>VZTH01010394.1:115113-247092 GCA_013397815.1 Aleadryas rufinucha
AAACCCAACAGAAATGGACAATGGAATATGACAAGATCAGTCATCCTGCAAAGCCACCCAGGAAGACAGAGCAGAACCAAGGATCAAACCCAGACATCTCACTTTTCAAGGCACAACACTGCCTGCAGAAAGGATCTAATGTACTGCTGCTGACACAAACAAAGCGTTCTGAAGTCCTGCTGCAGAGAATAAAAATTAATTCTGGCTCCATTTTTACAAGGCAAGTGTAAATATCTCATCACACAAATCCAGGTACAAGTTGAAGTGTTAAGCACTGCAGTGACTCATTCAAGGTCAGACAGTGGGTTCCCCTTGGTCTCTTCCAACCATTGGGACACTTTTGAATCCAACTCTTCTTTTGAAATTCAAAGCTCACAGAGCAGCATTTAACAATCCCACAAAGCATGTTGTTTCAGCTGAGAACAGAGGTTTCAGAGGTACTTGCATTTGCTATGAATAAATTCTTAATGGCAAATTTCTTAAGTAAATAGCATCCTAACTAATATTCTTAGTAAGTGAAAATTAAACCTGACACTTAACTCAAATACTCTGGTTTTAAATCTCCCCATTGCTAAACCTTCAAAAAAGGGAACATTCTGCTTGAATTTGTAAATTATTTGTGTCCAGTGTATGATTAACTATGAGGGGATTTATTTACTCTGAGTTATGTGTGACAGACTCCAAACTCACAGACTCACCGGGTCACACAGCCAAGATATAAATAAAGGCAAATTGTCTCCTGACAGTGGAGCCAGTGTGAGCCCGAGGTGCTCCTGCAGACCACAAAGAAAATTTATCAGTGAAAAGGGGCAGGTCTGTAAGAAAGGTTTGTTCCTTCTGGCCACACTCCAAGGCCTCTGGAAAAGCCAGCACAGCCCCTGAGGCTGCTCAGCCCCAGCAGCACAGCAGGTCCTGCTGAGGGCAGGAGGTCGCTGACTGCAAGGAACGGGGCATTGCTTGGCCGTGGCACCAGGAGTCACCCTGGCCTACCTGGGGTCTGGGAAGAGAAAAACACCAGGTGCCTCCACATAGCACAGCCAGACAGGAGCTAAATGCTGCACAACAGGAGCCCTGGGGCATCTCAAGAGAAGTGATATATAACAGCAATATTTCAAATACTCAGAGTTTCAGAGGTAGTCATGCCTTTCCCTGGTCTTAAAATCAGAGCCAAACACGGTTAAAAGGGAGAAGGGATTTACCTCAGTATTTATTTAAGGATCCTTAAGGTGCACTCTCTGTCCAGGTGGAACGTGCTGAGCAGCACACACCGAAATGCACACACACCATGCAGTTAAGGCCTTGTGAATTAGCACATCTATCAAAGATTCCCCAATAAGAGGCTCCAGTGACCCCCTCATTCCAAGGAACCTTCCCCCTGGATGGGCCTATCTTAGTTTACAGAACGTGTTCTGGAGAGGACCTTGGTGTCTGGGGCTTTCTGACCTGCAGCTGCGAGGCTTCCAGGATGTTTGATCTCCTGGCTTAAGGGAATATCGGGTCTACACCAGTTATCAAACCTAAGGAGTTAAAATATGTGGGCTAAAAAGCACTAAGAATACATAAAAGCTATATAAAAGAGTATATAAAAAGGGTGTATAAAAAGGCAAAAAATCATCATGACATCAGTAGCACCACTGCAGTGCACTCATTTACCCCAGTGCAGGGTCCTCTGGAGGAGCAGAGTCGGAGTGGCAGCAGTGAGCTTTGGTACAGGATCGTGTCCTGAGCCCTGGAACCTGCAAACAACCTGCACCCAGAGGGCTCAGTGCCAGCAGCACCAGCCTCACTGTGTGAGCCCTGCAGAACTGGCAGTGCGTGGCCAGAGCCTTGCAGTCCCTGGAAAAGCCTGGGTTGCCTGGGTTCCTTCCCAAGTGTGGATATAAACTGCAAGGACCAGGCTACTGCCTCTGGAACAGCCGAAAGGGAAGCAAGGCTTGCGAGGACAAATGACATCCACACTGCTAAGACAGCTGGAGGAAAAGGCTTCCAGTCCCTCAGACCTGAGCCTGAGTGCACCTGCTGTCCCCTTCCTTGGGGACATTCCCTTCTCCTGCAGTTCTGCCTGGCATTAACAGAAGCAGAGCTAAACAGAGGACGCGACTCCTGAGCGAGTGTCGAGTGCGACGGCACAAGCAAAGCAGATCTGCTGGCAAACCTTTGTAGTTGTTTATTCGTTCAAGTGCTGAAAGAACAATCATTTGCAGCTCAAATGGGCAAACAGGGCAGAGCTGAGCAGTAACACAGCACAGAGGGATCATCAAAGCTTTGCTCTTCTGATCTATGATAAACTCAGCCATCAGAAACCTTCCACCTCAGCGCTTTCATGTGCAACAACACATTAAGCACTAAAACACAGATTACAAGGGAAATACACTGTGTAAGACTTATTTTCCTCTCTCAAGCACAGACACTTTTTTGCAGATGCACAGAGTGATGCTTTTGTTTGGACTAGAAACGACCCCAGCTCAGGGGGTCCAAAACCAAACATCCATGAAACAAAATTGTTTTTACTTCAGGGTGAAAGAATGCAAAAAGGTTTGAATTCAGCTTCATTTGAACATCTCCTGCTGAACTGTCCTCTCCAGCAGCTGAAGACTGTTTGTGTCACCTTAGCAACAGATCCCACAGGCACCAACCTACTGGGGCTCATTTATGGCACACTGGAAGCAGCAGCATCCAGAGATCCCAAACACCAATTCCTGGTCTGGGGGAAGAATCTCTTCAGATGGGAGAACAGGCTAACCTCAGTGAGCCATCCCAGCCTTGCCTGCTGTCCTCACTGAGCCCCTGACTCTCCAGAGAACAATGTGCCTGTGTCCCATGGAAGGACAGGGGGTGTCACCTCTATGCACACAGGGACACCCAGGGCATCCCCACCCTTCCTAGCACGAGCAGGTCACTTTCTGCCACACACAGCAGAGGTTTTGTTATTCCAGCCTGTTCCTAGCTTTGGACAGGGTGGATATAAACATCAGCCAGCTGGGGGAAGCAGCTTGGGTTCAGTGCCACCTGTAGGTGTAACTGTGGGGTATTGAGGGTCCACCTGGGCAATGCCAACCAACTCTGATTTGGACCCCTCAGCCTACAAAAGACCCCAGATCCAACCACGAAGGGAGGCAGGCAGGGTTTGTCTGTCCACTCACATTTTGGTGTAGTGAAAATGGAAGAATTACGTGAGGAAAATGAAAAGAAGTGATTTTTTCCTAGATCTATAAAGTTTGTGTCACACTTGATGGCTTCTATGAACAAAAAATGTCCATAACATTGTGAGTCTGAGAAGAAATTTCCTTTTAGCTATCTGCAAATGAGGTCAATTTCTTTCTTAGGTGGTTTTTGACAGGTTAATATTCATGCTCAGCTTATGTGAGGGCTGGGGATGTATAGCTTGTCAGGAGCCCTGACATCTCAGGTTTCTCACAAGCCAGACTGAAGCACCTGTGCAGGCACCTTCCTCCTCCCCAGCCTCTCCCCATGACACTGAATTCCCCAGGAAGGTGAACAGAGAGCCCATCTCCTGTCTGGCCAGGTCCAGCTGCACTGCTGATGTGGGAAACACCTGAATTTGGGTCAGATTAGGGGATTTCTGCCTCTGCACCGGGGGGGGATGAGAGTCAGACACACTCGTGAGCAGTGACCACCCACTGCAAGTCTCACACCGTGTCCATCAGCAGAGCAGCTCTGACCCACTGGGGAGAAGAACTGGGTCCCCCTGCCCTGTGCACACTCCAGGTATTTTATTTTGTGCCTACACATCTCTCTGTGGTCAACACCAAGGTCATGACAGCATTTCTAGTTCTCTTCCTCATGTTCTTCATAGAAGTTCATCTCTCACTTCTGCAGCTCTTCTAACACCATCTAAACTTCTCTTACATTTTATTTCTGTGTTTCCATGAAGTACTAGACAGAAAAGTGCACGAACCTGCTGGTGGCAATCATTATGTCTCCTGTAAACACAGAGCTTCCTGGTACTAAAGGCCCTGCAAACATTTGGCAGTTTATAAATTCCTGGTGGTCGATTCTTTGAAGGTTTGTCAATACAAACTGAGCAGCCACCTTGGGGTCTTTGTATGGGTTGTTTGTTTTTCTTTAAATCCATCATTTTCCCCTTTCTCCAGATTATCTCTTCTGTCTTAATAGAAACATAATAGAACTTTATAAAATACTTGCTGAATGCAATTTAATATTGCAGATAACAGGCCCAAAGCAAGTTATCCCCTGCTATGCTCTTCAACGTAACACTTAATTCTGTGCACAGCAGTATTACTGTACAGTGTGCACCATCAGCACACATTAAACTGGAGATTGATAATCAAACTTTTACCAGCATTCTCTGATATATCCAGCCACCTACTGCAAAACTCCTTGAAAAGAGGTTTTCCTAGAGCAGCTGTGGCTGCCCCACCCCTGAAGTGTTCCAGGCCAGGTTGGAGCAACCTGGGGTAGCGGAAGTTGTCCCTGTCCCTGATGGGGGGTTGGAACAAAACGAGCTTTAAAGTCCCTTCCAACCCAAGCCATCCTGTGATTCCATGAAAATTTCACCTAAGTAAGAATCTGATGAGTCTTCCTTTCCGTAGGAGCAGTATCTGCTCTCCAGAGCATCACAAAAGTTTTTCCAGCAAGGACAACACAGCTGCCAGACACAATCCAAGCTCCATAACAGGTACAGAGCAGGACTGTAGCTCTTGGGAGCACAGGGAACTCCCAGCTCACAGCTCAGCCTCCAGGGTGCTGCCCAGCTGAGCTTCCTGTGCCACCCCCACCTTCTGGAGCAGCTCGGTCTCTCTGGGGCTCATTTGCTGCCCACCGAACGAGCCCTGAGAGCAGCAGGGCCTGGCAGCAGCACCAGCCCAGGTGTTGTCCTGCACCCAACCTTGCCATGGCCCCAACCCACAGCTCTGCCACGGCCAAACTGGGCTCCAGATCCCCTCAAAACCAGCCAGATTTAGGGCTTTCAAGTACAAAGGCATTTCTTTCAGTTAAGCCATTCATCACGGGGTTTGAAGCAGCAATGCCCAGCAGCACCAGAAACAGAGGGCAGTGCCCAGAGGCACAGGAACAGACTGCTCTGTCAGAGACACATCCCCTGGTTAACACTTGACCTGCTGTCAAGTGTTTGCCCTGGACTGGGTAAAAAACCACACATTAGTTTCAGATGAAAGCTCCAAAGCTACTCAAGGTGTAAGAAATACCACTGTCTCTTCCCTCTCCCATATCCTAGATCATCTTGTTCCTTTTCCTCCTCGGTATTGGCACACACGAACCAAACTATAAATTTCTTTTGCAGATGTAATAAATTACCCCTTTTCTAAGCCAGCCTCTTGCAAACAGTATTTGTTGTTCTACATGCAGGAGACATAAAAAGGTCCCTAAGGCAGCCAGAGACGGGTTTGATGTCCTGGAATGTTATGGATGGGGCCCAGGGGGAGGCTCAGTGCAGACAAGACAAATCAGGTGCCAGCCCACCAATGACCCCCGGAGGTGGCCGGGCCCCGGTGACAATGACAGGGACATTGGTGTTTGTCAGCTCCAGGCTGCAAACGGGGCAGCAGAGACAGCCCAGCAGTGGTGCACCGCGCTGGAGAAGCTTCTCTTCAAGCAGAGTATGCAAAACCAGGGGAGACCTTCTCTGGTAATTGTACAAGAACTTTATCAATCATTTTGCCAGGTGCCTTCTGCTTCATCTAAGGAGACATCCCATTATTTTTTCTTTTTCCTAGTTCAGTACATCTCTTCACTATGGGCTCCCATGGCCTGTAGGTTTTAAGAGTTATTGTCGTCTCCTTGTCAATGGAAGATGATGATAAAACCAGCTGGATTTCATAAAGTACTTGGAGTATTTAAAAATTAATTGCATGTTGTCTTTTTTATTATTTATTATTAATATTAAAGGGGATCTTTCAAAAGCTTCACATAGTCTGTGTCTTCTACCAAGACACCAAAAATTTAAGCACTTTTGGTGAGTTTCTGCCTTCCTGATCAAAAGGCATCTCACCATATGGGGAAAAATCCAGACTCCCACTCCTATTTGCAATTATAAACTAAGGAGTCAAATTCCAGCTAAGCTCTGCCTCGCTGATGGAAGTGGAAATACAGCACCTGAGAACACAGACACTAATTGTCACTTCCCTTAATTACATCTATTTTCTATACCTTCTGGTGGTTTCCATGGCAGAAATCCCAGTTTTCTGGCAACCACTTGGGGCTGTACTGGGGACATATCAGCCTTGGCACACAGAGGAGGAGCAGGACTGGGATGGACCTGGAATGAGCTGATCCCAGAGGTGGGTTCCTCCTGGGTTTTTTTCCACAGTTATTCCCAGAGCTCCTGCAGAGGAGCAGGGACCTGCAGAGTCTGTGCACGCACTCAGGCCACACTCCCAACACAGCTCACACCTTCCCTGCTCTCCCAGAACCCACGGGCACTCCAGGAGAGCAGCTCCACCCTCCCTCCGCTGCCTTCTCCTCCTGCTGAGCAGGCACCAGGCATTAACATTGAATAAATCACATCTTCAGAAAGAGAAAAGGCAAATGGAGCAGCTGTTGCATTTTTAAACATCCCATAATCCCAAATAAATATTTCAGTTAATGAGTGTCTGCTAATGAAGAGAAGCTGTTTGTTAGGAAATATGTCTCTATTTTTAAAGGTTACCATTTATAATTGTTTAGCTTTGTGCTTCCCTCATTTCTCCCAAGCAACTTGTGTTGAAAGACAGGGATTTTCAAACTGTTCCTTTCAACTAAAAAACAAATATCTGTTTCACAATACATTCCACAATGTTTGGGTGCGGCTTCCATATTTCCTCCTTCTCATGTCCCAATTTCCATTGGCCGTGAAAACAAGAAACAAAGTCACTTCCCAATTTATCATGCACGCATCTATGTGTGTTTAACTTTACATAATCTCATCCTCCCAGCAGCTTTGTTTTGATCTAAAACAAACCCCTCATGCACATCTCATTCCAGGAAAACACGAGCTCAGTAATGAGGATACAGCACTCGTGACGGAACACAGCCCTGGGCACCCGTGGGCAAGGACAGACCCATCCTTCAGAGGAGGGAATGAAGGTTTCAGGAATGTTTACAAAGGGGTACATCTTCCCATGGCAAGGGCTGAGAATTCCTAGCTTGCTGTAAGGAATCCACCTAAAATCAGGATTCAGTGTTACAATTTCTCCTCACTACAAGAAAATGCATTGAAGAAAATGATGACTATTATTGCAACATCAGGAAACCCAATAAAAATGCATATATCCTCTATTACTGTAAACCTTTATATTCTTATTAAATATTCTCCCCGGTTTTATATGACATTATTTTATATTAAAACATAAAGGCCAAGATTGCTCAGTTCTCAGGGATGTTAAAGCCTGGGTAGGCTCTGGGGCACCGCACTGCTTTGCTCCTCTCTTCTATCACACTCGGACATCCAGGGAAAAGGAAGGCACGACCCGCCTGAAAGAAAGCCGTGTGATGGTGAACCAAGAACATTTTTGTTGTCCTCTGCAGGGAATCCAGCAGATCACACTGGACCTGCTGCTCAGATGGTCTGCCTCTGATGTCTGTGATTGAACACAGGCCAGGGAGCACGGGTGGGAATGCTCTGAGCTGCAGGTGAAGCATCACCGTGCCAGACCTCCAACTCCTTCCTTCCAGAGGGACACAGCCCCTCCTGCTCCACACTCTGCCTGCACCAGCTGAGCTGAGCGTTTCACTGCCAATCAGCAGAGCAAGCTGCTGGGGAATGGAGGCTGCACACACACCTAATGCTCCCTGACTCGTCTGCCTCTTTCTCCTGCCAGTCAGGATTCCCACCCTGTGCTCAGGAGATATTCTTCATTCCTGGAGCAATAAGGACTTGTGCCTAGAAAGAGCTCAGGGTGAGGCCAGCTACGGGAGCACCACATTCTGATCTGAGGAGTCAGGGAGGTTGAGCATCTCCATGAGGGACATCCCTGCAGCCTGGCTCAGCTCTGCTCCCACGGAGGATCCTACACTCCCTGTTGTCAGTGGAGAAACCTTCCCACAGACTTCAGGAGGCCGGAATGTAGGATGCCCTGCACCCCTCTCCCCCTGTGTTCTGGGGCCCCGCCTATGTCCCTCACCCCTGCCCTGAATTCTCTGCTGGAGCCCCGGGAAAAGTTCAAACCTTCCCGGGCTCAGCTCTCTTTGGCCTCAGCCCCTGGGATGGAATAAAGCTCTGCTGGAACCTACACGGACTGCTCTCCGTTCATAGCGCCGGGCATGTCGGGCCAGCCTGGCTGGTGCCAGGGACACCGGCCAGGACCTCGGCACCAGAATGCAACAGCCCCAGGGAAATGTGCCAGTGGGCATGAACACGCACCAGGAAGGAAAAGAAAGGACAAACCCCCTGCCTCACTGTACAGGTCTGACACCCCCAAATGTACGTGGGCAAGTTAAAGTAAATGGATCAATGAGAGACAAAGTGTGCCACCAACAAAGCAAATTCTTAATTATTCAAACACCATTGGTTTTGTTCTAATAAAATAAGCAGATCAATAATTAGCTACTGAAAGTCTGCAACAGGCCCAAGTTCTCACAGTTTGCCTCCAGCCTCAGCTTCCATTTGTGTTTCCATTCTATTACTCCTACTCTGACATACTTAAATCTTTCTACAGATCCATAAATGTGCAAAGCCCTTTAGAAGAAAAATACCATATTTTCAAACACAAGCTGAAGTGAGTTGCACGTCTAAAGAAATTCAGGGGTAGAAAATTTTCCTAAAAACCAAGTACATGCTTGAGCACTTGTTTTATAGCATCTCATTCCAGAATCCATTGCAAAGGACAAGACCGAGATCAAATTCCATCAGCGAAGGTTGCTGGGTGCTTGGTGAGGGTTGTAACCCTGTGCTGCTGCTGGCACACAAGTGTGGCACAGAGATCTCAGTGTCACTCCTTGCCCAGGATCGGGCATGGAAAACCACAGCCCTGTAAAAATCATCTCCAAATCAGGTAATTCTCACACAGATTATTGTAGATAGTCTTACAACCACTCAATATTTCATATGTCCAGTGTAATTCCAAACCAACTCCAGGATCTTCACTGCTACAAGATCACAGAATCATAGAACTTAACATAAAACTAAATCCAACAACTCAGTGACACAATCATTAGAAAAAACCCAAACATTTTCCATTCACTCAAACCATTTTTTTCCAATCTGCAAAGATCCAAAGGTTTTTGTGACCAAGCTAAGCAACACTCAAACAGCTCCCGTCTCCTCCTCAAGGTCTAAATAACCTCACTTTTTTAATTCAAAGGTAATTCCAGTGTTTACAGCTCCAATTAATCTCCAGAGAACTGACAGAGTTAATAACATCTCAGCTGGGCAAAAGGGAAGGAAAAAAATAGAAGGTGAGTAGCAGAGTTGTCTGTGTCCCCAGCCTTCCCTGCAGGGGCTGGGAGGGCTCCCAGAGCCGTGTCCTCCAGCGGCAGTGTTTGGTCACTGCGTGAGCAGGAACAGCCCCAGAGCAGAACCAGAGCACGGCTCCCTGCCCCTCGTGGCACCCAGAGCGTGTCCCCGTCACGGACGGGCCACCAGGGCCCTCTGCAGGGACAGCCTCAACCGAGGGGCTCTGCAGAGCAACCAAGGCTGCAGCACTTCTCCTGCTCCTCTCTCCCCAGGCGTAACACGAGTGGATTTTCTGCAGACTCCCCAATATTCCGGGTGCAGTTAACCCGACTGATTTACAGCACTGCTCCACACCTGCCTAAACACTGATAGAGGTTTATTTAAGGTGATGTTTATTCTCCTTGTAGCAGAGATATCCATTTGAAACACATTTAGAACATCAAACAAAGCACAGACAACAGAAAACAGAGACAAATCACCATAGGAAGCATCAAAATCATCCCCAACTACTTCCTGCCCCAAAGCTTCAACAGTAGTGATAGAAAAGTATATCAAGTTTTAGAATTATAGAATGTTTTGGGTTGGAAGGGATGTTGAAGCTCATCCAGTGCTGCCCTTGCCACAGGGACACCTTCCACTGTCCCACATTGTTCCAAGCCCCAATGTCCAACCTGGCCTTGGACACTTCCAGATATGGGGCAGCCACAGCTTCTCTGGGCAATCTAAATTCAATTAAACCAGCAGGTCTTGTTGCTTCAAGAAAGAAAATGGGAAAAAAAGTGATACTCAAGTTGGACTCCACAATTTTTCACCTCAAGCACTCTCAAAGACAAATTTAGATTCATTTTTGAAACAATGATGGACGACGCCAAGTTTCATTTAAACAAAACCCACGGACAGTGTGATTTGTGTTGTTGCCCTGTCCCAGCCTGCACACCAGCTTCACCATTGTCAGACTCAATTGTGGTTACATGAAGTGAAACTAATGCACTCAAACGTGCTGCCGTATTATGTTAACAGATCTGAAGTTTAGAGCATCCCATTCCATCACATCTTAAACTGATTTTGTAGTGTGCAACACAACATGACAAATTAGCAAACAAAGGATAACCAGCCCGTACCCGAGGTGTAGTCAGCCTGCAAATTAAGATCATTGTACATAGGAGGAAACACTTCCATCTCTGCTGACTGTTCCAGAGTGCTCATCTGTGTCCCTGGCCAAGGAATCGCCCCAGAATTTGCATTTCTCATGACTTTCTAAGTATATATTCTTATAGAAGCCCACTAAGGCAAGTAGACTCGTTCCCCATGTCACAGACAGGAGGTTAAGTGACGAGGAAAACCTAGAGGTACATCCAAAGTCAAACAAAAACCCTTTGTGAGTACCTTTCATTCTAGCCTCCAGCCAAGCCTTCACCCACAGGACAAACCTGTATCAAGTCTTCACATTGCAAAAATCACTCACTGCAGCAGGAGGGAATTGGCTCAAAACAGTGCTTTTAGAACAGAAAGTATTCTCCTCAAATTAAACTGATCTCAGTTGAGATCCTCTGGCAGACCCAGAGAAGCTCTTACAGCCCCCAGCCAGTGCAGCCTCTCAGATGAGGGAGGAGAAAGACCCCACCAGCTTTTGGCATTTCCCTCACTCCACGCCAAACTGGGCTTGAAACTAAAAATCCAACTGCCCAGTGGCTTGAAAGCTAAAGCAGGGAGAGAGGGAGGAGACAGGGGACAAGACATTGCACTGCTGGAAAGCCATCAGTGAACTCCAAACAAAGCAGTTTCTGCAGCCTGGGGACACGTTGGGGCAGCTCTGAGAGCTGAGCCCGAGGCACCAAACCTGGGCACACGTGGGCACATTGACCCCTTGGCTTGACCAGCTCCAGGAAGGAGAACACCATGTGCTCCAAAGCCAAAAGCAGCTCTAAGACAAGCTCAGTCCCACTGATCCTTTTCTATCTGGACTGGAGCTTTAGCCTCAGCCTACAATCAGCATCTTTAAAATTCAATGAGAAACCCAGATAAAGCTGTAAGATAAGGACAGACACATTCAAAGCCAGGGTCTCTTCTCTTTGCCTTGTTTCAGCCAACAGTTTGGTCACTGTGGAGGTCTGGCTACTCAAACAGGGTTTAAATATTGCAGGCTTTGAAGCCTTTCGGTCACACTGAGAACAATTCATAGCAGAAGTTGTGGCAGTTTGTAATTTTCTGTTAGGGTTTCTCACACAGATAATTATATGAGATTCTCTCTTACAGTTCAAGTAATTAACACAACTTCCTTCATCTGTTAACATCACTGACACTGTGGCCTCATCCTCGTGGGCACAGGGAAGCAGAGGAAATCAAAAGGATCCCGTTATCTCCACGACTCCTGTTCCTTTCATCAGAATTTTCCTGTGCTTTGGTTCCAGGCCAAGACAGCAATTAAATGCACACTGCTACTTAAAAGCTTAGGAATAACCAGACTGAAATTAAACCAAACTACCAATCTAGCAAGTATAAAAGCAGAATTATAGCTTGGACACAGCTACATCTCCTCCCAGTGCAGAGGAAGGGGGTTTTATCTCCTACAGATCAAATAGCTTCAAACTCAAGAGAAGTTTGAACGAAAAGAGTGGAGAGGGTTTTTTAATTTGTTTTGTCATTATGGAAGCAATTATTTCAGTTTTATTTGTAAAGCCAGGTAAACCCACAACTCAAAGTTTTCTGTGGAAGACTCCTAAACATTCACAGACACTGCAGTCTAAGGACAGAACTTTTCTGTGTGGAGTGGCCATGACAAGCCATTAAATGAGGTAACAATATTAGGGAACTCTGTCTGCTGTTTTATTAGCTGTTCTGAGGCAGACATGATGATCTGAGGCTGGAAGATTTATAAAGACAGTGCATTTTATTAGATCAACTGCTGGAACCTGGGGGGGGAAAAAAGCGGGACAAGTTCTCAGACACACAAGCCATGAAGACTGCTGTCCCTGTTCCAGCAGTCAGACTCATAAAATATATTGCCTCTTACTAGAAACCTTCCCTCTGTCATTTCACCCACTGTCAATACAAAATAACTTTAAGTGACTCATGCTTTCTTTTAATAAATATTCTTCGTTTCTGAGGAGCAGTGACACCTCAGCTACACAAGAGCCCAGTTCACAGGAGGCTTCTGGAGCACCTCAGCCCCTCGAGCAGCACTCACAGTGCCACTGTGTCAGCAGGAGGATGCACGAGCACAGGGCTGCTCTCAGCCCCGTGACTGCCACAGCTCCATCTCTGCCACCAGAAAGCCATGCACATCTCTCCATGATTTCAGCACAGTGGCACCAGAGCTCCTCTCTCCCTGAAGCTCCTGAATCTCCTGTTGGTTCCTCCCATATGAGTCCTGCCAAGACACTTTGCCTCAGCAAGAAGTGCAACAACCTCCCCCTGACAGGGGATGTGTATCTTGCCTCGAAAGTTCACTTAAGCAGCCCCTCTGTGACCTTGATGCAGATTTAATCTGTCATTGTACACTCAGTTTTAGCTTCACTCTTGCCTTTTTGCAGTCTGTCCTAAAAAAGTCAGCTAGATATCTTTTGCTTCACTCACAGGCTATTGAGTGACCTTGGCAATAGTCTAATCTGTCTTGGCAGATTCAAGATAGAGAAAACAAGCAATGGAGACAGACCTGCTGGGCTCTGCTATTGATCAGCCCCTTGAGTGAAAGCTCATTATGAGCAGCAGGAACGTGTCAGGTACAAGTTCTCCTACAGAGCAGCAGCCAGTGAGATGAGAAACTCTCGAAGAAGGGGTGGTTGGGCTTTGCCTTTTGGGGTGGGATAGCACAGCATGGGAAGGGGGGAAAGGGCAATGGGACAAAGAAAGAGCAGATATCACCATGTCCAATGAGAATGTGCATCAGGGACTCCCAGTGAAGTAAACTAAGTTTATTTATCAAAAAAAAATCAATTTGTGTTCAAACTAGCAAAGTTACATTGTCAAACTTTACAACAAAAAAGGCCAAGCTCTTAAGAAAATATTGAAGTTTAGTGGGTATAGCTACATACACAAACACATACACAGAGCAATGTGCCATTCAGAGTATTCCTTCTGCTGCTCACAGAGCTCAGAAAGAACATAACAATACACGAACAGCCAAATGAAGTCCCATTGTTTTCCCCTGGCAATCAGTGTGTAGCACAGAGTTATTGACATGATTGTTTGAATAGCGCTGCCTCGTCTCCAGACAGGTCTGCCCTTATCTGCAGACAATTATTCTGTGCTCTCCCTGCAGCACAGGGACCTGGTGCAGCTCCTGCAGCCCCCAGGACAGCAGCTGCCAGTCACAGCGGTGCTTGGCACTCCTGTTATCCCCCCTCCTCAGGTTTCCCCAGGGGGAACAGAGACAGGAGACCTGTCTGTGTCCGCATTTCACAGGGGGACTCACAACCAGCACCCTGCCCCAAACAAGCACTGCCTGGTCATGGGCAGGTGGGCACCTGCAGTAGGTTGGATCTGAGCTGAGAGACAGCTCGTCTGACCAGTAGCGCTTTTCAGAATTTCCATATTTAAAGTCTGGAGGACACAGGAAGTGCCTCTCTTTTGGTTTGGCTGCTCCTGCGGGAGCGGGGAGGAGATGGGGCTGGAGCCGCTTCTCGGAGCAGCCTCGGGCCTCTCCCACCCCTCCCCCCGGTGCCGGGGCACAGCCCCAGGGTGCTGGCGGGCCAGCAGGAGAATCCCTCAGAGCCCTGGCAGCTGAGGAACAGCCATAATGGCTGCAATTAGCTAAGACCACCCGGCAGAGGCTTCTGAGGACTGCCCCCTCCCCCCCCACGTGGCCCACGGAGATCCTGACACGGGCCAATGGAGCTGAGAGACTAACATCAAAGAAGCCAGCGGCACAAAGAAAATGATGTTTTTCTTCATCATAAAGCCCGTACACTGGAGACTACTCTTCATTGTGGTGTATCCAAGGTCAGAGAGAAAGAGAAAGTGAGTGAAGCTAAAGATAGCGGCGGGGAAGAAAGAGGGCAGAGCCGCATTCGCAGCGCGGAGCTTAAAACTGCTTTCTGCAGACCGTGGTGAGAACTGTAATAATCCCAAACTGTTTTTCTCTTTAATCCATTCAAAGACATGGGGGGGTGATGAAGGATTCTGAATGCAGCCTATGTGCAAAGGGGACCACGCCAGGTTACCCAGGAATTGTGAGGAGCTGTGAGAAACTTCTAAGATTTTTTTTTGTGAAGAAGCGAATTGCTGTTTCAGGCTGGAATTTGTCCACCCTTAAAAAAAGAAAACCCCATGTGTGGCTTATGGTAAAGAAACTGATTTCTTCTCATAGGAGAAATGTGTTTCCCAGCGGCAGTGTTTTTCCTGGGCAGGGACTGTTGGCTGCTGCAGTTTGGGAGACCACGGACAGCAAAAGAGACCTCTGTTTTCTTAAATAATGGAGAGACTCTTAAGAACTGTGAATTCTGACCAAAAATCATGCTGTGTTATCCTTTGTGCTGGTTTGGGAAGGATAAAAGGGAGGGGGGTGTTGGAACAAAGGGAGGGTTTTGCTTTGATTTTTTTTTTCTTTTCTCTTTTAGTTCTGTTAATAAACTTTTTCATATTCTTTAAGTTTTGAGCCTGCTTTGCATTCCTCCAAATCTTCTATCTCACAAAAAATAAGAAAGGCGAACTGAAACCATTACAAATTTGGTGTTTCTCCCCAATTTAGAACCAAACCCGCTACAGCACCGAAGCCCCACCATTGCCAGGCTTTAATTGGGCACCAAGGGGAGCAGCTGCCACTGGGAGGGGGCTGTGCCTACACTGAGAGCCAGAGGCTGTTCCTGGGTTCTCTCCAAACCACCCCCAGAACCAGAGGGGGTTCAGGTGAGCAGCATCACAGTATGAGCTCTTCCCTGGCCTCCACCCTTGGAGTCAAACAGCCACACAAACACAGCCCTGCTTTCACTGTGGGGTGGCTGATCCTCCACCCTGCACAGGGCAAACCCACCTCACACCCATGTCAGATGGCAAGCTGAGCTAGGTGAAGAGGAGAATTTCCAGCATGCAGCTGAGGAGAGGAATATCTGACCATGAAGGATGTTTAGAGCTTACAGACCTCACACCAAGCAGACAATGGAGTAATTGAGAGCAAACAGGAGTAGGCACGCACAAGGAGGGGGAAATGACAGCACAGGATAAATCCTGCACGGGAGACCTGATTTCCCTCCCATTCCTCAGAGTTACACATTAACCCCAGCTCGATGTTGTGCCTGCGCAGGCTCCTTCACAGAGGCTGTGGGATCACAGACTCAGGCATCCTTCCTTCAATCATTCATCCAAGGAAAAAAAATGGGAAAAAAACCTCCTCAAGATAAAAATTAGGCAGTGCAAGGCATCCAAAGGAGAAGAATCAGGAAGCACAACTCTGGAGAGAATTATGAGGGAGGTGAGAATCATGTACAGGGTGTGCTGACCCTCCATAAATATCGGCCCCACTAAAGATGCCCAGCTCTGGTTCCTCAGCACTGGAACGTGGGTTCTGTGCAGCACCTCTGCTCCTGACACACCAGGCAGACAGATAGCTCCACACTCTGAGGGAGGGAGAGGGGAGAGAGCAAACCTTGGGCTATTTAAGTGGCTGCTGAGATGCATGGACAGAAATGCCACCAACCCATGAACACATTCATATCTGTGGGTACAAAATGCTTCAGTGACTCACAGCCCCATCGATCCAAGGAATCGATGATCTCCTACCTCATGGTGGTCATCACCATCACAAAGAATACTTTGCTGCAGGAAGATCTCACTGTCATTAATACACCAGGGGTTTGCAGAGCAATGTAAAGTTCCCAGCCTTTATTGCTCATCACTGCCTGACAGTTCAGTGCCTGAAGCCAACCAGCACAGCCACCCCTGGAAACCACAGACCTTTTACCTCCCCATCAACAGTCAGCAATAAAACAGGGCCCAGTGAGTGTGTTCCAAACACAGCAATAAATGGAGATCACAAAGCACCTGCCAGAGCAGCTCATCCCCGTGAGGTCACACTGGTACAGCAATTAACTGGGGACATTTCACACACCAGCAGTGGCTTCAACTTTCCAGACAAAAAAAGTGATTCAGAGTTATTCTTTGTGGTTACAGCTCTTGATTACAGCATTGGAAGAGGCTGCTCAGGGCAGTGGAGGATCCACCATCCCTGGGAGCATTAAAAAATTAGTGGCTGTGGCACTGGGGGCACAGCTTAACAGTGAACATGGTGGTGGGTTGATGGTTGGACCTGGTGATCTTAAAGGTCTTTTCCAACCTTAACATTTCTCAATGAAATCAGAATCACAGAATTGTTAAGATACCTCTGTTTCCTCATGAGCACTCTGCATAAGGACAAAACCAGTGGGTAAAATGATACAGTGTAGGAGGACTGGAAAAAGCAATTCTGATGTGCCTAAAAGCCTCAAAAGCTTTCCTCTGAAGCAAAGTGTTAATATTTTTCATAAAATATTTATAAAGTGGTACATGATATTTATAAAAGAACATCAGCATATTTTTATAGAGAACTTGGAAGTTCTCAGTACTGGATTTAGCAGAAAAAGGGAACCTCTCTTTTAGAGTACTTTGCATCCTTTTGCATAATTTCTTTGACATGTTAGGTTTTTATTAAACTTTATAGGAGGATTTCAAGAAGTTGCCCAGTGGTTATAAAGCTATACCTGATTTGAAAGACCTTTTTCACAACAGAGAATAGAGGCACATCTCTTCTTATAAAACTCTTAGAAAGGGATCCATATTTTTTCCTCACAAATGTCATCAGAAGCATTTACAATTTTATACAACAGCTGAAACCTGTGCACCAAATCCCAGAATAACCAGTTCAAAATGGAAGCACTGGCAGGAAAAATCCGTGGTCTCAAGAGGCAGCATTAATGTCAATTGCTGTCTACACTTGAGAAAAAGCTGCTGGGAGAAAACTCCTCCAGGTGCCCCTGGATCCCTGGCAGTGTCCAAAGCCAGGCTGGACAGGGCTTGGAGCACCCTGGGATAGTGGAAGGTGTCCCTGCCCAAGTGGCACTGGATGAGCTCTAAAGTCTCTTTCAACCAAAACCATTCCATGATTCTATGGCAATTCTGACCCGTGTTGGCACTATCACAAGTTGTTTAATCAAAAATGTCCTTATTCTTGTTGGATTAGCACAGGGAAAGCAGCCCAGTTCCTCAGTCTTTTCTAGCCTGAAGGAATATATCCTGTCCACAAAAGAAAAGGTCTATTTCCTCTTGCAATTGTGGATTTTCTGCTAAATAACAGAAAAGGTCAGCTTTAAAATTAAAGCAATACTTCTGGTGGGTTACTCCCAGCCAGTGAATAAAGCCATATTTCTGCAGCACATTAGTATTATTGGATTTCTACATCACATTTCAGAAGCTGACAAAACATACAGACCAAAAAATCCAATATCAGTAACAACACAAATATTGAATGGATTCAGGTAAAACAGGAAAACACCACAAGAACATTTTATTTAAACAGAGCACATGTACAAGTATCACTCTGGATACTTATTAACTGTGATGGGTATTAAAAACCCAAACGTCAAGTCACTTCCTACAAGACTTTCTACTGGGCTTATATGCATAAAATTGCCACAGGATCATAAATTAGTGTAAAATATTTCCCCAGTCCATCACAAAGACACAAAGCAGAACCAGCAACAAAAGTGTGCCAGTACAACATGTTCTCTCCCCTAAAAAACCTATGGAGAGGGAGGTATAGGGATCCTACAAAATCCAGTGACTATTTATTGCAGTATTTAACTCTCCTCCCACTTACAAAGTTTTTGTTATTAGCAGATATAAACCTCCCTCTTGCAACAGATGCTTTTGTTCTGTTCTCTCCCCAGGGCACAGAACAAATACTTAATTACCACCCCCATTGCCACACAAATCTGCACCCAAACACGGGAAACAATGAAAAGCTGATTTAAATGCTGCATCTACAATATTTAATACTAGTTGTAAACTGTAAAGGACCAGGCTGTGTAATGTTTTACTGGCAATATAAACTCCCTGAGCCTTTCAAGGCAATAGGAGCCCTGGGGATTAATGTAACAGTGTGTGTTCCCCACATTGGGCTGCCAGACCACAGCCTCTACCTCATCTAAACTCACTTCTTTCTGCAGTTCTGCAGTGAATCACAGAAAAAACCCCAGATATTAGGATAATACAGCCAACACCTCTGCAGTGATGCCACCTTCTTGAATGGGACCTCCCTCTAAACAATCAGGTTCAATTTAGACCCCTGATTCTACAAAGAATTTGGTTTCTCTTGTTTCTAGAAGGTACTTAGCAGCAAACTCTCATTATCATCACTGTAGTACCCAAGAAGTTCACTGCCAGAGTCCCATACTGCAAAGAATTATATTTGTTGACTCAAAAATTGCTGTCTAGTTTAGTTGCTGAACACATATGGCTCGTGGAAGGTAGAGAAAGATGTTCCAGCAAGGAAATATAATTAGCACAATGAGGATCATCAAGCTGCCAGGACATTCCATTTGGTGTGACAAGGCTGGTTTACAAGAAGAGAAGAAAGTGATTAGGGGAGGAAAAAACAAATCACCAAACAGATATTGGGAAGAAATTGTTCCCTGTGAGGAGGGGGAGGCCCTGGCACAGGGTGCCCAGAGCAGCTGTGGCTGCCCCTGGATCCCTGAAAATGTTCAAGGTCAGGTTGGATGGGGCTTGGAGCAGCCTGGGACAGTGGAAGGTGTCCCTGCCCATGGCAGGGGTGGCACTGGGGGGGCTTTAAGGTCCCTTCCAAACCAAAGCAGTCTGTGATTCTAAATAAACCAAGCCAAAAGAAAAGGAGAAAAAGCCACCACACATAAAAGCTCCTTACTGAGAAATCAGCAACACTTGAACCCTCACCTGCACTTCTGAGGGAACAACAAATCAGGAAAGGCACAGTCAGTGCCCTCTCTGCAGCTGGAACAGCCCAGTTATTCAGAGGCATCACAAAATGCTTGTCAGGGGCCAGATCTGTACCACTCACCCCTACCAAAGAAGGAGGAAAGCTGGCTAAGTCTTGGAGAGACTGGCAGTGGAACATCAGACCATGCAGTGAGGAGGCTCACGTGTCTCAGGGTGTCACTGTTGTCACCACCACACAGCTCTTAAAGGACACAAAACTCTGCCTGTAATAAGACAGATGCTACTTTTAACCTTTCAGAAGTGCAGCTCTAAGAAGTGCTTTGTGCTCCAGGAGTGTGAGGTGGTGGAAGAAAAGACCCCTGCTCTCCATCTTTTGGAGAGGAGAAAAGCACTTCTGTGTGTGAAGGACTGTGGTCACCCCATGGATGTGCCCGAGTACCTGGGACTGCTGCCCTGTTCTGACAGGTGACCTGAGAGCTGCTGAAATGTCATTGAAGTTAACAAAACAGATTGTTGTGAGCAATAACAAACGTGCTCCAGAACCCTCCTGGGCAAAGGCTGATCAGGTGAGGAAAGCCTGCAATGAAAAGCCATATTTTAAATGCTAATGCAGCCTTCAAAAAGGTGGAGTAGGAAAGGTAATAAAGGTGGTTGGGGGGGGGGTTGAACAAAGAATTCCAGTTAGCTCAAACCACATCAATCTACCACGTTAATACAATAAAGCACTATTTGAATCCTGTGTGTTACTCCAGAACAGTGACTGGAGACGAGACAAAATGAACAACCAGGCTGAGGACATGGACTCTCCAAGTGCCAACTGTTTTCTGAAACAGGTCATTCAAAAGTATTCAGCTTTTAGGCTCAGCAATAACAGCAGGGAAAGGCTCTTTAACCTTAAGGAAATACATGAGACTGCAGTGCATTCCTCACCTGTCCTACAGAGTTATTTCATTCTCTTGATGACATTTCCAACAAGAAATGCTGTTTCCACATCAGCTTTTCCTGAGCCCCATGATCTCCAGCACTGGAGACCCTCAAAGCTCAAGTGGGTGTGACCCCAAGCAAACTGGTGTAACCTTAAATTGGTTTTTCCTGCTCGAGTGGGGCCCAGTCAGTCTCCTGAGCTGCACTCCAAACTGTGCCACAGCTCCAAAGCTTCACGTACACAAAAATCTATATTTTGTTTCAGAAAAGGGTTCTCTGTGCAGAAAACATTTAACTGGTCACATACAATTGTATTGTAGTAAATTTGTCTGGTCACAACCAGGTGGTATCAAAGCTGTAGGTGAGAGACAAGAAGTACCAGGAGGAGGAAGAATAAAAAGAAAGAGAGAATCAAAGAGCTCCTGGCAGATATCTCCAAGCCATCCCTGTAATCAGCACCTCTGCACATGCACACACAGGTGGCCAAACACAGGGCCAGCAAACTCCTCAAGTCCCACTGCTTGTGAGCTCATGTTGGCAGAGAAATTATTAAATAGAGGGTAGTGATTATTTCTCCATCTCACAGATACTGGAGGCACTTAATTTGATACAGTCCCAGTTAATAAAGAGAAAGCAGATGAGATAAATTATCTCTATTTACTAGAAATTTCACAGGGAAAAGAAAACCCTGTCAAATCTGTTTCTGTCTATAATGTTGCATGGAAGTCTCTGGTAACTCCTTTGCACACTGATCCTAAGGCAGAAGAAAATTCATTCATATTTTGGCTTCTAAAAGCAACACAAAATACTCCTTTTTCCTTCTGCTTTGTTGCCCTCATTAGAGATCATAAAAGAGCACCAAAATTCTTCAATATTCTGTGCATGGGGACCCAGGGTTGTGGGGGGTGTCTGTAGACTCCATCTTTAGATGAATAATTTCAAGCTTTTCCTCCCCAAAAACCCAGAGAACAGGCTGGTTTAGAGCACACAGCAGGTCTGGAACAAAAGCTTGGCATAGCTGACAGGGTTGGCTACATCATCTTAATCATACAACACATTCTATAACCCCCTTAAGACTTGTGAGCCATTAATTCAATGTGATTTTTGAAGGGGAAACTCCTGCCCAGCACTCACACAATGGTAACTCTCAAACACGCTCTGGCAAACTAAAACCAAAACAATCTCAGCCTTTGAGCTGTCCCCCGTGCCTGGAGGTGTCGTTCCCCAGAGCAGGCAGGGCACTGTTCAGCCCAGTTTGGAGCAGCACTCACCCCCACGTGTGGCTTTCAGGCATGTATGGTGAATTCTGTGACTCCAAGTGCTTGAAGACAGCGAGATAGTTTTGACTGTGCATTATTCATCCTGCTGACGTGCTGTATTCCTCCCACTACCCCGCATCCATCGCTGCCATTAAACTGCAGGCTGGCTCTGGAGCAAAGCACTACTCCCACCCTGTCTGCGTGCAGCCAAGCACACCCAGGGCCCCTGTCAGGGGCTTCAGATGACACCCCCAGGTCCATGTGAATAAGTGAATAACTGAAAACGAAGCCTTTGACTCAGCTTTAGAGAAGAGAGTTTAAAATAGCATCCAAATGAGAATGAGTTTGATCAATGTCTTCCACCCATCCAGGCCTGAGTGGTTCTCGCTGAGCACCAGGGCCAGGACAAACCCCTTCCCCTCCCTGAGCGCAGGGGCTTGGGAAAGGTGTCTGCCCCAATTCCACCCCGGGGCCATTTGCACACCGGCTCAGCAGCAGAGTACCCTGCTCTGCCCAAGAGCCCCCACAGCCCCTTCCCAGAGCCAGGGGGACAGGGATGATTCCCCTGGCAGCCCGAGGGGACCAGCAGGGGGACAGGCTCCTGGCTTTACCCACCACACCCGGGGGGGAGGCAGCACCAGGGCAGCCACAGCACCCTCTCCAAAGCGGTGCAGCTGTCCCACCCCACTGCTGGGGAAGGAGCTCCCCGCAAAGGGGCTGAGGCTGAACATCCCCCACCTTCCCCGAATCAGCATCAGCTCCGGGCAATCAGCACATTGCATTACAAGGATCAGAAACAACACCGCAAGAGCAAGGTCTGTGCAGCCCCTGCTCGGAGGGGCTCTCCCTGCAGGGGCTCGTGTGGCCCTGGTGGTTTCCAAGCAGGTGTCACACCAGGCCACTTTTATGTGCATCCCTAAACCACCATGACTGAGCAAAAATTCATTCTGGGAAGGATTTGGGGAAACAACTAACACCAGCGTCCCTCCAAAACAAGAAGTTCTCAGCAGATATGACAGAATCAAAGGTTTTTGGCATTAGTAGGTGTTACAGCAATGCATCATCAATGTAAAAACACCAAACCAAAGAAAACAGGACATGAATTCTTCATCAGGGCAGTTCACTTTTCAAGTCTACCACAAACACCATTAGTCTTCATTTCTACAATTCAGCTTAACCTTTTGGAAATGTTACAGCTAATAAACTTAAGGGAATATTAAAGAAACATTCCTTTCCTTGAAGTTTCTATGCCTGACTTCTCCAGCTTCTCTCTCTCACTTTCCCATTGTTTTTAACATTACTGCTCACTCCCCCCTCAGTGTCTCTGCTCCCAGTTCTCAGTCATGGCTCTCGTGTTTCTTCTTTTTGCTCACACATGTTGGGAGTCTTTAAATTCCTGAAATATTCCCCACCACAGCTTAGGGAACAGAGCCATTACCCGCTCACCCAAAGCCAGCCACCCACTCTGCCACAGCCCCAGGCAACAGCACCAAAATCAAGCCAGTCCCTGGCTGAGCTTTCAGTCTCTGGCAGCCCCAGCACCTCACACTCCCCCAGCTCAGAGGAGGCGTCCCTTGTGTGGAATTTGTCATCACCCTGGGACACCAAAACCAGCAGCTCCCAGGACAGGGAACAGGGACTGCTGACATGCGCTTCCCTGCAGGAATTGCCATTTTCTCGTTTATACACTTCATCTATTTGGCCTTCCCTTAGTGCTAAAGGTTTCAAATAGATGCTGAACCCCAAAATCTTGAGATGGAAGTTCTCTTTTCTCTTTCAAAACTCGGTTTACATCTTTGATCAAAGCCAGTTTGACAGCACCTTGCAATACAGTTCAAGCATTTTCTGTCAGGTTTCCTCCTGCTGTGAAAACCACCATCAGAGACTGCTCCTTCAAAACCCCATGTGCATGGCAGTTGCACTTGATTCATTATGCTTAATAAGGAAATTGATGTAACATCATTAAACAGTGCAATTAACTGTCCAAATGACACAATTACACATGTACCCTAAGTACATGAAGAGCCTGGTAATTGCCTGAACATTAATTTAAATTATTCAAGAAAATTATATTTAAAAATACAGATGCTTAGTATGGGAAAATAACAACAGGAATCCCAAGCCAAAGAAAAGAGAAACAACCTGTACACATTGGGCAGGCACCTCTGCAGGCTGCCAGCCCTTACTGACATGGCCAGGTGCCATTGTCACACCTCCAGCATCAGAACTGTCCCACACAGCAAAGGCTCATCCCCACGCAGGGACAAGCCAACAGGACCCTTTCCACAGCAGCAGGAAGTTTATTTTCAGGAAGCAGATTGCACAGATTAAATTTTAAAGCCATTACTCACTAAATCTTTTAGTATTCCTACAAAGGCACACACCTGCACTATCCCCCCTCTGGGACAGAAAATAAACCCAGTTATTTATATAAACCTGGATCACATTTTCTGCCTCTATTTGATGGCTGAGACCTCCCAAAGAACAGCTGTATTTAAAGTGAAATTATGCTTAAATAAGCAGTGTCTATGGGAGGATCACATCAACTTGGAGATAAAACACACGCCTTTGTTCTTCTACATGAACCAGAGAGAATCTAGAAAAAAAAACACTTTTTCAATTTTTCATCAGTCCAAAATCATATGAAATATCACTGCCTCAAGCCAGGCTCACCTGTCTCAGGAAAGAATTCAGCTGAATCTTCAGCAAAATAAGTAATTCTGAAAGTGGCTGCAGCTGTAGCAAGTGCCCATTCCTTGCCCTGCTGGAGAAGCAGCAGTTCAATGATATTTTTCCAAGAAAATGCAAAAAGTAAAACCACTTATTGGTGCTTTAGGAAGAAATTCTGTAGTCATTAAAATTTTTTTACTCTTTTTTCTTATAGCTTTTGGCACCATCCTTCAAGTGTTGAAAGTGTTCGTAACTCACTGCTGCAGATGCTTTACTGTTAATGAATTTGGGCTCACAGCACATTAAATGCTACACAAAGCACGCAGGGGGCCATAAAAGCCAGGTAACCTTGTAGTTCAACTCAGATAGTCTGAGATGCACAAGGATTTTTGCATCAGACCAATAAAAACCTGATCTGGCTTTCACAGGGGGACCCAACATAGAGTTCTAAGCAGAATTATCAGCAGCCAACCATGGTACCACATCCCTCACCTGCTGGGTAATGGCCAAACTCCTCCTCCTCCCAGCTTAAAATGCAATTTTCAGCTGCATCATTGCCTGGAGCACTAGAGCTTCATCTCCTCTAGGGCCCCCCAGATCCCTATTGCTGAACACTCAATTTTCCTGCAATAATGTAGGGATTAATAAACTTATGTTTAACACACAACAGAAAAGTTGTGTATAAGGTGCTTCCACAAAGAAGAAATTCAGACGTTGCTCTAATAAGAGTTATGAAAATATGAAATCCTCAAAGTACTCATTGAAATAAATCTTAAATTAATTAATAGTTCTTGGAAAGAAATCCACTTTTTCAAAAAAATGGACTGTGTTACACACATATAAATCAGGTTGCCACTAAGAAAAATAATTTGCTTCTGAAGTGACATTTGTCAACCAAATGAATAAGTACTTTGACATTTATATAAACTGTGACACTGCTAAAGCTGTACAGTACTGCTTAATGTTATTTTCCTTTTATATAAAGAGAGTCACAATTTGAGCATAAAAATTGCTCTTATTAGGCAGAGAATGTCAAGTCACATTGCTAAATTTGCTGGAGTGATTCAGCATGAAAACAAGCATTGCCCTTTTGTCTTTCAGCAGCTCTATCAAAGTGCCCATTCATTACCCACATTAACTTTACTGCAGTGGCATTACCGAGGCCAACCAGGGGGGATTTCGTCCGAGTCAGAAAATCCCAGATTCCTTCGAGCACTGACACAAACTCACACAAACGCAGTGCCCAGCCAGCCCAGAAAGGCCCTGACAAGTGCTAGGAAAGCAAGCACAGGCTCGGGCACACTTCCTTCACAACATCCGCACCATTTCCGAAGTCCCAGTAACCCCAGACAAGGCAAGGGGATGCCCTGAAGCCACGGAGCTGAGGCAGCACCAGCAGGGGGACAGGGAGGAAAGATCAGTGGAGGTTGGTCTGGGAGTGACCAGGATCTGAGGCAGATTTAACCCTGGTGAAGAAGAGATGACAAACGACTTTATCCACCAAAGAGAAACCAACAGATAAACCCAACCTTGGATCACTAAATATTCCAGGGCAGTGTTTATCCCCGTGTTCCTCCCACCACAGCACAGATTTCAGTCCTGGAGGACGATGTGCAACAACTCCTCAACACCACCCACAAATGTTTCCCTCAATGTTTAAACACCTCAGAAGCTCACACACAAACCAAGGCCCATTTAGAGACCAAAATCAAAGTGATACATTTTTCCAGATGCTCTACTGGTTGCTCCAGCTGTAATGGCACACTTATAAGAAACTGTAATAAAAAAGACAAAATGCTCATGCAATACAGCAGGAACAGAGCCAAACAGCCATTAATATTGTTCTCCCAAAGAAAAATGGCTCGCTGAATAGCCTGAAAGGACACCTGACATGCATCTTTCTCTGCTTTCACGAAATATAACCATACATAAAGCTGATATGATTACTTGCTAAATCTAATAAGTTTCTTTTTCTTTGATGGTTGTTTGCTCCTTAATGTGCTTTAAATGCATAATAAAAATATAATGAAAAACATACATTTATTCTATGTGGCAGCTACTGCATATTCCATAAAAAAGTAATCTTATAAAGTTTAATTTTACAGTGTTTCTTAAATCTATTTCTACTTATTCACTATATGCTGAAGGTATCTGCAAAGGAATTTAATACTGAACATAACCCTTTTCTTCACTGATATTAATGCCAAATTTTCTTTTTACAGTCATTGTCTTGTCCCTTCTGTAAGCCTAGAAAAGGAAAAGCAAATGGATTTAAGGTTTCCAAAGAGTCTCATTAAAATGTAAAGTCCAAATATCCACATAATTTTTTCCCTGATTGCTTTAGGGCTGTTGTGGGATTTTTCCTGTCTGGGCATTTGTCTTCCATAACATTTTAATTTCCTTGAGAAAACTCTGGACTGAGTTTATCTCCTTGCCATTGGTTATATCAGAGCATCTGTTTCGCATTAAGGGAATGCAAATTTGAGCACAGCTGAATTAAAGACCACTTACTTTTCAGAAAGCATTTGTCAGGAGAAACACCAGAAAATAAAAACTATTGACAGGAGACCCTATGCAATTCTTTGGGATAAGGCAGTCCAGATAAACCTCTTGGGACAGTCTCCCTTGTTTCCCCTTGTGGAATAATTTACTGCCAAAAATCAGATTTGCAGCCAATGGTCAATCAATCTACTATTTTAAAATACTCCTACATTACACACACTTGGCTTTCATGCCCTGCCAATCATTTAAAGCAAAAAAACCCAGCTACAAAATTGTTCATGATGTCAGTTCACATAAGAGCTTTCATGGACTTCAGGAGATGATGGGCACTGAGGACCCTCCCCATTCCAGCCCTGTTCCCACTGCCAGGCTCAACCTGAAGCCCAACACAAACCCCAGCTCCTGAGTGGGACAGGGGAAGCTGCTCTCCCATTGTGGTCACTTCAGTTGCACTTGATCTTAATTTTAATCAAGATACTCATCTTTTTAACTCAAGCTGTGTGGAAAATCCTCCATCTGTGGTGCCACAAATTCTGTGCCCCAATTAATTAGGATATAGTCCCACTCCCAAAAGCCAGAAGGAAAATGTTTCCCAATAAAGTTCTAGTCCTTCCACAGACAAAAGGCTCTTCATTCCCACAATCCCCCAACAGTCCCCCACTGCATCTATCCCAGTTCCCGTGGGCACACCTGCCCAGAACAGTCCTGGTGACTCAGCAGGAATTTGGCAGCGCTCCTGGGGCAGAGGGGCTGTCCTGGGCCTGAAGCAGAGACATCCAACCCACCAAGATGCCCTGGGGTCACTGGTGCTACAAGGCAGAATTCCCTTCTGTCCCCCAGTGATGGGCCGAGTGCCCTGGCCCACAGCCCTGGTGCAGGTGACCCTGGCCAGGTGCAGCCAGACCCAGGTGGAACACGGGCAGGGCTCTCCTGGCACAGCCAGGGCTTTCCAGGAACATCGGGTGAGCCACGAGCACCCACGCAGCAGCTGGGGTGAGGGGGAAGAGGCATCTCTTTCCCTAAAAGGATCCTCGTGGTAGAACTCACCCTGTGGAGTTCAGCTCTGAGACTGCCGAGAAAACTGTGGGAAAGGGGAAGCTGTTCCCACTGAGGGATGGGAGTTACAGAGCAAAGGAAGAAAGATAGGAAAATATTCCCTGCAGATTTCAAACAAAGCCCAAACCCTAACAAGTTTGTATAATTTTTCATCCATGGGCTCACAGTATTTTGTAATATTTCAGCACCAGTACAGCTAATTGGGGTTTTGGTTGAGGATCCAATAACAAAACATTCCCTTTCCAAGAATGTCCCTTGCCAGAGCTGGTGATGTCAGACTGCACAATTGCAATGCAGAGGCAGGGCTGAGCCCTGCCAGGCTTCAATAATGTTTATTTGGTGTCGGAATCCCAGAGGAGGAAGGATGAGCAGCAGATGAAGTAGGGCAGCACATCTGAAACAACAAAAGGTCTGACTTGGAGGCAGTTGGACTGCACCAGCCTGGTGGCACTTGCAGCTGTGCAGCTCCCACCCAGGCAGCACTTCAGTGCCAGAGCAGCCACCACCAAGAGTTAACCTTCCCTTTCCCTCAAACACTGCAAACACCCTCAGTAACAGCAACATCAACTCCCAGATTCTGAGGTTAAACCAAAACAAAGCTGATTTCTCCAGTCCTCATCTGTGTATGAGAGAAGGTGACAGAAGAGGTAAAAGCCCAGGGACCACCAAGAGCACAGCAAACTCACTCGGGAGCTTTGGGACACAGAGGGGACTCTTGCCCTATGAAGCTCCCATCTTTAGAGCCACTACAGCAACTTCTGACCTTGCTAGAGCTGAAGGGTTAGTAAGCACCAACAAGAGCCAGAACATCTCCCTCTGAAATTACACTTTGGATCCCTCCCCAAAGGTCTGCACAGAGCTGCTCTGCAAACATCTCACCTGCTGGCCCCGAGGTTCCCATCCCTTCTTCTGCATCACACCCACAGCCACCCAGGGGTACCACCAGAGCTGTGGTAAAATACAGCTCCATCAGAGCCCATTATTCTCTGTCACCACAAAAATGCCACTTTGACACACTCGGGCAGGAGGCTTTACTGCTTATGACAGATGGGAGAACTAAACATGCTTTAAAATGGTTTGAATTGGGAATAATCTTCCTCTCTCTGGCTGTCAGAGAGGTGTGCTGCCCCTACAAACAGCATACCTGGTCCTAAGGAGAGCTTCAGGGATCCCCTCTGGAATCACCCTCAGGGCTTAAAGCTTTCCATGAGCCATGACTTGAATTCGCTTTCTCACACCTAATTGTGCACCTGTTACTCAATACTCTTACCATGCTGCTTCGGCCATGTGTTTTTCCTCCATCTTTACCCTTAAAAACAAAATGCAAGAGCCATTTACTCATCTGAGCAATATTGACATGTTGAATTTGCTCAAACAACAAGGATCAATAGCACACAGAACTCAAGAGACCTGCCAGGACATGGGAAAACATAATAAAGATCAAGGTGACAGCAGGTTTTAATTACGTGAGAGGAGAGGAGAAGGCGTGTTCTGCAAGGTCTTTGCAATTTGAGACTATAATCAAAATGTCATCAGCCTGCCTCCCGTATTTTCAATCTCTTAGGAAAATGACTAAAATGGTATAACATTTTCAGATTAATTTTGATGCCTCCATCAGAAAGCCTGACATTTGGCTAATGTCAGACATCACCTACACTGTCATTTGATTTCTCTCTTCCCCCTCGGGTGTCACTTCATTAATGACCTAGAAGTGGCAGTAAAACACAGTGAACAGACTAAAGACAGAACTTTGGAAAATGAAGCAATATCTGCTTTGACATTCACATGCTGCTCATGGAAACATTCACAAATGTGTGTTATTTGCCAAGCCACGTGGCACAGGTATTTAAAAACCATGTGTAAGCATTCTCATCATTTATCAAATTTGATAATGAACTAATTTGCATCAATGTTTCAAGAATTCACATCAAAACACAAAGTATCTGTGAGGAGCACCACAAAGTCTCTCAAGTTTCACAGCTACATCGCTGTCTCCACTGTAGGAGCAGCTTTTGCTCTCCCTTTCACATGAAACATTGTGTAAATCATGACCTTTCTGTGCTCAGCCTACTCACTCCTGGTACACAATTATCCCCTTTCCTTCCTTTAAATCTCCTGGGAGTCTGAGATCAAATAACACACCAAAAAAAAAAAACCAAAACTTTTTCTGTCGCCTTCCATGAAAAATCTTGTGCCACCAACCACACATCACGACACACGAGGAAAGGCTAACCTAGCAAAAATGCCATAGAAATGCAAGAGTAAGGAATTATTTAAGCCCCTTGTAAGGAAACACCATAAAATATGCAAGTGGCATCACGGAATCAGAGAAACAAAGCTGAAAGGGAGTTCAGGAGCCCAGAGAGGCAGCACTGCCCCGGGTGCTCCAAGAGCAGCGCAGGGATTTCAGCTCAGCCCTGCTGCCCACAGTGCTGCAGCACCCCCGGGGCAGCCGAGGGCTCTGCAGGCTGGGAATCCCATCGCACGGAGCATGAGGAAAGCACCCAGCACTGGAGCCGTGTGGGACAGCTGCTGAGCACGGCAGGAGGACCCTCAGGACACCCCAAACCCAGCTCTCCTTCCCTACACAGCGACTGCTGGGACCTGGAGCCCTCCTGGCACAACACCCAAACAATTCCTGCTGGGCACCGAGGCACAGCACACAGCAGGGAAGAAGAGACCACTTAAATGCCTTCCCATCACTCCTCAGTCACAGCAGAGGCCACAAGGGTGATGCTTTTTGTTCTCCAAGTAGACTCCACCTTACGGAGTTTGTTTGCTCCCATCAGCTCGAGGCAGCACCAACCCCACCCCCAGTCCCAGCCACACTGCCACCCACCCTTTCCTTTCTCCCTGCAGCGAATGTCCAGGATTTGTTACAACTCCTTCAGCAACCTGTTAGCCTGCAAAGTTCTTCCAGGAGGCTGGAACACTGCAGCAGTACACTGTGATATTCCATACTGCATTACAAGCAACAGCTACATCATTGTGATATATGAATTCGTGCTAAAGTGTATAAAGTTATAATTTATGTTATAAAGTTAAAAATAAGGACAAGCCTGGACAAGCCTTTTGGCGAAAACCGAAACCTACACAAANTCAACTCCACTGAAAACAAAGCCCTTCCCAACTGCCCTATATTAGTATTCTTTAAATTCACCAAACTTCTTCCCATCAGTAAAGAAGATTATTGCACTACAATTTTAAAGCAAAATGTGGCTGTCTTATAACAATATGATCTTAAGCATTTTCCAATTACTTCTCCCTCGGGCCTTTCAAGCACTGGGAGTGAGAACTCTGATATCTATGACTCTTCTCGAATTCTTAATCTTTTTCTGAGGCTCTTCTACAGGACAGGATAACAGCAGGAAAAAAATCTGCTGCTTGCCAAGGTCTTCATTCACATCACACTGCAACTTGCCTTTGTCCTCTCATTTTCTAGGTGGAAGCAGAGATTAAACTTCCAAGTGATTGATTCCTTCTTACAGAATTTAACCTGGAGAGAGATCTGCCTTCCTTGTTTCTCTGAGTGTTTCAGGAAACCCCAAGTTGCCCTTAGTTTCCAAAAATCCTCCAGGGAAGCCCTACAGTTAATTTAGGAAGTACTCTGACTGCTCTGGCAGATATGAATTTATTACTCTGCATAATGACACTGTTTGGAAAAGGTTCATTACCCAGGGTGAAACCCATGGGTGGGACAAACTCTGTGCCACTGCATCACCACATCCATCCTTTAGCCACCACCCTGTACAGGGTAAGGAGGCACCTGAGCCCTGCCCACCTGCTCACCACACACTGGGGGTCATCCCCAGGGGGTTTGAGTGCCCAGCACCCACCACCCTCAAAGCCCCCAGGCCAAAGCACCCTCCCCCTGAGCTCAGCATGACCCCACAGCTCTCACCTGGCTCCGCTTGGCTCCTCCACACTCAGGCTAAGTCCCCCAGGGCTGGGAGGCTTTGGCCACTCCAGGACAGGGGAGGAGGAGGAGCCCCAGGCAGTGGCAAGGCTGCAGGGGCCACCCTGAGCCCCAGTCCCTGCCAGGAACGCAAGAACAGCTCCCCAGAAGAGGAGGAGCAGGAGCTGGGGCCAGGGTTTTATCCCACCCTGGGCTGGGCTCGGCTGCCCAGCACAGCTGAGGACAATCCCACTGAGCAGGTCCTGCTGCAGGGAGGGGCAGGGGCAGCACAGGTGCAGCGGGGAAGGCAAACACAAGGCACTGAGTTTGTTGGGATGACAGACCTTGTCTGAAACTGGGAGCCATAGCTTTTAAAAAAAAAAAAAAAAAAAAAAACACCATTTTTCTTGTGAGCCTGAAAATTAAAAAAAAATGCTGCAAGGACTCCAATTTGCTAATGGATAATATGTAATTTCTGTGCACAGAACAGTTTGAAGCTGTGCTATCCAAAGTCAAAAGGTTATCAAAGCAAAGAGTTGTTACAGCACTGAGAAATCTAAAGTTTAGGAACTCCTAATTAGTACAAAAGTCATGAAAATATCTGCAGAAGAGCAGTTACTTCTGCATACTCTGCTGGGGAAGAAGCATTTGCTTTTGGATTCATGCACAGGAGAACCCTTGAGGGCAGCGCTGGGAGTGCGGCTCGGGGCTCACACGACGGAACTCAGTGCTGAACAGACACTTCATTTTCGGGGCCAGGTCATTTTTTCCCAGTTCTGAGCCTGCCAGTAAGAGTTAATTGGTGACAACTGTGACAGCAGCTGCTCTAGTGCAGAAAATGTCTTCCAGGGATTCCAGGAATGATCTCCTTCATTACTTTGCACTTGCTGCTGAGGAGCAGATGGACGGCGGTGCCTGGTCAGTGCTGGCAGGGAGCAGATTGAGCACAGTGACCTGCAGGTGAGGTGGGATGTCTTTTATCCCCTATTGACTAGAGAAAGGATAGTCCTGGAGAAAGCATATCGCTGGTATTGCTTCCCAGGTTTATTTCAAATCCCCGTTCTCCTCCCTTTGGAAGAGAACGGGCAATGATCACCAGCAGTACAGTGACAAAGCAATAAATAAATCAATCAATAAATTCTGAGCTGTCTGCAGCAAATGAAGTAATTTCACCATTTTTCAGAGCCTAGTACCTGTGAGTGTGTCAGGATGTGCTGCCAATAGCTCTGTTTGTGCTGAGGACCTGCCCAGTTACTGGGCTCCAGGGTTTTGTGGAAGATAAACATTTGCATGCAAAAAGCCTCTTCTCATCAAAACCTGATCCTGCTCTTGCAAAGGATCTGCCACCAGCTGCAATTGAACGTGAACTGCTTATTTCCCATCTGGGTCTGAATTACACAGAGTAGAAATGGTGACTGAAATAACTGGATAATTTATTGAAATAATTAAAATTAAAAATAATTTAATAATTAACATTTCTTTTCCTTTCACACTCAGGTCTCTTTGGAAAATCACACATTGGGAGGAGAACATTCCTGTTGTTTTCTAACCACACATCTGCACACCATGAGGATTAAAATGCACCTAGAACAGGAGGTTTGGATGGTTGTGAAGTGTGAGAGGTATTCATTCATTTCTTTGACACACAAATAAACTGTTGCTACTGAGAGAGCTCTGGACCATCCAGGCATTCCATAAAGAGACATGAACAAAGGTGAGCAGTACAGGTGACAGGAGAACCTGGATTTGACAGCTCTTACTCCTCATGCTCCTACCAGGTTGTATATAAATGCTAAATTATTAAAAACATTTTCTTCAGAATTTCTAGCAGCACTTCCTAAGCTCAAATGTATGGGATGTGCTTCCACAGAGGGACAGGGTTTGTCTTTTAGGCTTTCCCAAATGTTTGTAGCTCTCTGCAGTTCAAAGCCTTGGAGAAGGGCAGGATCTGGCTGCAGCTGCTGGGGACAGTGTGAAGGGATGTCCCCTCCTGTGTTGGGGGCTGTCCCCCACCCGTGTGCAGGAAAGCATGGCACAGGTCCTGCTCCTGGTGACATTAACCCTGCACTGCTGGGTCCAAAGGTACAGGAGAAAAGGAATATAACCCTGAGCTAAGTTCCTCTTTCTAGTTATGAGAGCATTTTTATTAAACAGTTAAGTCTTTCCATAGGAAAAAAAAAGTAAAAATCTCAATATCTTTTTCTTGAGGCAGGAAAACTCCAGTAGATAAAGGAACCAGTCATGTTCTTCACCTTCCAAGAAGGAGAAAGAAAATTCCCTTGATGACACCCACCAGGTTTGCTGCATGGACATCATTAGCAGAAGCAGATTCCTGGTTCTCAGATAGACCCATCTGCTTTTTCTAGCAGAATCTCCAACATTATTGTTCCTGTAATTGCAATGGAGTGGGGATTTGATTTTTAATATCAAGGTGAAAGAACCTTATATTTTAAAAATTAAATTTACAGTTCAATGTTGTAGTTGAAGCAAACAGAAAATCCCCTGGGGAAGGGATAATGGCTCCATGCTCCTGCATGAAATGTCTGCATGCATGATGCATAAAGGCCATCACTTCACTGACTCTCTTGGAGACTCAGCTCTCCAGAACAAGCTTTCAGGCTGTTTTCCCCTGGCCATACGTGCACTTCCCAGCCCTCAGGGTCACAGTCTCTGCTTATAAAGTCGTTAACACAGAAAGAGTAAGTCCTTCAAGAGAGGAGAGTTATGTAACTGAGTATCTATAATTAAATTGAGCTGTGACACCAATAATCAGACTGCATGGAGCACAGGCTGAGACTTTGAACTGGGCAAGGAAAGCAGGGCTCAGGGACGGGTGGGACTCCAGACTGCTCCCTGCAGCTCTGGGTGAAACGGGGCTCAAGTCAGAAACAGCCAGTGGTTGTTTTTGTCTCAGCAGTATTTCATGGATCTTTGAATAAAAATACTTTGCCTCAAATCTCATTGTCATCAGTAAAAGCTTTTCCATGCACTTCAAGTGTCTTCAAATGAAACTCCTGGTGCTCAGTTTCACAAGCAGCTCAACATGTACCACACTGGTGGTCTTAGTCCATGGCAGTTCAAGCAGAAAAGTCACACAGGTTGCCCCTCTCACCTGTGCAGTTTCCTGTACAATCACAGCTCACATGTCCATGGTAAAGCTTAACATGGGGACCATTTTCCTGCTGGTACCATTAATTAATACATCAGACCGTGGACAGCTCCAGGCAGGTCTCCAGCCCAGCCCTGTGCTCCCCAAAGCCCTGGCTGACACTCCTGGCTCTCCACTTTGCAGTCACAGCCTCAGCAGACGGCTCCTGTAAGATCTGGAGTTCTTTATGATCCTAATCTTTAGTTAAACTTGTGAGAGGCAGTAGAGAGCTGGTGTGCTGGACAGAGGCAGAACAAGAAGAGTGTTTGGGAAGACATTAGGGAAATGGGCTGGGAGTATTTGGGTTTTCACTTGGGAAGAACCTGCTGTAATGGTGTTTGCAGGGGAGAGGTGCAAGGAGCCCAATGCCATCTAAGCCCTGAGAGCTGTGGCTGCTAATTGCTGTCATGGAGCTGGAGAAAATTCCCTGTGTTTGCCATACTCAGCTACAGGAAATTGCTGCTCGTCCAGCTGCGGGTGTGTGACAGCCATAGCACCTTGAGGACAGCTTGGGGCGAAGCTGGGCCATGCAGCAGCAGCACATTCATGAGGAAATTCTCCCAGCAGCACCATGGAGTCCAGATAATGTAAAACCCCACACAGAAGGTGTCCCTGGGGGATGAAGAGTGTTCTTTGGAGGAAGAGATTAAAATATTCCTGGATACAAAACTCCCAAATTACAGCAAACCACAGCACAATCTGGGGCAGTAATGGATGTGCTGCAGATTCACATTGGCCCAGGAGAGTTTATGATCCACAAGGTCAAATGCAGCTGGTACATTTTAAACAGAAAGGGAGATAAAACTTAAAGACACGTTCAAGCTTTATTTGAATTCAAACACAGAAGGACCCAACCGCTACTGAATTTCAACAGGATTCAAGTGACTGCAGCCTTTAGAGTCCTTTGAAAGCCTTCTGAGTAACTATCCCCCAAAGTGTGCTTGCACACAAGTAACTTGCTTAAGCAAATACCTTTAAATCAGCTCTGCTCAGCTCTGCTCAGCAGGCACAGGTCTGGTGGCAGAACACTTCAGAACACAGTTAAGTGTGCAGCTACACAGTGTTGTAATTAGAAGCAGGACAACATTATCACCTGAACATTCTCTTTAAGCCTTCCAAAATGTTTCTCTTCTATATTCCTCACAGTTGTACCAGCTCAGGGCATAGGTGCTATTTTAGGACCCTCATAGACGGTGGATAAGGACAAGTGTAAGAGAAAAAAAGGATTGAAAATTACAAAACAAACCCAGATGTATCTCATGGGTCTCTTTCCCTCAACTTTGAAAGCACAGTTAATACTTGGGATGTAAGAGAATCTTTGGGAAGCAGTTCTCTGGCCCTGTACCCTTCCTGAGCTGTGCCCCATCCAGGTTTGCCAGCAGATCCATGCCCCTGCCTGGGAGCACTGGATCCAACCTGAGACCAAATATCACCACAGTCTTTTGGTAACCACTAGGATTTTAGCAGAATAAAGCAAAGTTCAATCCTTTAGGTGATACTACTAAGAACTGGGATAAGTTATATTTTGCTGCTGCTGTGGTCCTCCCTCTGAGCTCAGACTTGCATTCTCCAGCTGTTGCTGGTGTGGTTTGCAGGGACAAGAGTAGAAATACCTCCCCAGAGAGGCCCCTGGCAAAACCCCCTGAAGCAGAATGAGGCGTCTCAGCACTGACAACACAAAGGCAAAGACTATGCTGTTCTCTAAAGCAGTGCTGTGGAGATTCACAAGCTACAAGATGTAAAAGGACACGAGGAAGATGACTTTTATATTGGCTCAGAGGCAGCAGCAGCACAGGCACTGCGATTGAAGCAGCTCTTGCCCTCAGCACATTCTGTGAATGGCCTCGAGCACATTAAAAATGAGTCAGGGAGGGAAAACGGCCAGAAAAGCCAAATTCATTCGGTTTGCTGTCTGTAGGGATAGGGCATCACTGCTTGAGGTACTAACAGCAATCTGAACAATTCTGAAGATGATGGGGATGGTGTCACTGAAAGCCATACGCTGTCAGCCCCAGCTGGCTCTGCTGTCCATCCACATGATGGAAAATGCCTTTGGAAGCAGAGGGGTCAGTCTGGTGTCCATGGGACAGTCTCTGCTGGAGCAGCCAGGTGCTGCTGGATTTGTTTGTTGTTCTTCATAGCTGTGAATCCTTCAGGCAGGATGAGGGGATTTACATCCACCTTAACTGCGCCTTCTGTGAACCACCTGCAATAAAAGTAGACATAAAGAGAAACTTTGCAGCTCTGAGAAACTTTGCCAGCCTTTTCTTCATTATTTTCATTTTCTGCCTGTTCTGCTTACATAATTCCTATTCTGTCCTGCTTCTCACAATCAAGCTTCCTTTCTTCCCCCTCCCATCCCTTCCTAGACAACTGTCTCCCTCTTATCCTCCACCTCCTTTCAGGAGGTGACTGGCAGCACAGAGCAATAGGCAAGTTCTCCTCAAAGACTGGAGAGAGTTTTGTGCTTCTGACACAACTTTGTGATCTTCTACCTTTATGTTATCCAGAAAAGCTGTTTCCACCCCCTGACCTGGGAGGCTCAGCTTGCAGCTTCCAAGAAAGCGTCCAAGCATTGTCAAATACCTGAGCTTTGAGCACCTCACACCGATGGGGAGAAACCAATTTATATCAACATTCCTGCTTCTGGGACTCTGTGAATAGAGGGTGAACAGGGTTGGGGGTTGTCCTCTAGTGCCACTCATCAGGTTACCAAATCTATTCAGGTTCACTCAGATGATGAGGCCTTGTCAAGGTTCTGAAGACTTGTAACACTTATCTGGAATTTCCAGATATCCCACAGAACCCTGTAACAGTATTTGTGATCAGACTGTGTCATCTGGAAGCCCAGCAACATTCCCTGTGTGCCAGGCAGATATCTGGGCAGGTCTGAACTTGGTCTCAACAAGAGGTGCTGAACAAAACTATCATAATTCATTTCTCTTTTCTTTTCAAAGGACCAAAAGTAATCAAAGGGCTTTGTTCAACTCTGGGAGGCAAATCAGTCCAGTGGCTTTAGGGGAGAGCAGATCTGGAATTAAAATGGCATTTTTAAAGTGCCCTGGACCAGCTGTTATTTTGTTTCAGCTCCAAAAGCTTCTGCAGGGCATTATCTGCAAAGTGCCCCTGGGATGCTGTGAGTGAGAGATACTGTACAGACACCGACATTCATTATGCTGCTGCTGTGACTGTGTGTCTGTGGCTCGGAATTTCAGATGTCTCCTGTTAACATCATGGCTTTTAAAAGAGTATTTGCATTTAAAAACAAGCAGGTTTGCTTTCAGTCCTGAGAAATACAGAAAAAAAAACGGACTAAAAGGTGGCCTCTGATGTGCCAGCCAGAGCAGTTCGGGGCAGTCTCTGAACTCCTCCTCACACTTTGCCCCTTCCCCCGTGCCCGTGGGCAGGGAAGGTTTCTGTAACCCAGGCTGCCCATCGCTGCCTGCAGTGCTGGCTTTCCAGCCAAAGTGGTGTCCCAGGCTTCTCCACCGAGTGATGAGGTTTTATTCATAAATACTGTGTTCACTCTGGGGTTCCATCATTGGCTCTACAGCTTCACGGGGTTTAAACATGTATGTCAGTTAGCACCAAATGCACTCTTCGGGGGTGTAGCAACGGGCAGATCTGAAATATCCTTTGCAGCATCCTCGGCTCCATTAGAGACCGATACTCTTCCCACAAATCCAACCTGTTTTCCTAACCCTAAAGATCCCGTAAAACCGGCATTTCTGCCGCTGCGGGCAGTCGGTGGCTCTGGGAAGCGGCTGCTGGCCCGAATGTTTGCCCACAGTGCCACCCGGTGGGGTCTGCGAGCCGCGGGCCGCCCGGGGATGGGACACGGCTGGGGACACGCACCACCGATGTCCGGCCGCACCTGAGGAGCCCTGGGGCCAGCTCAGAACACACGGAATTCCAACCCTTCCCTGCAGGTGAGGAGGAAACGCAGACATTGCAGGGATCTGGGTTCTGCAGTGCTCCCTCAGCCTTAGCATATGGAAAAAATAAACACGGACGGAAAGGAAGCACAATGGTAGCACTGGGAATATTGGGAAAATACGGCACAGCAATTGCAGGAAAAAGAAAGAAATGGTACACGAGGCAGACACAGACACAAGTGTCAGCGTGGTGCCTCGCTCCTAACACACAGCTACTTTGTGCTGCCAGGCACACGGACCCAGCCTGCAGGCCTGAGCTACTCCTCTAGAAAACAACGTTTCCTTCCGTATTTCCAGGCTCCAGAATCGCAGCAGGAGGAGCCACCAGCATTGCTTGATGTTGTAAATCCCAGCAGACACCAAGCTCCTCACAGCCACCGGCGGTGTTGTCCCAGTGATGTCCCCGAGGGAAGGGGACAGACCTTGTCACACGTTCCAGAGTGGCAGCTCCATGTGTCTGTCCCACCCCACACAGCGTTATTGGTGCTGTGAAACCTCCTCCATCAAACAGGGGTAGCCGAGACTTTTTTCTGCAATGCTGGGTCACACACCAACAAAAACACTTCAGGGAAGGTTTTCTCCCATTTACAATTAATTCTTTTCTGTAGATATCACACAGAGAAGCTTGACCCAACAATGAAAACATGAGTCTAGCCTAGAGGATGTTGTGCTTCACTTTATCACTCTGTTAGAGATGCCCTGTGTGTCTTTGCCCAAGCACATCAGCATGTGCCTCAAGCCAGGGTGTGCAGAGGAGCAGCACTGCTCCACACCTGTCCAGCAGGAATCTGTTCAGGACCGAGGTGCTGGAAGAACAGTTGTAGCTGACTTGGGGCTTCACTTTGCTCCTCCCAAACACCTTTCAGGTGGAAGGAAAAAGCCCAGTTCATGTATTGAACTGGAGCATCTTCTTGATTTTGTGGATTAGTTTAATCTTCTGTTTCTTTTCATTGGAACTCCAGACTTCTCTGGAAGTGGGTCTGAGCAGTAGCTGATTGATTTCCCCAGTTTCCTTGACTGATACCCTCAGTTTCTTCTGCCACACAAAATAAAAGGGAAATTTTCATCTCAAATGTAAATTTAGAGACAAGACTTTCTTGCATACCCTTCCTAGGAGCTGCCTGCAAAACTGTGCTTCAGTACTAAAGATCTGTGGCAAGTCCTCATGTTCCAATGGAGTAATGAAAATATTTACACTCATGCAATTTAGTTAAAAATTGTGAGTATCTCTGTGCTAGAAGTGTTTGTGTAGTGTAAGAGGAGGTAAGTGGTAAGTATGAAAATAACAAACCCTAATTGTACAAAGATTTTAAGATATTTCAATTTTTAAAATTCTGCATTTTGTGTCTGTCGAACATTCCTGTGCAAGGAGCAAGGACATGTTCTGAGCAGCCACACAAGGAGGTGAAACACCTCAGCCTTCAGGCTGTAAATCAACCCCTAATTGTGGTTAAGACTAAGGAGGGAGTTTATGCAGAGATGAGTTTAGGTTTAATTCTCTGGGAGTTTTCTCATTGATTTAAAAAGGACTCAGGTCATTGCTCCAGGGTTTCCTCCATGAAACAACCATGATCACAGCTAGATAAAGAATAAAGAATTAATTTAGATAATGCCTAAGAGGAGACATTGAAATGTGAGTAGGGAATAGGAACCAACAGAGTCTGTCCTCAAGCTCCCTGTTATTAGCATTTAGCATGTAGTGAAAATAAATAAATACAAAATGTAACACAAACAAGTCCTGCCTGTGAGGGGCTGCAGTCTGACAAAGAGAGAAGTAATGAATAAAAGAGCCCAAATCCTTGTTCAAGTGTGCTGCGGCCTTGGCTTAGGGGCATTCCAGAGCCTGGAGCATGCAGAGAGCATCCATAGGGACCTCCTGCTCTGTGACAGCAATTCCCAAATGCAGGCCTGGCTGTGGTGTGAGGACAGAGCCCAGAGCCAAGCACGAACAGGCAGGAATAGGCTCTCACCTCCCTCCTCACCCCCTCATGAGTCTCACAGCTCTCAGAAGCTGCTCAGGGAGAGACATGGCTCTTGTCCAGAGTTAATTAATAATGGATAAATTCGGTAGAGAGTTTTAATAGAAGATCAGATTGACTCTGTTCAGGTGTTCCAAACACAGATACCATCTCCACATGAGTCTGTCTGGCTCTTTATCACCTCTGTGGTGTCTGCAGTTATAAATCTGAACAATCCATCCCACCTGTGCACCTGCCTTCTTCCTGCTCCTGCCTGGACATCAGTGCTTTTAGGAAGTCGGAGCTCTGGGGACAGCACTGCCTGGCTCTGTCCCTGCTTTTACACTTGTACACTTCTCTAAGGAAATGGGATGGTCCAGGTTGCAGCATCAGAGGGGGATTCATGTGCCCTGGAAGAAAAGGGATTTACAGCAGGAAAACTTCCACTGCTGATTTAGGTGAGAACATCATATCCCTGTGAAGGGAGTGGGACAGACCAGGGGCCATGGGCTCTTCAACCAAGAGCCTTTGAGAGCTGGAGAGGGACTTTGCCAAGGATATGGAGTGACAGGACATGCTGGACAGTGACATGAGCTCTTCCTTTGCTGTGCAGGGAGGGCAATTCTGTTCACTGAGGGTATTAGTGGCCACTTCTCTTCCTGACCTGCAAAATCCCATGTCAAGAATACACAAATTAATAAATGAAAATAAAGTGACACAGAGATGTAAAATACCATGTTATTAATTTGCAGTGAAAGGTCAAAAAAGCCACAAATCCCAGAACGGCTGATACCACATTACTTTTCCAGGTGGCAAATAAAAACCCTGAAGTAAATGTGTTTGCTTTTCGAAGAAACACAGAAAAAAGTTTCCAGTGTCAGTATCATCCTCCCTTCATCCCATCCTTTCTTCCTTCCTTCCCTTAAATGTTTCAAGCTCTAAATTTGTTCAGCAACTAGGAAAATATTTGTAAAGCCCATTTAATATTTACAGATGTTAAGTGGTGGAAGAGCACCTTCCTTGTAGGCTTCCCAGCAGAGGCCTCGTGCTCCATCTCTGCGCACTCCTGTCACTGTGAGTTACATCTCCGGGAGCTGCAGCAGGAGGAATCGTTTGGGATGCTGCAGGATCTCCACCTGGACAGCTTTTCCCATCACATCAGAGTGAACTGATGGAGAAGCAGAAGATTTCCCTCCTGATGGACAGGTTTCAGGCGTACTTTGGATGGACCCCTGCACGGAGAAGGTTTCCCTTCCCAAATAATTTATCTTTCACTAAAAAATACTAAATTAAATTTTAATATCAGATTTAATATCTTTTAAAAAAAACACAGAGATTTCTCTACCTCCCTGTTAAAATGCACTCGGTTAAAAAAAACAGTTACACTTTTGTTCTCCATAACACAAACAGATTCTTTTGGGTTCATTCTCATCCTTTTTTTTTTTTTTAATAATTTAGAAGTAGCTTGTAATTAATCATGGATAACCATGAGTTGCTGACTTTTATCAAGACCCTTGATTTATTTTGTTGCTTCCTTTGCAGCAAACCATCTTTACACCTAATAATAGAAAAGGCTTATGCTATAAAATATGCAAAATAATGATATAAACCTGTGAAATTAATTATGTATAGTCATGTATTGATATGGCCAACTGACAGATTGAGCTGATTTCTGGGTTTTCATTACTGTCTATGGCAAGGGCTCCCTATTCTGGTGTTGGATGGTCAGAGCTTCCCTTCTCAAAGCCAAACCTTCCCATACTTCCTCAATCAACATTCTGATTGATCTGTCATTACTCGTTTTAACTAAGGAGATACAGTAGGATAAGGACAAATTTAAAACATTAATAAAAGTCCTTTGGAGGACGAGCCATGATGTGGGATCCAGCTGCCCAGGGTCACTGAGGGAATGCTCTGGCTGTCTGGCAAATGCGCTCTCCGAATGCTGCTGGGGCACCAGCGTGCCCCCCAAAGTGCTTCCCCAAGGAGGAAGAGGAGGCTGAAGGCAGCAGCCCCAGGCTGGGGCTGTCCCTCCCCATGGGGCACTGGGGCTGCCTCCGCCTCTCCCAGTACCGTCACCTGTCCTTGCATTCCCAGGCTGCTCTGCTGCGAGCCTGGGCAATTTTCCAGTCTTCTCCATATTCTTTGATTCTTTCAAAAATTAGGGCAATACGAGCTCACACAAGTTTTCCTCCAGCAAATGTAATTTGTTCTGACACCTCTGGTGCGACAGGGCAGCACCAAGCCTTAACCTCCCCACAGAACTGCCACTTCTCCTTGACCTGGGGTTATTTCCATTGTAATTCATGTCCCACAGATGCTGGCAGATCTCCTGGAAGCTCTTCTGCCTCACACAGAACTGGCTGGAAGCATTTCCAGGCCCTGCAGCCACACTCCCTGCTCACCTGTGATCCCAACACCTCCCTTTCATCTGGCCATTGTTCTGTGCAACTGAAATTAAGGATGCACGACGAGCAGCCCTGGCATCAATGTTAATCACCTGTTATTTCATCCTCAGAAACTTGCTGCAAATCCCTTCGAGCCCTGGCTGTTTCAAAGAATAAGTGAGGATTAGGGAGAAACTCACTCAGCTGATTTTTTTTTGCTGGAGCAAGTTCCCCGCTGGCCAGGGAAGGGAGCATCACATTTCCAGACAGGCTTCCACAGGGACAAAGCTCTGGTGTTGCAGCACAAAATCCCAGTGAGGCAGGCAGGATTTCTCGCTGGCTGCACGTGCAGTGGTGAGGGTGACACCGGGGTGTCGGTGCTGAGGAACGCGGCAATGACAGCGAGGTCCTGCACGGCCCCGCTGCCCCGGCTCCGGGGTTTGCTCTGCAGCGGGACAGGACTGTCCAGCTCTGCTGGGACTGGGATGAGCCCGGAGCCCCTGCAGGCAGCCCAGCCCCAGCCAGCTCCCAGCGGGACTCACACACAGGGATGGCAGGAGCCAAACCCACCACTGAATGCTCCTGCTGGGACAGAGCTGCCTTCCAGGGCATGGAGATGCCACCAAGAACCCCCCTCACATCACACCTGCTCACTCAGGTGTCAGTGAGAGCTCTGCCTTTGTCTGCAGGGGCAGGGATTTCACCCACAGAGGCAGTGATACAGGTTATAGCCGTTAAATAAGGTCTTTTCTTAGCTGATGGACACAGAGTTTGGAGAAATCCGGCCAAGGCCCTGACAAAAATAATCCTGACTCTGTTCCTGGCATCCCCACAGAAGCACTGAACACATCTGTTCTCAACAGAGGCGTGAAAAATGTTTTTGTCTGACATCTCTATGTTCTTGATCAGGGTTTATCGATTCTGATTTTGAACCAAAAAAAAATGAAGGAAGTTCAATACAGAAGCAGAGCTGCCCATTAACTTACTCTGTATTTAACACAGAGAGAGCAATGTCTCTGACAGAACTGCTTAAAACATCAATGCAGGCAAGTTTTAAGGAGAAATTGGAGATAAAGTTTAAAAGCATTCAAAGGTGAGTCTGCTAAGAGATAATGTGCAGCCTAGAATGTTCTTGGGAAACAGAGGGAGGAAGAGTCTTCACCAGCTGCATCTGAGAAATGAATTTGTCCAAAGGGATCTCTGCAGGCTGAGCAGGAACTGCCAGTGGCCGGAGCTGGAGCAGGTGCCTCGTGCTGGACACAGCAGTGGCACCACAGAGTCACAGAGGGAGAAAGGGAAACCCACACAAAGAGCCAGAAATGGATCCCCAAAATCTTCAGTTGTTTTCACATTTGCTCAGGGGTATTTCATACCCAGTTCTCATGAATATTTAGCAATTTACTTATTTTGTAAATCAATTTTAACCTAGTGGGGAGTATTTTCTTAAACCCTATTTGGGATTGCAGATGTGAGTGCTCATGCTGGAAACCTCATTAGAAGCACTACCAGTAATATGCCATTAATGTGTCCAACAAAAAGAAATTAATTCTGAAGATGAACTACAAATGAACTTCAGATCAAGAATTGTCTGCCAAAATTACTTTGTGATGAACTGAATAGTGAATACGGGCAATTTGTGACAAGAAAATGAGGCAGGATGTATTGAATAAATTTCTTATGGGTTTGCTGTAGTGGTGGTCAAGGTACTGCTGGGCTGAGTCTGCAGCAGGAGCTGAGCTCTGCCACAGGAATAAACTCCTTGCTTTCATTTCCTCACCTGGCATTTTCAGTGATTATAGAACCAGAGAATGGTTAAAGCCCATCCAGTGCCACCCCTGCCATGGGCAGGGACACCTTCCACTGTCCCAGGGTGCTCCAAGCCCCGGCCAGCCTGGGGCAATTGGGTGGGGGTCCCTGGGGCTCCCAGGGAACAGGGACAGGAGGAGAGGGAACGGCCTCAGGCTGTGCCAGGGGAGGCTCAGGTTGGACGGCAGCAGGAATTCCTCCACGGAAAGGGAGGTCAGGCCTTGGCAGGGGCTGCCCAGGGAGGCTTGGAGCCCCCATCCCTGGAGGTGTCCAAGGAAGGGCTGGAGGTGGCACTCAGTGCTCTGGGCTGGGGACAAGGCGGGCATCGGTCGCAGGTTGGACTGGATGGGCTGGGAGGGTTTCTCCAGCCTCGGTGGCTCTGTGCCCCTGTGCACAGGGAGGAAATCCCATTTCCCGGGTGTCTGGCTGCTCCCAGCATTGCCCCTGCAGCTCCGCAGGTGCCGGGTGCCGCCCGCCCGGACGCGGCGCTGCCGGGAGCTGTCCCTCGCTGCTGGGCTGGGTCGGTGCCGCCGGACCGCGGCTGCACTGCAGGCCCGGGCATGAGGCTGGTTGTGCTCAGAGCCCAGACAGGAGGGCATCGCCATCCCTCGGAGCAGGGAGTCCGCGGGGACCCTGCCTTGCCCAGAGCTCTCCAGACCACAAGTACCTTCATGGGTTTCAGGAGAATGCCATTTCCATATTCTGAGCATTAGCCCCATCGCTGTTTTCTCCGGGTTTATAGAACCCCAGTACTGCTGAAATATGAAAACAAACCCAGTGAGAGGCTCTCAACAGCCCCGTGACCAAATCACAGAAGGCAGGACCACAGTTTGGACCAAACCTGCACTTTTCTGGCCATTTCAGAAGAATTATCCAGGGATGAATGAATGCTACACCATGGCTGGACTCACAGATTTACAGCTGATGCCTCCCAGTGATGGAACAGTACCAGGGGAGAGAGAGACATGTGTAGCAGTTCTGGGAATTTCTCTGCGTCAACTGGAATGAACTGTCTGGGATTTTGCTGAACAATATCTCCTTGTACTGTTTCCTTTCATACAGCATCACAAAGACATATCTGTGACCTTCACAGATGTCACATCAATAAAGAAAAAGGTTCAGTTTAAAAAATGAACAGAGCAGATCCAGACCTGGAGTAAATCCGTGCGGCTGCAGCAGAGTCAGCAGAGAGAGGCTGATTTACAGACACTGCTCCACGATTACAAATAGTTTAAGTGAATTGTTACTGCTGTGCCAGGTCAGGGATCTGGTGATTAGACAAGAAAAGGCGTGTGATTCATTGGAATATGTGAGCTTTCCCAGCATGTGGAAGTGCAATGCCTGGAAATGGGCGAGAGAACTAAAGAACATTCTTTATGTGTTTTTGAAGTGGCACATGATGATGTGCATTTAATCCTGTCCAATTAAAGGCACTCAAAGATCACCCCAGTAACAAACTAATACCTGCCCTGTTCCATGCCCTCTGAAATGCTGTAATACATAAGAACTCACCTTTCTGTAGGTAAATTGAGGGCCACCAGCCCTCCTGCAGAGCTCAGCATCACACTGCAGCCTGGGGGCTGGGCTTGGGCACATTAGGGACATTGTCACCAGCAATTAAACACCAGAGGAATATGGCATGGTCGACAAGGGTTTTTTCAATCTTTCTGCTTTTCCTAAAAGAGAGTCTCAGTCTGGGTTTTCCTGACTGCAAATACAACCTGGGATTTATGAACAAACAAGACTTAGCTCGCGTGTGACCTTTTCATGTAGTTCTGAGTGTAGCCTGTGCTTGGCTTTCTTTCACTGAATCACAGAGTCATTTGGGTTGGAAAAGACCTTTAAGATCATTGAGTCCAACCATTAAATCATTCTTTCATAGAGTCATGGAATCCTGAGATGATTTGGGTTGGAAGGGAGCTTAAAGACCATCCAGTTCCAGCCCCCTGCCGTGGGCAGGGACACCTTCCACTAAACCAGGCTGTTCTTTGAGGGATTCAGTTTTGGGAGCTGCTGCTGTTCTGCTCAGCCTATAAAATACTTAAAAGATAATAATTTAATAAGCAGTTTAAGATTATGGACCATCTTCGTGCTCCTTATCTCTGAGTTTACTTAGCACTAAGATAACCATAATAAATCCATTCATTATGCTGGAGATGTTTATGGGCTCTAATTGCTGACAGGAGGAAAGGGGAAGGCTGGGAGCAGCGGGATGTGCCGGGGGTGAGTGGCACCGGGGCGAGCTCAGTGCATTTCACACCCGTGAGAACTCGGGGTGCATTTCCTGCACACAGCAAGGACTCTTCTCATGGATTTGGGATAGAACAGACACTAATGGCTTGAAAACAATGGAAATATTTATGGCCTGAGACTTCCTCTCTCACTGAGCTGTGCTGAGGTTTTTCAGTGCCCAGCCCTGACCCTGCAGACCTTCCCCATCCCTCACAGTCTGTGTGTATTTACTTCCCCACAATGGGGAGATGCACAAGGATGGAAATGTCCATGGCAAAATCACCCCCCAAACACCTGACCCTGAAGGGCAGCTGGGCCACAGCCCACGACATGCATGAGTTCAGTTTTATTCTATTAAAGTCCCAGCAGAAGTGATAAACTATCAGATGTAATAATGCAAGTGCCCCGAAACAGAGAGGGAAGCTTTACAAAATGCATTTACTGCTGCTGTTCTGTGTGTGACTCTCAGGGGATCTAAAAGCAGCAGCAGCCAGTGAAGCTTGAGGAGCATCATCAGAGCCCACATTGAGCACAGTGCTTGGGTTTGCCTTCCCACAGCCCCTGTTCCCTTCAAAGTGGGACTGAGAATCCTGCTGCCATGGTGGGTGAAGGAATTACCTACAGGTGGTTGGGATGGTGACCTGGCTCTGCTCTCCTGCCCCTGCTGTCAGCCTTGGAGGCTTCTTTTTTTCTCTTTTTTTTTTAATGAAGTTGTTTTCCTTACCTCAATCAAGAGTTCTAAACCTTACACAGCCCCACATCCAAGTTTTAGTTAAGATCAGCAGAGGAATTTGAAACTCTCAGATAAAAGCAGGCTATAAATGCAACAAATTCTATTTCCGAGCGGCGTCAGGCGAGATGAGAAAAGTTCCAATCCCCATATTTGCATTTTAAGGCAATTTGAAGAATCTGGGACCCAAGTATATTCTTGAATATTTTTAGACCTGGGCATTTCAGTTTTATTATTCAGGTCAAAACAGTTCTCTACACCCTTCACCTCAGAGGCATTTGGCCTCTGCTTTTGGACTCCAGCTTTACAATCTGTTCTATAATTGTGGTAGTTATTTGGGTGGGGGTAGGTGTGAATCCATGTGTGTACATGTTTTTAGGTCTAGTGTGACTTTAAAAATAAAGTTTCCGATGCTGCAAACACTTCCACATACCCCGAACCAGACGTAATTAATGCCATGGAGATTACTGAAGGAAAATAAAATGCATTCCTGGGGACGATGGGACCATTCTCTTACATCACCACAGCAAGATTAATTAGAGATGTTTGTCATGTAAATGCTCAGCTGAGAAATTCCCAAGAAAGTAAACTCAGAACAAAAGTTGCTCTTTTTTGCAGTGTCCATTTTGGTTTCAGTACAAGGATTGTTTATGGGATTTTTAGAGTCATTCTGGAACTCTCTGAGGCAGGGGTGAAGTCAATGGAACGAAATAAACTCGGGTCCTGCAATTCTTGTGTCAAAACTATTTTGGGGTGAAACTCTGAAAATCTGGGAAGGTCTAAGAGCCACACATCTGGAAGGTCCTTGGAGCGGGTGCCAGAGCTTTGGGCACTCGGTGTCTGCAAACAGGAACATTAATACTGCTGTGATTTATCTGCTGCAGAGTGAGCTTCTCACTGGGTTGCAGAATGCATCTGGACCAGCCTAATGAGCACATTCTTCACCATTAGAGAGGCTGTGGAGGGCTTCAAATATTTTAGACATGATTCAGAGAGCCAAAAGGTCTTGTTTACTGATATGCTATTTATACCTAGCTCAATTAAACCTCTTTGGAAAGAAAAAAATTCAAGGATGCCAACACTGGCCGTGCTGTTGGAAGTGAGTATCTCCTCATTAAAAAGGTTAGAAAAACACCATTAATAATTTTGATAGACTCTGTTTATGCCCCAGTCGTTGTCCAAGTGCATGCAGAGTCCTTCACGGTGTGGTTCTGGCAGAGGAGGGATCAGGCAGGGTTTGACCATGTCCTGGTGGCCACCACTGCCAGGTGCCACATCCTTGGGGATGAGCTTTGCCGTCAGCCCAGCCTTCACCCTCACCTGGCAGCAGCTGAGCTGCGTCAGCCCCCGGGGCCATGCTGCAGCGGCCTGAGGGGACAGCACAGGGCTCAGGCAGCCGGCCTGAGGCAGGGACAGAGCTGGACTCGCTCCCTCCGGGGAGCAGCATTCTCACACCAAAGTGTTTCCATCCCTGGCAGGGTTCAAGCCAGGCTGGAGGGAGCTCTGAGCAACCTGCTCCAGTGGAAGGTGTCCCTGCCCATGGCAGAGGATGGGACAAGATGGGCTTTAAGGTCCCTTCCAACATAAACCATTCTAGTATTCAGTGATTCTGTGGAGTGTCCCTGCTGCTCCAGCTCCTTGGTCACATCTGGTAGAAGAGTAACTGTGAGTTCTCAGTGCTCAGGAGTTCCAGAGCCTGCAGGGATGGGGCTGAGAGTGGGCTGGGTGAGGCATACGGTGCACAGCAGGGCCCCGAAGGACAGCACAGGGGATGGGAGCAGGCACACAGCTCCACTGGGCTCCTGCAGGGCCTGGCTTCACAACCAGGAAAGAGGGAAATCTCCAGGAGGTCTCATCCTTGGAGAGAGGGAAATGCCTTTTTAAAGGAGAAAGCCAAAGGATACCATCAGAATCTCAGTTTCTTGGAAACACAGGGCTTTCAACCCTAATGGTTAAAAGAAGTCTGTGCCATGTGGATAAAGTTCAGTGTCCTGCAAAGTGCTCTTTTCTGAGGCCTCCACAGCAGGATTAACCACCTCACCCTGACATTCACATCCATGTGTGTAGACTCTTCCTGGGACACGGAGCAGCCAGAGCTCCCTGTTCCGTGTCACCAAACCTCATCCGACCCTGGATCAAGAGCAAGAAGCCTGAGAGATAAGGGGAGTGTTCCTGTGGCAGTGAGCACTGGGAACGCTGCCATAAAATATTGAGACGTAAATCAGTGGTGGAAAGGAAGCACAACAGCCTTTATAGAACACTTCAGAGCGATGTATTCATTAAATAACAAAGGTTTTTTCCCTTAATACACTATTAACAAATTCCAAACTATCATATCTTTAAAAAATTGTCCTTCAGTTGAGTGGAAAGTGAACTAATGTGGGCTTAGAAAGAGGTTGGGAGTGCAACAAATTATAAATGCTTTCTACTTTATCAGCATTACAGAATACTATTAATATTAAAAATAGCTTCTAAAAACATACATGGCATACCATAATGGAGATGGCTGGGTTTCAATACATCATCCTGATGACTCTCTCCACAGCAATGAGTTATGCAGGCACTCCAAGCTCTGCTTTGCAAATATGGTATGCACGGGCTGCAGGGAACATTAAAAAAGGCATTTTGTCTGTGGATTCAGGATGGGGCTGGGCTGGGATTTCCAACAGGAGCACTCATGGACGAGCTCTGTGTGTGCATCGAGGCTGGGATGGGACACTCCCTCCTACCATGCATCGTCCCTGCAGAATATCCATTATCCCATCAGGAGCTGGAATTGCCTCTCACCCATTCTGAATGGTTAAAAATAAAGATGTTAATGGCAAATGCTCTGTGACTGAGCAGCTCCTCTGAAGTGCTTTGTGTGTACAAGTTGCGGCGCTAATTGGCACGAGCGCGCTTTGCCCTTCGAAAGGGTTCTGGGTCTCTCTGAATGATGAAGGAGGCAGTTTCCATAGCAAGGGCTGGTTTTATTGACTGCTTGGAGGAAAGAGACACATAAAACCCTAACTGGGGCCAGAAATGAGTAAGAGAAATCCCTGGGTAGCTCTAACTTACACTCGAGTTTGTTTGCTTGCCTTTTTTTTGTCCCTCAGGCTGCATAGCCCTTTACTGCTCATAATGCAGCAATTACAAATATGAGGGAGGTCAGTGACCTGTTCCCCAGCCCTCGAGGGCTCGGGTGAAGCTCTGCCTTCCCTCTGTGGGAAAGGCTCCCCCGTCCCCAGCCCCGATGTCCCCAGACCTCCACTGGTAACTGGCATCCCCCCTTCGCTCCAGACTTCTGAGGACGTGATCCCACAGGCACACCAGCCCTGTGAGTGACTGAGCCATCTCTGCAGCTCCTCAGCCCTTCTCTCAACAGGAACTTTTCAGCTGATTTGCCAGTTTCAGCTGAATTGCCCAAAGCCCTGGGGTCCCTCAGGACCCAGAGACCCCTGTTATGGACAGGACTGACCTGGGGAGCCAGAGTTTGTACCTTTTTATTGGGAATGCACACTTGGGTTTCTCTCCCATGGCCCCTTTCATGTGTACCACAACACCAATTCCTGTCCACGATTCCCTTCAGCTGTGACACTCCCAGCTTTTCTTCCCCGCTGTTTACAGAACTGTATTGTTACTTCCCTGGCAGGTAAGAATATTCCTTATAGAGTATGTGTGGGCTGCTTCAGTGGGTTCCCTGGTCCTGTTTTATTTTATTTAGCAACATAAGACTATCCTTAATTTAATCACCATTTACTGGTTCCCTAATTCAACCCAAAAGAGCAGAATTCATTGAAAGGCAGAAGACTCATTCTCTAAAGGAATTAGGATAATGGTCAAGCTGTAGTGGTAAGGTTAGCAAAGTCACTTATTTCACTACTTTATCACCTCTAAAAAATAAATGGCAAACTCCACTTCCCTGTCCTGGGCTGTGGAACATCCTTCCTCCAGGTATTCCCTCGTCCCTTGCTCCCAGCCATGTCTCCCGGGCTAATGAGCTCCTGTTGCCCGCTGGGGAAGGAGGCAATTGAATCTGTGTGTGCTGTGCCCACGTCCAGTGACAGGGACCTGGATCTGCATCACCACATTCTCAGATGCAAACTCCTCCATGGCCCTTATGTAACACTGTTTCCTCTCGTTGATGTGATTATAGAGATAAGTAGTTCTGCTGGAGCAGTGCTGTGTGAAAACTTTACAATGACAGGTACAAGGAAATTCCTTCACCCAGATTTACCTCTACATGCTGCCATGGAGCTCAGAGCCATAAATCTGCTTCATCTGAGGCCAAAAGCCACATTCCAAACCCATGTTGTGAATGTGTGTGTGTGTCAGGCTGTGATGGATGGACACACACACCGTGGGCACAGCCAGCTAGTGCCAGCCTTCCTTTCTTCCTTTCCTTCTTTTCTTTCTTTTTCTCTTTCTTTCTTTCTTTCTTCCTTTCTTTCTTCCTTTCTTTCTTCCTTTCTTTCTTCCTTTCTTTCTTCCTTTCTTTCTTCCTTTCTTTCTTCCTTTCTTTCTTCCTTTCTTTCTTCCTTTCTTTCTTCCTTTCTTTCTTCCTTTCTTTCTTCCTTTCTTTTTCTCTCTTTTCCTTCCTTCCTTCCTTCCCTCCTTCCCTCCCTCCCTCTCCAGTTTTTCCCAGTACTTCAAAAGTAAGTTTAATATCCAAGAGCACCTTCTCCAGATTATAACCCAGATCATCATGTGAGCCCAAAAAGCAGCTTTAGACTTCCTCATCCCCAGTATCAACATCACAGACCCCCCATGACAGATGTGCTGGGGGGATTCCCATTCGCTGTGAGGGCTCCCTGCTCCTTGCCCTGTGCCAGCTGTAGATCAGATGTTGGCTGTTAGCTCACATCCAGCAGAACAGTCTGAGTCAAATCCAGTACCAACTCTAGCACTCTCATTTTTCCCATTATGTTATGATCAATTGCTGTTATCCAAGAGTATGTCAGCTCCAATCCTGATGCAGACACAGAGGAGCGCTCCGCACCGTCGTTCCCAGAGTGAGAGATCTCTCTGAGGAGAAACAGGATCATTTCTCCTTCGTGCAAATGAGAAGAGGCTTTTCTTTTTGCACATGGGTGGGTTCTGTGTTCCGGCACTGTTTGTTTTACTGAGCCTACAGAACAGAATTAAAATATTCATATATTGCTGTCGTTAAGGCAGTAACTGGAGTGTGTCTCTCATTGGCATGAATTTCCCAGGAGATGTTTCAGAGACCCAGTCAGGGAACAGAAATAACTTTATCTTTTAAAATCATGAAACTTCTGTTCCTTATTCCCAGTTACAGGTTTCCCTCAGAAGTCACCAAGGTGCTCAGCACATATCAGTCTTTCCACGTCCCCTGCCCAGCACCTCTAGCCATCTTTGCCAGCTCCATTTCCATTTCCCAGCTAAGCAGTCCCACCCCTCCTTTTTGTGAGTTGGATTTCCACCTCCTTCCTGTTGCTTTGGGGACAAAGGAAAGAGGGCACTTGGGCTTTAGGGTGCAGACTGACCAGTCTGGAGCAGGACTGTTGGGATGTTTTGCTGGCAGAGCCCAGAGCTGATTGACAGGGATCCCAAGGAGCAGTTCCCATTTCCCAGACCATGGCACTGCTGTGCTGCCCCAGTGAGCAGCACCCTTCCCGCAGAGCCCAGTGTGAGCACAGGGAGGGAATAACCCAAAAGTCCCTGAGACAACCTGGGTGGAGGGAAACAAGAGTGTGCATGGGCCATCGTGGGTTTACCGCATCCCCGGTGAGAGCAGAGCCTGACCCTGGGCTTTGTGCATCCCCACGGCCACTGAACTGACCAAAAAGATGAGGGCCCTTGCTGGGAAGTGTCATTTTCAGTTGTGCTTCTCTCCATCCAGGCCCTCTGGACAGAGAGGGGCCGTAACCCCTCCATCCCACTGCGGATCCAGAGCAGAACTCCTCAAGGCAGCATGAGCCAAAGGACAGCAAATTTCCCCGAGACAGGTCAAGAGTTACAGCCCCTTAAATCAAATTAATGACAGCATCTGAGTGGGAGCCTCGGGGAGATGAACGAGTTGGCAGCTTCTAAAGAGTAACAATGAGGTAATAAACAAGATTAACACAAAACTAATGGAGGGATGGAGATAAATATGGGGCATGTCCATGTAATGTCAGAGGGGTTGCATGCCAGACTCGGGCAACGTGTTTGAGGCAGGCATTGGTAACTCACACCTACACTAAATCACAGCCATAAACCCCCTGCTGTATTCCCAGAGCATGAACGATCTGCTCTGCAATGAATGGGAAAAGAAAGGGAATTCATTGTTCAGGGTAAGAAGAGTTGCTCACCTAAGCTGCTCCTTCTGCGGGAGCCAGCTTCGCAAAGGCCCTCCAGCTGCTGGAGGATGCAGGCAGGGGCAGAGTTTGGGCTCATGTTTTGGGCACAGGAGCTCATTCCAGGGGGAAATCCTTTGGTGCCCTTGCCACTGTTTAAGCAAATACTGGGAGTCTCCCCTCGGTCACTGCTGAGCACAGCCCCGTGGCACAGCAAGGCCTTTCATTCCCACGTGCTGCCTCAGCTTGCAAGAACATTTGGTAAACTGTAGCTAAACTATAGGGAAATAAATACTTTCTTTTAAATCCATAGTTGTTTTTGAACTTGTGAGCAGCCAGTTAAGCTGGATGGATTTAGAGAGGCCCTATAGTGTTTTTCTGTTGAAATACCAGATGATAAACACAATTTTTCTTGTGTCCCTGCAGAAACAAGACAGCCTGGGGTAACACAAAATGTTCCTTTACTTCCTTCTGACAATGGCCCATTTCTTCTTTTAGAGGATGATTAATATTTATTACTATAGTAAATGGCAATTTAAATATATGGTGCAGCCCTGTGGTGTATCATTAATTTAAGGAAACAGGACACCTCCTATCAAACCACAATGGGTCCTTCTGCAGTGAATAATGGGGGTGATCTGGCAGCCTTTTAAAAAGAGTTCCTGAACCCGTTCCCGTGCAGCAGCAGATTGCTCTGATGGCCCCTGGCACCACACGGGCACTCCCCAAGTGAGACACCTTCGTTACACACTGCAAGTGGCAACAAATAATCAGAAAGTGGGAACACAGTCACAACCTGAAGATGAATATCTGTGTTCTCCTCATAAAGGCTGTGGAGAGAAGTCCTCCATCGTTGTCCGTCCAGGGCTGTGGGGTGGGCAGGCAGGACTGCTCCATCTGTAAAAGGCCACTCGTCATTTCTTCCAAAAGAGGGTTTGGAGCTGGGAGAGAGACCTTTGTGGCCAAGTTTCAATTAAGAAGATACTTTGCAGGGGAGGAATCTTTGGTTTTGACTATTTCTCTCTTTGAGATTCCTGAGCTGTTTTCAGATGTGCCTTTTGGAAAGTTAAAAGAGGGCTCTTAGTGTCAAATTGAGAAACACTTTAATCCATAAAACTACATGCCAGATTCTAAAGAGGAGCATCAGATAAGGTTAGTCCTGCTTTGCTAATGGTTCTATTTTTTAACTACAATGATCTGCAAAATTACTTTTGTTTCTTTTGCATTCTTGCATTTCTAAGATTTCTCCCTGGTAGTAAAGTTCTTAATGTCGTAACATTTCAGTCTTCAAAGCCAACTCCAAGAGCCTGACAGACACACACAGAGGTGTCACAGACATTTGACCATGGCTTTATTTACATGTACTTTCAATGCCCAATAAGGGACTGGGGTGTTGGGTCAGCAGGTCTCTGTCATTTGTAGGCTAAAGGATTTTCAGCCCCAGAACAAACCCCTCCTGCTCCAGCAGGGCTGCACTGTGGCTCCAGCTGGGTCCTTTGGTTGTGTCTGTAACAGCTCGTCTTTGTCTGCCCTACCACCCTCATCATTCCCTCTGCCTCCAGCATCTCCACCACCCTCATCCTCCTACACCACCCTCATCATCCCCTCTGCCTCCAGCATCTCCACCACCTTCATCCTCCTACACCAAACTTCAGCATCTCCATCACCCTTATCATCTCCACCACCTTTGTCATTTCCACCACCTTCCCAGCCATGTGACTGGCCCATGCCCTCCAGATGCATCTGCTGACCTTTAACAGCCACAGATGTCAGCTAAAGCAGCCCCTCACCCTGAAACATCCCTTCTGGGACATCTTATCTTTGTGTACACCCATGGCTTTCTCAAGAGGTTTGGCCTCCCCCAGATTCAATATCTCCTCCCTTCCCAGGTCTGCCTTCCTACCAGGTGGGACAAAGTCACTCCTGGGCAGTAGGGCCAGCAGGACAGAGGATGCCAGCCTGGTGGTGGAGATGGGACATGGCAGCCCCATAACATCCCCCGCCCTCAGCACCGGGCGAGGCCAATGCCAGCCACAGAGCTTTGCCCATCTCGGAGCTGGACAGTCCCACCGGAGCCTGGCCACGGCCCCACAGTCCCCGAGCAGCTTCCAGCTGGGTTTGGGCAGCACCGGCTGGCCAGCCCAAGTGGCACCCACATGCCCCAGCACAGGAGCTGGCTGTGCCTGGCAGCCGTGTCCCGACAGGTCCAGCTGCACTGGAACAGCTTCCCCTGGGCAGCACAGCAAAGGCAGAAGTAAAGGAAGTCCTTGATTCAAAATAAAAGGGCAAAAAAGTAATTCATTTTCTTCATGAACATTGCATGTCATTTCTCACTGTATAGACAGGCTCACAGAGTTCCGACTGATCCAAGATTTCAAGGGCTTTACTCACTACAAATAATCTTTTGATGATGAAACCAACTGCGTAAACTTTGGAAGAAAGACCCTGCATGAATATAGCCAAATTAGGAAAGCCCTACCGTAACAGCTGTGTTCAAAACCACACGTATTGCTGGTTTATTTTTCAATCTACATTACTGAAACTATTTTTGCCTACAAACAGGATGACTCATTTGATCACGACCAGTGAAAAAACATAGCGTGTGTCGCCGCAAAATATTTCTAGAGTTGCTGCAGTATTTTCTTTCCTTCCTACTTCAATCCTATATCTCTTTAAATCAACCACAGGCAAAATCAGCACATACAAAAATTTAGGTTATCTTAGTCAATATTTAATAGAAAAGGAGCTGCCTGGATTTAACTGGCCTTTGTCTGTCTATTTGATTAGTTTCTTCCATTTATTTTCCTGTCATTTCCCTTTGATTGCTCTGCCCCGACTGGGGATCCAGGAGATGAAAATTTCTTCAAAAATATTTCAACCAAATCTGTAGCTTTACTACTACGCTCACGGAAGGGGGGAAAACACTTAACTGAAAGCAGCTGCAGAGCCGTATTTTCTACTTCATTTATCCCTTTATGTTTGTGCAAAAGAGAAAAATTGAAAATTAGCCAAGAATGTAATACCACAGATTCTCTCCCTAGAAAACACAGCAGAGTTTGCAGTAATCCCTTTAACCACAGCACCAGCCTCTCTTTCTTCAGCACACAAATGCTGCTTCTCAAAGGGGCAGAAGCCTCGTCCCATGAGGTGCTGCTGGGGTGGTCCCTGCTGGCACCTCAGGGTGTGCTGGCTGCCACATCACCAACCCACAGTATCAGAAATATTCATCAGTTTGGGCCACTTCTGTTGTCTGTGGGTCAGATTTGCACTTGAATTAATCAAGGAGGCATTCAAGCAACTCTTTTAAATGGGCACTCTTGGTATGGATGTGCCCAGGAAGCATCAGGGCTCCATGGGCTCACCAGCTCCAGAGCCCCACTGCTTCAGCCTCCTAGAGAACAGCAAACCTCACTTCCAGCAGCCAGGGTTCATCCCCTTTCTCCACAGATGCCTTCTATTTCTTCACAACAAAGCAGGTCAACATCAATTCCAGGCAGAAGTTTGACCCTTTCCTGCACGTGGGATTCCTGAGGAAATCACAAAACCCTCAAGAATCTCTTTCTGTGCCCCCCACTCTGCCTGTCCCCTGCAGCCAGGCTCCAGCCTCATCGGCCTGCTCCATGCATGCCTGGTCCCCCAAGCCCCGCTCAGTCCCCAGCCAGGCAGCCCCCAGGTGCCATTCTGACCAAGGGACACGTATGGTTTAAGGAGCCTGAAATCACAGAATGGGGTTCTCACAGATGACCTCATACATCCTTTCCTCCCCTGTCCTCAGTGACTCCAATAAACTCCTGACCTTGTGGACTGACGAAGACGAGCTCAGAGGAGCAGGGGAGTGTGGCTTCACCTCCAGCAGCTCACCAGAAGCAGCCAGGAGCAATGCTGGGATCACACACCACTGCTGGTGCCATCCTGCCAGCAGAAACGTCATTGCCCAGGGACAGGCTGCTGCCTCCAGAGCTCAGCAGACCCAGAGGGCACCTGAGGAGGCCCCATCTGGTGACACCTCTGTGGGGATAGTTTTGTGCTGATAAAAGCTGCCAGTGAATCAACAGGAAGCTGAAATCCCTGATTCTCATAACTGAGCATCTTTGCCCATTTGTCAGTGAGTTACACGGAATGACTCCTGCAGGGATCAGCTGTGTTTAGTCACAGGATGATTCTGTCTCTTCCTAGCAGAGAGCTAAGTATAGCCCAGCCTCATCACCCAGCAGTGATCCCTGCTGCTGGCATCCCTCCCGCGCTCGGAGCCGCCTGGAACTCACCTCCACCTCTCCCTGGCTGCTCCGCTCTGCTCCACAGCCTGCCCAGACACTGCAGCACATTTCACCCTCAGAGACAGCATTTATGGTTGTTTGTTCCTGTTTATTGACAGGCCGAGTCGTTCAGAAACCTGCAAACTAAAATAATCCCTGTCCAGCTTGGCTGTGTTTCCCATCTGAGAGCTCCCACCATCAGGGGCTTCCCAAGAAGGTTCTGAACATTGTGAAGAACCTGCCCTTGGCATCCCTTCTCATTCTCACTTGTCATCCCTGTTTCACTATCACTTGTCATGATTTACTTGTGTTCTCATTAATTACAACCGTTCCAGACATATTTTTATTGTAAATGGAAGCATCTAGAAGGGTTTTAACTCTTATTCTAATGTTGGTTTTATTATCTTCCAACATCCAGTAACCACAGAGCCTCATTACACCCTGCGTCGAGCTGTTTCTATGCTGCTGGAAAGCCTTGGCTGCCCAGTCCTGCCCAGCACCTGCAGCCTGCAGGGGCACAGCTTTGCAACTGCTGCTTAAAACTAAAACCAACAAACAAAAACCCACCCAGATCTGCCACTTTTACATATAACATCTCCCTGCCATATGGATATTCCCCTCCATGCTTGTCCCACGCATGATCTCAGTTCCTGGCGAGTGCAGGAGACGATGAGGACTTGCTACAGCGTCCCTGCAGTGGGAGGCAGCATGTCAGTGCCACTGCTCCTGCTGGGTGCTGGCCTGTCACCCCGTGCCTCGTGGCACCCTGAAATCCCTTGGTAAGTTCTTTCCTATGTCCCAGGTCACCACGTGTGTGTGTGCCTTGGGAAAGGGAGATAATGTCACCCCATTGCCATGTCAAACGTTTCCCAGGGCTGCCAAGCCCTTCATGGGTTTGAAAAACAATATCCCTGTGCTGTTTGTTCTCTCTGCTCACTCCCAACATGCCTCTGGAAGGTCAGGTTCAAACGCCCTCCCTGAAGGGACTTTATCTCTCCAGAATTTCTCTTCTGCCCTTGCTTTTTAACCCAGATTTTTTTGAGGATGTTCAAATACCTCTTCTAAAAATGTCCAGACATTCACTCAGAGGCACATTCCTGTTCTGCAGAGGGGCTGCCAGCCCCCAGTGCTTTTGGCCTCTGCTGTACCCAGCCAGTACCACCTCCTCTGCTCCTTGCCCATTCTCTCCCCTGAAGAGAACGAATCCCTTCTCCCAGGGCCGGATCCCGGGAGCACTGCCCTCTCTGTCCTGTGCCCGAGGGGAGAGCCCCGACAGTGCCCAGGGCTGCAAGAGCCCAGGACTCACCACCCAGGGTGATGGCAATGCTGTCCCCAGGGGATTCTGAGGATCGAGTGGAGAATTCAGTGCCCCAGCTGCCCCTGCATGGACCCAGGCAACACATCCCACAGTCGGGAGCAGCAGAAAGTCCTCTTCTCGTTCTGGAAGCAAAGCAGAGCACGGCTGGGGACAGCAAACGCAGTCCTTTGTGCTGCGTTCCCATCGCCTCCCAGCGAGGTACTGGCTTCTGCTGCCATTCACTCATTTCCCTTTCCACAGGGCTGCTGTAAATTCTACTCCTTCATTTGGAAAAGCATATTGAGGTCCAATGACCCTGGGATATCTGTTTCCCTGTTCCCCTTCCCTGCAGGAATGCTACAAGAAATCTCAGGAAAAAATGTACCAACACGGGAGAAATTAAATCGACAAGAGTTTAAGATGGGGGGTTTTTTTCAGATTACAGTTCTAAGGAGCCAGTTGAGCTCTCAGTAGGGGTTGTGCTCCCAGATCACAGATCATAATAGGCAGCTGGATCCTGGTTTCTGTTATTTCAGGGTTTTTCCTGGACTTAGGCACAATGAAGAAGGGAGAATGGCTGGGATCAGTGGGAAATGGGGAACCAGGGGAGGGAGCAGGGAGCATGTGGAGCCCTCCCTCCCTCACCTGCACAAAGGGGCTTTGTGCTGGAGCTCCTGACCACAGCAGGAGCAGGCAGGAATGTTTGTTGGAGCAGGCAGGAATGTTTGCTAAAGCAGTAAAGACCTCACCAATCCATGTAAAAAAAAAAAAAAAAACACGATACAAAAGGCAATAGATTGTCATTCAGTGTTCAACATCCATTGAAATAACAGGAGATTCATGGTTTCGGATAGTTTGTTCTGCTAAAAACATTCAGTGTATGTCTGCTGTGATAAACTGCCCCAGCACATTCTTGTCTTATTCAGAAATCCATTTCCCTGCACTTGGTGGCAGAGACTGGGATGGGAGGATGGTGGAACAGTGGGATAGAGGGACTGAGGGACAGAAGGACTGAGGGACAGTCCCAGCCCAGCCCCAACAGGCAGCTTGGCTGGAGAGCTGCCAGCTCGCTCCATCCCAGCCAGGGGCTGCACAGTGCTTGGGTACCCCCAAATGATCAGTCCCATCTCTCCCCTCCACACCCCTCTCTGGCACCGCTGCTTTTGGGTCAGGAATGCTTACAAATACCATTCTTTTCTTTCTTTGCCCTCTTTTTTTTATGCCCCAGGGGCTGTGCTGTCCTAGCATAGAACCCAAGAATGGTTTGATTATTGAAAAGGATGACCTTTATCCACTTCCATCCTCCCTGGCGTGGGCGGGGACACCTTCCACTATCCCAAGTTGTTCCAAGCCCCGTCCAGCCTGGCCATGGACACTTCCAGGGATCCAGGGGCAGCCACAGCTGCTCTGGGCACCCTGTGCCAGGGCCTCACCCCCTGCCAGTGCAGGATTCCTGCCCAGTATCCCACCCCACCCTGCCCTCTCTAAAGCCATTCCCCCCGCCCTATCCCTCTCCCCCTTTTCCACGATTCCCTTTCCCGCCGCGGGCACGCGCCCACGTGCGCGCGCTCCCGCGCACGCCCCGCCCCCCGCGCACCATTGGCCAAAAAAGTTCCGGGACGGCGTCGGATTGGCTGAGAGCGGCGCGCGGCCGCCGCGCGCGCCAATGAAATGCGGCGCTCGGGCAACGCGAGCGGTGGCGGCGCGGGAGCAGCGGAGCGGGAGGAGGGGAGTGCGTAGGGACAGCGGGAATGAGCTTGGTCCCGGGGGGGCGATCCCCGTGCCGGGACAGCCCGGGGAGACACCGGGAGCGGTCCCCGTGCCGGGACAGCCCGGGGGGACACCGGGAGCGGTCCCCGTGCCGGGACAGCCCGCGGGGACACCGGGAGCGGTCCCCGTGCCGGGACAGCCCGCGGGGACACCGGGAGCGGTCCCCGTGCCGGGACAGCCCGGGGGGACACCGGGAGCGGTCCCCGTGCCGGGACAGCCCGAGGTGGGACAGGATGGGGTCCGGTCGGGGACCGGCCGAGCGCTCCCTGCCCTTCCCGGGGCTGCGCCGTGCGGGAGCCGCGTCCGGAGGTGCCCGGGAGGGGCGGGTGCGCACTGGGCACCTCACGGCTGAAAAAACGCCGGGGGTTTATTTTTTTCCCCAATATCCCTCATCTCCCGGTTTTCCTGCCCTCGTACCCGCCCGGTACCGGCAGCTGGGCAGGGCTGCGAGCGGGCAAACCGTCTCGCCCGGGGCTGAGACGGGACGGACCCCATCCCTCAAGTTCTTCCCTCCATCCTGCCCTTCCACAGGCAGCTGAGCCGTGCGCTGCAGTCCCCAGACCGCCTCTGGGACTGCCCACCCGCCGTGCCCAGCGCTGTGCCTGCCTTTGTGCTTATTTCAGTGCAAAAATCACCCCACCAAAGCTGTTGCTGGGAAGGCGACTGTTTGTTTTCTGAATTAACTCGTGTACGGCACAGCTGTGCTGAGCTGCGGTCCGAGGGAGTGAGGGAGTTGCTTGTCCCCTTCTAGACCCTCTGGAAAGTGTTTGCTCCAAGAAATCCCAGCTCTTACCACAGTGTCCTGTGAGCCGACAGGCCCTCCTGGCATGGCACTAAGCTGGATGGAAGGGATTCTAATTGCCAGATAAAAGCGTGTGGAATGGGAGCAGCTGCTCTCATGACCTTGCTCTCTGCACCTTTGTCAGTGCGTGGTTCGGGGATGAGTTCAACACCCCGTGTCAGCCTGGTGTGATCCTGTCTCGCTGGGCAGTGCCCAGTGCTGTGCCCTGGGACCAGTGGCCAGGGGTCTCCCAGGGCACAGGGGCATCTCAGACCCTTCCCCGTGGGGGATGGTTCCCTCTGCCATGATGTTTCTTGCCAGTGCGGGCCTTGGAGGTCCATCCTGCCTGTCGGGATGGGATGGGAAGGTCAGCCTGGCTGTTGTTGAGTGTAGCACCTTCTGTCCCATTAGGTTTGAACCGAGCCACTGCTGGATCCCAAGGAAAACTGTGTACCAGGTTTTACTGCAAACTGGCTGTTCCTTGCAGGACAGCTGGGCAAAGGTTAGTGTTTGGAAGCAGGAACTGCTGTCTGACACGGTCTAGGTGACTGGGCTGGGCTGTGCTCCTCAGCATCCTGTCCTGCTTTCCCTCAAATACATTATGCTTTGAGGTGGGAATGAGGGATTCAGGATTCTTCCTTGCCTCCTTCCCTGCCTACTGACCCTGTTGGCTGCCCACCATGGGGACACTGTCAGTGCTTGCTGACAAGGGCAGGCACCCCCAGTGGGGCACCGCAGGGTGGCAGGAGGGGTGACACCACCCTGACACCACCCTGTCCCTGCAGGAGGTAGTCAGGGTTTGGTGGGATCTGCTGAGGGGACCTGCTGGTGTGTCAAACCAGGGGCTCAGAGCAATGTGTCCTCTTCCAGCAGGTCCATGCTGCTGATACCTCAGGCATGTCCACAGCGTCCTGCCTGCCACAGCTCCCATGGGGAGGGCACCTTCAGGTGCCAGCTGGAGGCCTCAGGAAGCTCTTGCCAGGCACTGAGTGGAGATGGATCCCACAGGAGTGAAAACTGAGCCTTTTTCTTGGGGCTGTGTGCTGGCTGCTGGGCTGTGGTCAGGCTGGGTCTGCTGCAGCAGCTCAATTCCTGCCTTGTCTGGAGCAGGGGGGTCTGAGCGGGGCCGAGCTCCTGCCAGCAGCCCCAGGCTGGGGGTCCCTCAGGGGAGGGAGTGCAAGAACAGGGCTGGATTTGGACAGCAAGGAGGGCTGAGCAAGTCCCTGCTGTGGGATGTGCCCTGGCAAAACTGTTTCTGCACTGGAGCCATCTTCCAGGAGCTTCTCAAGCATCATCTGCAGAGAACAGAGCAGGGGGGGCTCACAGTGCACCCCAAAAGGCTTGTGAATGCAGAAACCATCAGAGGTTTCCCAAAATGTGCAGCTGGACCCTCAGCTGCCATTGGTGGAAGGGCAAAGGACAAGATGTCACCTTTAATGTCACTTGGGTCTGAGGCAGTAGCACAGACTGCAGTGGAAGGGGTGGTTCTGTGGGGCACCCTCTCAGGGCTGCCGAGAGCAGTGCTGAGTGCCCAGGCTCTGCACAGTTCTGCTGCCCAGCTGCCTGTCTCCTCTAACCTGAACACTGCAGTATGAAAAAAAGACATCCCAGCTAGTTTGTGCTTCAAAAGGGATATGAAATGACATAATGAAAACAAGGAAAAAGAATAATACAGACCCTGGATCGGTGTCTGAATAATCTACATCCAAACATAAATGGGTGTCTCTGCAGTAGACGGCTGTTTAATTTCCTGAATCCTAAGACGGGCACTTTTTCTGGGCACGGTGTGGAATACTGTCAAATTTTAATTTAGCTTGGCAATGTCACAGCCAGTCTGAGCAAGTCAGGGAAGGCAAGTCTGGAACTCATTAGAGCTTGTTGCGAGGCCCCGAAAATTTGATTTTCAATCACTGTTGGGTTTAATTATTGTTGATGTCTTGCCTAGCGTATTCTGGGATTCTTTCTGAGGAAATTAAAGCAGCATGAGTGGGACAGCATTCTGTTTGGCACAGGGCTTGTTTAGATGAAATTCTGAGTGGAGAGTTAAAGCTCAAAGCAGGGAGAAGGCGATGGCTGGCACGGCGTGAGCGCTGGAGTGGGCCCAGCTGGCCAGGCAGGCTCTGAGGCTTGTGTACTGTTCTCACTAAACTCTGTCCCTTCTTGTCAGAACAAAATAACCCACAAAGCTAAAAGCACCCATCAAAGCCAAGGTAAAGTTTACTCAGTTAATACAAATTTTGGTTCTTTAACTTTTTCTTTCTTTGGTTCTTCAGCATGGGACTTGCAAACACCCAAAGCATCCTGTAGGACAGGAGAGAAGTGCTGCTGTTGCAGGGATAAATGGGCTCCAGGGTATGGTCTGGGGGTCTTGGTGCCTCAGGGAGAGGCAGGAGCTCCCTCTTCGTCAGCAAAGTACCTGGATGCTTGAAGAGCCCTCTGCATGTATCTGCAGATGTGAATGGGAGTGCTGGTAGGGACTGGGAGCTTGCACTGGTAAAGTCCAAAAACTGGGAGCTTTTCAAAACTTGCTATCACAGGTGGAAATTCAGCTTTGTTGTTCACATCTTCACAACCTGGGTGCCTTGGTCAGGGTGTGCAGGGTGCCTGGGCTGAGCCCCGAGCTGTTCCTGCAGCCTGGCAAGTGCCTGGCTCTGCGGGGAGGATGCTCAGCTCCCAAATAACAGGGGGTTCTTCCCGGAGATTTTCTGTGGGACACATCTGTGGAGTCTCTGTCATGTCCCAGACCTCTGTGAGCAGTTTGGTGGGTGGTGATGAGGATGCTGAGCAAGGGGCTGTGGAGGCAGCGCCCAAGTCCCTCAAAGGTGCAGCTGCTCTGTTCTGGGAATGCTGTCAGGGCTGTAAAACAGCTTCACACAGCTCTGTGGGGCTGGACCACAGAACTCTGAACAGTTACACTCCTGAGAGTTGTTTGTCCCTTGCAGAGTTTTCATGCTCGTCATTTCTGGTTGTAGTCCCCTCTGGCAGAAGCTCAGTTTCATTGTGGAGCTGGTACTGTCTCTGCAGAGCCACTCCCTGAGGATGAGGAGCTTGGTCCCAGTGCTGGGGACAGGTCACACATGGCTGGTGGCCTGGGGAGATGGCTGTGACCTGCCCTCATGGGACTAAGTCCCTGCTCCCAGAGCAGTGTCCTTGTGCTGGAGCCCAGGGGAGGAAGCAGCTGTCACTGGGAAGCAGATGTGGATCTTAATAGAGAAACCTGCTCTGGGTGAGTATTTATAGACATAAAATCATAAAGCAGCACAGGGGTTAAAGACTTTATTTTGGGACTTGGACTCAGAGCTAAACTGAGTCCAATAAAATGCAATTTACAAATTACAAAATCCCTCTGGTTCTTCAGGGAGGCAGTGTCTGGTGTATTTGTTTAGGCTGAGGTTTTTTTCCTTTTTTTTAAAGAAGGAAATACTGTATTTCAGCCATCCAGGAAAGGCAGTACTCAGATGTCCCATCCTGGAGCTACTGTTCCATTAAGAGATGGGGCTCAGAGAAGGGGAAAGATTTCCAGGCAGCTGTTTGCAATTTTTGAAGAGCAGGAGTTTCCTAATGCTGGTACCAGCCTGATTCCTCACACTTTTACCATCTCACCTACTCCCTACACTTTGCCTCCATCACTTGGTTCCATCAGATGAACACAGGAAAGTAAATTCTCTCCAAAGCATTGTGACTGGTTGCCTGTGTCTTGCCAGTATTTGGGGTGGCACAGTCCCTCAGCTTCTGCCTTGGGTTCAGGGCATCACCAGCCACAAGATTCACTTGGATTTGTTCACGTGCTCTTTCTGAAGACCTGGAAATGTGTTGCTCAAAACCAACTCACTTTATTTTCCCTCCAAGAGGCAAAATTGTGTTGAGATGGTGAAGCTCGGGGCTGATACAGAGAGGCTGCAGTGCAGGACAGGGTGAAGGAAAGGGATGGGGGGCCAGGCATGGCCCTGCCCTGGTCCCACCTTCACCTTTCTCCTGTTTCCTCAACTGTAGAGATCCTTCTCCTACTGCTGAGAAGATACTTAGTCCTAAATCAGTTGTTATATGGAAATCTGATGGAAGCAGCTCCATCGGTGCATCCTGTCAGTGTTCTGAGGGCCCCCCCATTCCCAGTGGCATCCAGAACCTTCTCCTCATGTGGGAGATGGGAAGGACACAGCTGGTTCTGGGCAGGTAACTGGAGATCACCCTGAGACCCTTACCTGAGTGCTCTGGAACTCTGCACGTCTGCTGTTTAATTAAGTTTGGGGGGTTCTTCCCATTCCAGACATTTCCTCACAGCTTGGTTTGAGTTTATAATTAAGTCCAAGTATCTGAAGCATTGTCTGGCCCGTGAAAAAATCTGATTTTTCAGCATTTGCCCTTCTCTTATCATTAATTCACACATTGTTAGTGAAGAAAGGAATGCTGCCAGCTATGTGCTCTTGGAAGAGGGAGATATTTGCAGAGGCCCTGGTTGTTGGAGCTCTGTCATCCTGTAGGTTGGGATCTGGCAGCTCCATTGAAATAGTTTCTTCCAGTATCAGTGCTGTTTCCTGGTCTTTATGCTGCTAAAATAAAAGGCAGCAAACTTCATACTCTGCAAAGTTTAATACAATAAGTGCTTCCAGTATTCCAGATGATATAAACTCATTCATTGGTGCCTTAAATAAATCCGATAGAGAGAATTTGAGATGAAAGACAGCCTTTTGTAAGGGATTTTTTTTCCCTGTGAGTGTGGTAATTGGGATACCACTTACTTGGAATCTGGCAGGGAAACAAATTGCTTGCAGGTCATGATTACAATGGATGTTTTCTATGAAAATGAGAAGAAAATAAATCAAAACATCCATTTGCTGTTCTGAGAACTGCAGTAGTGAATGTGTGTATTGGTTAATGCACTTCTAAGGGTAGTTGCTTGCCTTGCACAGATTTATTCCCTTTGCAGTTGCTGTCAAGGAGGCTCTCCTGAAATCCAGAACAGCCCCGAGTGTCCCACCTGAGCTGAGCCCTCCTGCAGGAGGTTCAGGGGATGTTTTGGACTGTTCTGTACCAGGACCGGGAGTTGGTTCCTGAGCACACCTGAGGCTGGACCTCACCAGACGTCAGGTGTAGTCGAGGAGAATGTTGAACTTTAAGGTCCCTTTCAGCCCAAACCAATTCTGTTTGTTGGTCATTAGCAGGAGAGGAGAAATGTAGCCAAATGCCCGATATGTGAACTGGAGCATGCAGCATTCCCCTTGCTAGCACAGACACCTCTTTTGCTGGACATAAACTCTTGCACCCTCCAGTTACTGGAAATCCATAAGGAAGTTTGAGCTAGCTCCAAATCTGTAAGGAAGTTTGAGCTAGCCCCCTGTTATTATGCAAGTTTAGCTCTATTATAGTCAAATAATGACAGCAAATGATCTGCTGTCCTTCCCTATCCCGAAACTCCTCAGCAATTGTGCTGAGCAGACTGGTCCTGCCCATGTGAATATTGTGTGGCTTTTCCCTGTTCCTTTGTTCAAGGGTCTGTTTCAGAGTTGGTTGTTAATCTTCCAAACTCGTTGCAGCTGGAGGAACCCTCCCAAAGGGTTCTGGAGGTCCCTCAGCCTCCCTGGAGCTCTCTCCTGCCACGGCTGTGATTTAGGGGTGGGGTATCTGATCCAAAGCTGCAGGGAAGGGTTTGGACTGAGCCTGTCATGGCCACTGGGGAGCACTGGCTGTGGGGAGAGGTGAAACGAGGACCTCAGCTGTGAAGGGCTGTTGTGAACTTGGAGTAACTTTTTGGAAACCAGCTTTTCCTCTTCCCTCCCTAAAAAGGAGGGGAAAACATACTTGAGGTAGTTACGTGTCTCCAGCACCGTTTTCAGTCTCCAAATAGGGTGTTGTGCAATAAATGCTTTCGGGATCCAGAAGCCTCTGTGGAAGCAGGAGGGCTCCCTTTGCCAGTCCCTGCTGGACCTGTGGCTGTGGCACTGTGTCCCCAGAGCCCTTTTGGGGGCTGGAGAGCTGCAGGTGACTCAGGCAGCAGTGCCGGGAGGGATAACTGCTGTGGGATACCCTTGGACCTGGTCCTTCCCATGGACCTGGTCCTTCCCATGGACCTGCCCCAGTGACACTCGTGCTCTGCTGGCATTGAGAGCAGTGGGACAGGGCCGAGTCCTGCCCTGTGTCCCACCCTATCCATGGCGGGGATGGGTGTGCTGGGATGGGTCCTTGATGGTCCTTGATTAACCACCAAGCTGGCCAAGCTGACTGAAACTCTGGACGTGATTTCAGGCCTGAGTTCTACAGGTTCTGCTGCCACTGAGGACAGTCCCTGGCACCAAACCCAGTTGTCCAACTGGTTTCAGAAGAGCCTTTGGCAAAGGGTCCTTGGCCAGGGTGTGCTGGGCTGGCCAGAAGAAGACAAAACAAAGACCCTTCTGGAGTCTTAGCTGAGCAGCAAACAGAGCAGGCTGTGCAGCTGGAGCCTGACCTGCTCATAGCTCCTAGCCAGGACTCCACCTCACCAGACCTGCCTGGGAAGCTCAGCGCTCCATTCCAGAGGAGTCCTCAAGCTCTAAACCAAGGTGGAGCCATGTTTGGGTTCTTTCCTTGTCACCTGTCATTCCGGGCTCTCCATTTTCCAGCTGCTCAGCGAACGATGGCCCTGCCTTTGGCCGGCGTAACAGCAAACCATGGCATGACTGGTGTGTTCCTGAGACTGCTCAGCAATGCTTTTGTGGGTAGAACAGCCTTGATTTCCTATCATTTCACTACCCAAGAATTTCCTCTGCCCTGACTTGCTTTCTCTCTTCTAGCAGCAAGAATGCTGTGACGTACAGAAAGCCAAAACAGAAAACTTGCAAGGAGTGTCTATCTAGTCTTGGTGAGCAGGATTTGCTTTTCTTCAACCAGATTGTTGACACAGCCTGGTTTGGGTTTTTTGGCGCTTTTTTAAAGCATTACAAATGTCTCCAAACTCTTTATCTTAAGGTGATGCCAAAGTTCAGCTGCAGTTCCCAGATGGGTTTGGGCATAGGTGGAGCCTCGGACAGTCAGAGCATTTGTTTCACATTATCTTACCGGGTTTTTGCAGTGTCTTGCATAATTTTTAAAAAGAAATCTCCTTTTATGCCTATGTGAGGAGCTGTAGTGGAGCACAAGGAGAAGCTCTGTGCTTGGGCAGGACATGCAGTGACAGGCACCGGCGCCTGTTGTGTTTGGCCCCTGCACAAGGATGGGAGTGAGAGTGGCTCAAATCTCCCTCTGCTTCTGAAGGAGTGAGAAATAACACTCTCCTGCAACCAGAACCTGCCTGGGCTTTCAGAACCTCGAGGAGATGCTGCCTGGAGGGGTCTGAGCTTGCTGGGCACAGCAGTGCTTCCTCCCCACATGGAGGGGGCTCAGGTNCTGTGGCACTGTGTCCCCAGAGCCCTTTTGGGGGCTGGAGAGCTGCAGGTGACTCAGGCAGCAGTGCCGGGAGGGATAACTGCTGTGGGATACCCTTGGACCTGGTCCTTCCCATGGACCTGCCCCAGTGACACTCGTGCTCTGCTGGCATTGAGAGCAGTGGGACAGGGCCGAGTCCTGCCCTGTGTCCCACCCTATCCATGGCGGGGATGGGTGTGCTGGGATGGGTCCTTGATGGTCCTTGATTAACCACCAAGCTGGCCAAGCTGACTGAAACTCTGGACGTGATTTCAGGCCTGAGTTCTACAGGTTCTGCTGCCACTGAGGACAGTCCCTGGCACCAAACCCAGTTGTCCAACTGGTTTCAGAAGAGCCTTTGGCAAAGGGTCCTTGGCCAGGGTGTGCTGGGCTGGCCAGAAGAAGACAAAACAAAGACCCTTCTGGAGTCTTAGCTGAGCAGCAAACAGAGCAGGCTGTGCAGCTGGAGCCTGACCTGCTCATAGCTCCTAGCCAGGACTCCACCTCACCAGACCTGCCTGGGAAGCTCAGCGCTCCATTCCAGAGGAGTCCTCAAGCTCTAAACCAAGGTGGAGCCATGTTTGGGTTCTTTCCTTGTCACCTGTCATTCCGGGCTCTCCATTTTCCAGCTGCTCAGCGAACGATGGCCCTGCCTTTGGCCGGCGTAACAGCAAACCATGGCATGACTGGTGTGTTCCTGAGACTGCTCAGCAATGCTTTTGTGGGTAGAACAGCCTTGATTTCCTATCATTTCACTACCCAAGAATTTCCTCTGCCCTGACTTGCTTTCTCTCTTCTAGCAGCAAGAATGCTGTGACGTACAGAAAGCCAAAACAGAAAACTTGCAAGGAGTGTCTATCTAGTCTTGGTGAGCAGGATTTGCTTTTCTTCAACCAGATTGTTGACACAGCCTGGTTTGGGTTTTTTGGCGCTTTTTTAAAGCATTACAAATGTCTCCAAACTCTTTATCTTAAGGTGATGCCAAAGTTCAGCTGCAGTTCCCAGATGGGTTTGGGCATAGGTGGAGCCTCGGACAGTCAGAGCATTTGTTTCACATTATCTTACCGGGTTTTTGCAGTGTCTTGCATAATTTTTAAAAAGAAATCTCCTTTTATGCCTATGTGAGGAGCTGTAGTGGAGCACAAGGAGAAGCTCTGTGCTTGGGCAGGACATGCAGTGACAGGCACCGGCGCCTGTTGTGTTTGGCCCCTGCACAAGGATGGGAGTGAGAGTGGCTCAAATCTCCCTCTGCTTCTGAAGGAGTGAGAAATAACACTCTCCTGCAACCAGAACCTGCCTGGGCTTTCAGAACCTCGAGGAGATGCTGCCTGGAGGGGTCTGAGCTTGCTGGGCACAGCAGTGCTTCCTCCCCACATGGAGGGGGCTCAGGTATCTTTGCCTGGGCTGTTCGTGGTGCCCTGGAGAGGTCTGCCTATGCCACAGCGACGTCCCTGAGGTGCAATGGGGTCACTTGAGCAGCAGTGGGGATCAGCTGCCATCTCAGCACCTTCCCCTACTGCTGGACACCTGTACCTCCAAGGGCATGGAGGCCTGAGGCATCTTGGAGCCACGAGTTGCCTTGAGGAGCCACCCAATTTGCAAGTGTTCCCCTGTTGTGGTGCGTGTGGCTGTCTTAAAGGCAGAACANTTCCCCCATGTGTTTTCCTGTAGCTCCAGCTTGGGTGAGGAGCCTCCTGCTGCTGACACTGGTAACAGGAGTTCCCCGGGCGATCACACAATGGTTTGGGTTGGAAGGGACCTTAATGATTGTCTCATTCCAGCCCCTGCCATGGGCAGGGACACCTTCTGCTATCCCAGGTTGCTCCAAGCCCTGTCCAACCTGGCCTTGAACACTTCCAGGAATGGGGAGCTTGGATTTGGAGCCTCTGGTCTCACAGGTGCGGTCTGGTCCTGGCTAGAGCAGTGCCCAGGGGGGAGTGCTGGTGGCCAGGTCTTGTGCATGTGTCTGGTGCTGTTTGTGCCTAAAGATAATGGCTTGGACTTCTTTAGTCTTTCCTTGAGGAAATGGATCCTCAGCTTTTGGTTATCCCTAAGGCCCCCGGGGTTGAGAGCACTGGTCAGGCCTGTCCATCCATCTGAGCTGGCTGTTCCCCCCCAGTGACCCCAGCTCTGCCCTCTGGGGGCTGCAGGACACTCGCCCTACCCTTGGCAAGGACAGCTGGGCGCACGCCACCACTGGCAGCGTTTGGAGCACAGAGCAGTTAACCTTGAGTAAAGCTGGATCTTGGACAGGGAGCAGGAGTTGTGTTTGGACAAGCAGAATAAGTTACCAGGAAAGGGCTGGTTCACAGGGAAGCAGTGCAGTGGCACACAGGGTTTGTGCCTCCGTGTGGAGGTCCCTGGCTGGTGCCACCCCAAAGGGCTGTGAGTTCGGGCACTGACACTTCCATGACTCCAAAGTGTCAGGTTGTCTGGGCAGGTTCCTGTGCTGCCTCGTGCTACTGACCACACTGCTCCCTGTGCCTTTCCCCTTGTGTGTAATGAACCTTTTCCAAATGAGTTTATTTAATCCAGATGTTTGTCTTTTAGATAAACCACCACTCGCAGTTCCTTGCTGATACTCAGCTCCTGTTTGACTCACTAAGGACAGAGTCAGCTAAGCCCCAGCAGTCAGTGGGTACCTGGCAAGTGGCTCCAGAACTGGACGGTTGTGAGTGGTTTGTGGGAATCCTCAGTGTCTTCATCTGTCCTGGAGAGCTGGCACATGGCTGAAGAACCTAAAACATCCTCCATTTGGATATTAGGGACAGAGAGGAGTGTTTGGGCATGTTAAGTCCATTTTTAAGATGTATTTTTATGAACTCTGGGGGCGAGAGATCTTTTCATTTGCTTTAAAATATTGTGACAAACTGCAGGTGAAAATTGAGATGAAAATTACAGGTGAAAGGTGAGGCAGAGATAAAACAGCAGTCCTGGGGCAAAGGGAGCTGAAACGGACCATTTCCTGCCTCTTGGGCTGGGTTTCTCCAGGATGAGCAGCCTTGTGTGGAGACTTAATAGTTCTGGGCAAAAAAGAAAGGCATGTAAAGGCCTGTCATCTACCTTAAAATTGGCAGACAAACATCTGGTCATTTGTAGAACATCTGTTTATAAAAACTTCGTACTTGTTAACAACATCGTGTTTTCCAAGTGAGTGAAATATCTTTCCTGGGTGCCATCCAATAACAGTTTCCTCCCAAAAGCTGCAGAACAAGTTTGAACATCAGATGAGAGCTCAGGGTGCCCCAGGTCCATGCAGGAGCTTTGAGAAGCCTGGTGCTGGAAGTAGGACAAGTGGATGTAGGGGGGAGCAGGAGGAAGGAGGGCTGCCAGCATCATATGGGGTTTTCTCTGAGCAGAGATTCAGAGCCTGGAGCTGCTGGACACAGCTTGGGTCAGCCCAAGGTCCCCATGGGGCTGGGGAGCAGCATCTGTGCTTTCGCGTCAGTTTTCACTGCTGTTGATCCCTCCCTTTGAAAATAGATTTTGGCAAGGACAGCCTTTTCCAAGGTGCCAAAGAGCAATTTAAATAGTGCCTGACCTAGTAATGAAGGGCTGTGACAGTGCAGAGATGTGCAGGGGCTGGGCTCAGGCTGCATGGGCAGGTACCAGCCCTCCCCAGGCACTGGGACCTCCACGGCCTCACCTGTGCTCTGCCGGGGTCTGAGCCTGTCCTGGGCCAGGGAGTTGCGTGAGGATGACCCCTGTGGGTCCCTCCCAAGCCAGACCTTCTGTGAGTCAGACAGGCTCTCAAGGTGTGTGCACAGCTGAATAGTCAGTTCCTAGAACAAGCTTGGGTCTCAAGAGAGATTAAAGACCTTCTACAAAATCTGATAAATGGCCCCAAAAAGTCCAGGAGTTGTGAGACCTGGGTGTGTCACAGGCCCTAATGGGAAATGCAAGCTGTGATACCCAGAGTGGTCAGAAACCTGCCCAACCCTGACACTTGGCAGTGCTTCCTGGGGCCTGAAGGTGTTGGGGTGTGCTGGGGGGTAGGTTAAGCCATGTGCTTTGATCTCTGACTGCACAAGGTCGGATCTGCCGAGCTGGGGTGACGGTCCTTGGTGCTGCCATTGCTCCTGCTGGGCCTGAGACTGTCCTTGTTTTCCTTCAGCTCATTTTTACAGGGAACAAGCATGTCTTTCAGGCAGGAGCCTGACAGCTCCTGTATAAACATCCAGGCTGAGATAAATTCAGCATCTGGTGGTGTCACCTTGCCCCAATGCCTCCTGCAGCACTCTGTTTTTGTCTCCCGCCGTACCCCCCTGCATTCTTCACATTCAAAAAGCCATGTTTGATAAATTCATGGGGCAAACATTAAAATAGGTTTATTTTCCAATGTTATTGGCTCCCGGTGTGGGTTTTTGCTCATCGTTCCCCTGTTGGGAGGTTGTTAGGGTGTCTCTGCAGCAGTAAACACCCATGGATGAGTGACTTTGGTCTGTTGTCAGTGAGCAGCAAGAAGTGCAGCACAACCCCCCATGTCACTCCACCACCACCTCTCCTACCCAGAGCATTTCCCCACTGCATTTCCTGTTCACTATGGAAACCACCCCTAAAGTCCAGTGACACAGGCGTGGAAACATGCCACATTCCCAAAATTCACTTGGAGAAAGACCAAGGAGGTCCAAGGTGCAGTAAACCAGGTTTAGCATCAGGTTATGGCAATGCACCTCCGTGTCTCCTGCCTGATCTTCTGACTTGCACAGATCCATGTGCAATATATGAACCCTATAAACTGGATTAAAATTGCCTTTAAATGAGACGTGAGGTCCTTGTGGATGAGGCTAAGGTGGCTGTCCAGTGTGTGGGCATGTTCACTGGGTTTGATGTGCCAGCCCCTCCATGCTGTTCTATCTTCCCTCACTTTGAAGCGAAAACCTTCATCCTGAGCGTCCTTAAATAAATTCTTGGCAGGGTTGCATGGACATGGCCAAATGGTGTTTGGGAGATTTGAGGTTTCATGGGACACAAGGAATGGCTGAAGAAATCCCTGTCTTAAGGACAATATACACTCTCAGTGCTGCCTCAGGTAGCCTCTGAGGGTAAAGCCTTTCCAATTCCATGTCCTGCTCTTTTCCAGATGTTGGGGAGTCAGCCACAGATGGGAAGAGGTGTGCCTTGTTTGCGCTGCAGAGGGCTGTGCACGGGCTTTGAGCCACACTCCTGGAGGTAACGTTGGTCCTGTCCTGCATCCTGACTGAAATGTGCTTCGTGACACAACATCTAGTTATTTGATACTTTATTTCCAGTTTTTCCTCTTAAAAACACAAATTTGGGTAAATAGCCCCCATAGCAGCAGCTGGTGGGAGCAGACCAGGACAGTGCCTGGCTTGGGGCAGGGACTGTTACCTGCCCCAGCAGGACAACAAAGGGGCTTTAAAATGGAATGCAGACATCCAGGTGTCAGTAACTAAAAGAAAATTGGTGCCCTCTGAGCTGCCTCACAAACACTGGGCTCCTCTCTGCTCCTGGTGAGCTCCCCGGGCCATGTGGGCCCGTGGTGGTGGTGCAGGGAGGCTGTGGTCCAGCTGTGCTCCCACTTGTGATAACTCAGCTGTGTGAAATCCAAACTTTAAAACGCTCATTTGATGGAAGCACAACCTTTTCTTTTTATTGACTCTATTAAAGGCTGATTGGACTCATTCTCACTCCAAGATCCTGCTGAAAGGCTCGGGGTTGTGTCAGAGTTACTTTGCCCCTTTTGCTATTAGTGTTTGATGACAGTGCTAGCCACCAGAGTGTCCTTAGACACTTGCCTGGGTGATTTATACCTATTATAGTTCAAATTATAGTCAATTAAGCATCACTTCCTTCCAGCAGTCACTTTTTTAATGGCACATAAAGCTTCATAATAGGCGAGGCTGGTGCTGGGCTGTTGGAGTCTGGTGAGGAGACTAATCTCCAACTTAGTGATGCCTGAAGGGGTTCCCAAAATTCAGGGGAAGCAGCAGCTCCCCGCAGGTGAGAGGCAGCAGACTTTGTAGTGACAGGACAAGGGGGAATGGCTTCCCACTGCCAGAGGGCAGGGTTAGATGGGATACTGGGGAGAAATTGTTCCCTGTGAGGGTGATGGGGCCCTGGCCCAGAGTGCCCAGAGAAGCTGGGGCTGCCCCTGGATCCCTGGAAGTGTCCAAGGCCAGGCTGGACAGGGCTTGGAGCACCCTGGGATAGTGGAAGGTGTCCCTGCCCATGGCAGGGGTGGCACTGGATGAGCTTTAAGATCCCTTCCAATGCAAACCACTCCATAGTGAGCCTTCCGTCCTTGCCATAAGGCTGGGCTGTGTTTAGCCCTTGGCAGAGGCTGACACCCCATGGCTGAGCCCTCGTGTGACCCCACGGCCCAGCTCACAGCCAGGGGATGCTCTCTTGTTGGGCACAGGAAGATCTGCAAGTCGTGCAAGTGCAGCCAGGAGGAGCACAGCCTGACCTCGGAGCTTGAGGATGACCGCAAGATCGGGCGCCTGCTCTCGGACTCCAAGTACTCCACGCTCACGGCCCGGCTCAAGGGTGGGGACGGCGTCCGCATCTACAAGAGGAACCGCATGATTGTCACCAACCCCAACATCTCGGGCAAGGACCCCACCTTCGACACCATCACCTACGAGTGGGCTCCCCCGGGGCTCGCCCAGAAGCTGGTAAGGGGATCCACAGCAGGCTGGGTGCGGGCTGGGGTCGCTTACCTGGGAAGAGAACTCAGGTCTGGAATAAAGTTATCAGTGAAAAATAGTAAATCATGGTTTGCCTCAGAGAGCAGAAATCCATGGAGCACTCTGTGTTTTGGAAAACTGTGTAAATAAGCAGAGTAGGTAGGAGAGGGGGATGGAATGGCTTTGAGTTTTATAGGTCTGTTTACATTTCTAGGAGAAGTCTTAATGGATTTTACAACTAGAAAGCTTGCTCTTTTGTTAAGCTCATCTGCAATAAAAGCACGGCTGAGGAGAGATCCCATCCCTGCAGTCCTGCAGCCCTGTGCAGCCCCTGCCTGCTCCAAAGCCCCAGGCTGGATGTGAAAATGATTCCTCCAGGCTTTCTCAGGGTGTCTGGGCTGGGCAAGCAGAGGAGTGGGAAGGGCTTTGACTCCTGGTGAGCAGCATAGGGCTGGGGGGCAGCTGGGTGGTTGTGCCTCAGGGCTCCTCCTCTCCTGCTCTCGGAGAGCATCCCTGTGCTGCTGGGGGAGTCCTTCCTGGAGCAATGGGCTCAGAGGCCCCATTCCTGGGGTCCTTCACACTCTCTTTGATGAAGAATGGCAGCAGCCCATCCCTGTTCAGCAGCCTTGTGGAGATCCTGCCCCCAGGAACAGGAGTGTGAGGGCTCCTTGTGCCAGGGTGTGCGAGCCTGGCCGCAAGCTGAGCTCTGTGGCCGAGAGCTCCTGCCTGCAGCTCCTGTCTGCGTGGGCAGAAGCTCTGCCCAGTGCTGCTGCCGGCAGAGCCACTCTCACATCCAGTTCTGGAGCTGGGAATTTTTTTCCTTACAGTTTAAACATAATCTGGTCCAAAAAAAAATATTTTATAAAGAGAGCTCAGGGTAAAAAAGGTGAGATTAGAAGTGTGGTCCTGTTCCAAGGGCCAGATCCAAAACCAAGCCCCCAGCCCAGCTCCACCTCCCTCCCATGCCTGGTTTCCATCTGGACCAGCTGTGTGGGAAGGGATGGAAGTGGTTTTCAGTGTGTGGAAGTGTGAGCCAGCAGAGCATTTCTTGCGGGAAAGCATTTAGATGGCTTTTCACTGTGCTATGGTATAAAACTGTTCTGTATTCCACGGTCAAGAGTGGGCAGTGAGGAGCTTGTGCTCCTCGAATGAAACAAATAGCTGCAAGCTATTTGATACAAATAGCTGAAAGCTGCTGAAAATGCAACCAGACTGTTTTAAAGAAGAATTGGGGATACAGATGTGAAAGTGCAGCCACAGCCCCAGACCCAGAGTGGTTAATTTGGCTTAAAAGCTAGTAGTCCTGAGGGCCTCAGACAGGCTGAGTGGGGGTGAGCTGTGTGCTGGGGATGCTCCATTGAGGTGCTCACAGCCTTCCCTTCCCGAACCTTCCTGAACCTTCCCGAGCCTTCCCTTCCCGAACCTTCCCTTCCCGAACCTTCCCTTCCCGAACCTTCCTTTCCTGAACCTTCCTGAACCTTCCCGAGCCTTCCCTTCCCGAGCCTTCCCTTCCCGAGCCTTCCCTTCCCGAACCTTCCCTTCCTGAACCTTCTCTTCCCGAACCTTCCCGAACCTTCTCTTCCCTTCCCTTCCGTAGGGGGAATCAGGGAGCTGCTGAGGGATGGGGAGAACAATGGAGGCACCGTTCCAGCAGCCTGGTCACTGAGCACACTGCCAGCCTGGGAGGAGTTCCTGTATCAGGAACCTGGGCTCCGTGGGCTGCAGCGTGGTGCTGGTGGTGCCTCAGGCAGGCTCAGCCCCTGGCCCTAAATGATGCCCAAACTCTGCGGCTCCTGGCCTGATTTTGTCTTCCGTGGCCCTGAACTTGCCCTCCTGGGAGTGTGTGTTTGGGGTGATCCCAAATGCAGCCCTGGGGAGCCCAGTTCTCCCCCTCCTGCAGCTTCCAGCTCCATCCCTGTGCTGCTGGCAAAGGGCAGCTCCAAGGGTACAAAATATCTCTGTTTAGGTTTTATAAAGAGAACTCCGGGTAGAAATGGGAGATGGGGAGCGTGGTCCTGTACCAAGAGCTGGATGCAAAACTGAGCCCCCAGCCCAGCCCCACCCTCCTGATGGGGGAGGTTCAAAAACTTTATGAAAGCTTTTGATCTCTTTATAGTGCCTGGACAGGCTGGAATATATCTTGGTTCAAGTAAACAACAAGCAGGAGCTTTGGAGACAACCTTGATAAATTCTGGCTTGCAGATCAACTTGACAAACTTTTAGAAGTGCTGGATGTCAGCCACGTCTCGGGATAGTTTCAAAGGGATTTGGGCCAAAAAGCTGTTAGTGCACAACTACCTCGCTCCAGTGGTTTCCTCCTGAAGGCAGCCTGGAAACTTGGGATGGCTTTTAACCTTGTTTTGCTAAAGTGGATAGTCGATAATAGGAGGAAGTTCAGAGCATGTTCTCGTTAAGCCGTGCCTGCAGAAGTCATGAAGTAGATACTCAGGTCCTTGGGGAAAGTGAAAAGAACAGATCATAAAATAGCTCCAAGATCCAGTAGTGAACAGTGAAAACCTAAAATGCTCTTCCTCAAGATAACCTGCACTCAGGCAGCATAGTGAAGCATTGGCCATAACAATAAGTGATAACAGCAGATGTAGCAACTTCTTCTTCATGGCAGTTTTTGGTGTCAGGCTGGATTTTTCCCCCCCCAGTCTTTTCTCTGGACACATTTTATGACATCTGCAATTATAACTGTAAGCATTCCCTTGATCAGGGAGTGAAATCCTGCTGCATGTCTGGGCTGATACTGAAACCTGCCCCTGAGCAGGCTTTAAGGAAGACTTAAAAAAGCCTTGAGACTTTGCTTTTCTCACTCTCAGCACAGACACTTTGTATTGGGAATGGGGATCCTGGAGGTGGAGTGGAACAGGAGGCTCCAGGTGTCCATGCTGGCTCCTTGCTCTGGTGGAAGTGTTCATTAGCCTTGGCACTTCGGTGGATTAAGGATTTCTCCCACTGAGATCCCACCACGTTACTGCTCTGCTGGAGCTTGTGCTGCCCTGGTGTTCCTGCTCACACAGCATCGAGCTCAGTTGTTCCTGTCCAGTTGTGGGGCAGTGCCTGTGTGAGCCTGGGAGGAGCTGTCAGGGAATTCTTGTCTCCTTCTCCTGTCATTCCTCTTAGGATTCCTCACGTCTGTGAAAGCCATTTGTGCACCAGAACACTGCCCCAGCATCCCACAGCTCTCCAACCAGCTGTTCCCAAGCACCACCTTCTCCCACAGGGCAACAACCTTCCCAGGGAACTCGACATCAACCCCACCTTTGCACAGGGGCACAATGTACTGAGTGTTGATGTCCAGTATCTCAGTGTGCAGTGATTTTAACTTGCACCCCAAGACGTGAGGAAGAAGCCCTGCTTTCATTAAATCATTATCTCTTGCCTGTTCCAAATTTCCTGTCAGGAATTCCGCCCGGCAGCGCTGCTCTCTGGCTCAGAGTAGCCAAGGTGGAAGTGACTTGGAAGTTTTTCCTGACATGCTGAGTTGTTCAGTGCTATGCACGCGTGTCCGTGTTGAAAAGCCCAGCCTGATTCAGCTGATGTGCCACAAACAGTTAAATCTCTTTGCTAGGTTTTTTTAGATTTAGTTTTCAAGTGCTGACCCAGTAAGAAGCAAATCTAATGCAGCTGGATGCTGGTCTAACAGGGAATGGCAGGGAGCCAACGGGCTGCCCTGTCGCTCTTCGCACTACAATAGGAAAAATGCCGGAGTGGGAAACTCCCTTCCCTTATTCCAGCCAGGAGAAGTTAACTGTGCAGCCCCCATGGCCCACAAGCACTAGCCCAGTCTGAGACTGAGATGGGTTTACTCTGCTGTTGAGGTAGTGGCCAGTTAAGGCAGAGACTATTTTGAGCAGTTTCTGGGCATTTCTTTTCTGTGTCACAGGGCATCATGGGTGACTAAACACCTTCCCTCTGCTGTGAAATCAGCAGTCAGGTGGAATTGGTGGCTGTCAGTGTCACAGACCCAACTGCTATCTGAATTTTTCCTGTGATAATTTCATTAATAGGATAATCTTTCACTGTGAACTGCTCTGCACCCAGCCCCATGGGGCTCTGGGGTTCTCAGTGTGGCCTTTGCCTCGCTCCCCGCAGCTCTCCCTGTACCAGCACAAGGCAATAGAGAGCTGCTCATGGGTTTTGATATTTATGGGTTTTTAGTCTTTTCAGCAGTTGTGTTACCAAATTTCATGGAAAAGTGTCTTGGTAGTGCCAGCGAGAGAGGGTGTGCTGGGATTTTTGTGCAAAGCAGGTCTGTCTGTGCTGCTTTGCTTTCCTGGGCAGACTGGGTTTTGTTTTTAAAAAAACAAACAAATGAAAAATAATCTAAAACACGATAAAAACATCCAGTCTGTTTTCTGAGGATGAAATTATTTATAACAGCCTGGCTACCACAGGCATCCAAGCCAGTTCAACCTTTTATTTCTGAACTGTGGGTTTGAACACCTCAGAGGGAGAAGGGAGGGGAAGGGCCCGTTTTCTGCTGCTGCTCCATCGCGCGAGTGCAGCGTGTCCCTGCCAAGCTCTGCTTCCCGGGCACAGCAGCCCGGGTGACTCGTGTCTCCTGTCGCAGGCCATGCAGTACATGGAGCTGATCCCCAAGGAGCTGCAGCCGGTGGCGGGCACAGACGGGGCCTTCCATCGCCGCCGGCGGCTGACGCGGCAGCTCCCGCTGTACGACCAGGACCCGGCCCAGTGCCGCGGCCTCGCCGAGGGCGAGCAGAAGCTGATGGAGGAGTTCGTGAAGAAGTACAAGGCCGAGGCGCTGGGAGTTGGGGAGGTGGCGCTGCCGGGCCAGGGCGGCGGCGGGAAGGAGGAGGAGAAGCCCCAGGACAAGAGCATCGACCCTGGCAGAGCCCCTGAGTCGCCCAACGGGGCCCTGGAGAGCACGCCCGCGGCCGGGCACTACGTGAGTGTTGGGAGGGGATGGGACAGGAGTGCTGGGGCTGCTCTGGGCTCGGGGAGCAGGTGGGAATACATTCAGTCTCAACTCGAGGGGCAGAAGATCACACCAGCCAGGGTGATCTGTGCCTTGTCCCCATCCTGCTGCTGGGGGATTCTACATGCCTGCTGTAGGTGCTTGGTCACATCATGGTGCTTTGGTGCAGCGCTGTGGGAGAGCCTGGAGGGACCCTCTGCTCCAGCCAGCCCTGCTGAGCACAAGGGTCCATCTGACAGGGCTGGTGAGGGGCGTTCTCCTCTTCTTCATCTCCCTTTCTCTGCAGCAAAGGCCTTGCTGAGCCACCAAGGTCAGGGAATTCTCGCTGTAGGAACTGGTTTGAACTCTGGGTTCTTGGCAGCTCTGAAAGGTTGGGCATGACATGTCCCTGGATGATATGGTTAGTGTGTGTGGTGGTATTTGGTTGAAAGCTGAACCTGATGATCTTGGAGGTCTTTTCCAACCTTTACGATTCTGTGATGCAAATCAGTATTTCCATGTGGGCTCCCACCCCAGAAAGACCACAAATGACAGGAGGTGAAGGCTCTGTCCGATTAACACAGAGCTGTGAACATGGAGATAGTGCTCCCAGGGCTGTAATCGCTCCGGGTAATGTAAACAGCTGCCCTGTGTCCCTGGGCATACAAATGCACTTCCACAGGGAAATGACTGAGATTCCTCAACACCCTTTTAGATTTATATTCCCCCAGTGCTGTCTGGAGTGGCTGCTGAACAGATGCTTATCATAAAATATGGTCAGTGGAAATACCTTGTCCTGGTCCTTGTGAGGGTGACTTGCAGCAGAGGATTTAAAGCTGAAAAAGCAAATGATGTCCAAGTCTTTTTAAGAGGAGATTCTTTCCTGCCATTCCTACACTGAGGTTGTACATGTTAAGAGCAGTTTTCATTTTCAGTCCATATTGGGTAATGTCTCCCCTCTGCCATGGTCTGTTAATGCACTTCTGACTTTGAATCCAGTGACACAGCAAAGATTTTCACTATTGCAACAAACCACTGAATTTTGAGATAAAAAATAGCCAAAAAAGGAAGCTCTCCTTTAAACATATCAATAAGTTGTCCTAGCAGTGAGGGTTTACTTTAAGTGCGAGTTTGTCCTTTCAAATAAATAAATACATAACTGTGATGTTATTCTCCTTAGTTTGAAGCATCATTTCAAGGCACCAGCTGAAAAATGGAACAGCTTTCACAGCAGTGGCAAATCCACTGGGACAGCCATGCTGTGCAGCCCAGGGCATGGCAGGCCCCAGAAGGACTGGGGCCACTGGCCCTGCTGACCATAGACCTCATCTTCCTCCACATCCCTGCTGCAAGTCTGTTCTACGAGCTGGGTATTCTCCACGGAGTACAAAATCCTTACCCCCCCAGAACTGGGAACACTTTAGTGTTACAAGTCACTGCACTGGAATCAAATCAAACCCTGAGGCAATTGATCCAAATTAGTAATTGTTCCCAAAAGTGCGAGGCCGGCGATGCAGGGAGTGCTCAGGGGAAGGCTGGTGGTGTCTGGGAGCTCCTTCCCTGGGAGCTGGCACCGCAGAACAGGAGCTGGGGAAGAGCAAGATGAGAAAGCTTCAGAGAACAGGACACTTTTTTGGCCAACACCTCTGGTAATTTAGCTAATAAAGTCTTCACTCCTCTGCCTGCATGATGGAGATGTATAAGGAGACCAAGCTGTAATCCCACCTCAAATTTGAAGAATCACTTCCTTGTAGTGTGTGAATAGCAGGAAATGGAGGTTATACAATGCTTGGGAAAAGCCCTGTGAATAGTTTTTCTCTGTGAAAAATTTCCATAGAAAGAAACAGCAAAATAAGTTGGGTTTTTTAACAGTTCTTGTTGGCAAGAAACTTGAGCTCAGGGTTGGAAACTGCTGTGTTTGTTCTTGCTTTAGATCCTGCAAGATAAGCAGGGCTGGGGCTGCTGGGTCTGTGGCTTCTTGGGGCTGACAGAGCAGAGGCAGCTGCAGGGTCTGGCTCTGGGGCTGACCCCAAATCTGGTGCCTCAGGGAGGTGTTGGGGGGGGGTAGGGAAAAGGCCTCAGTCCAGTGTGATGGGTGCAGAACTCCTCGGTGCCTGTCTGTCCATGAGAGCTCTGCCAGCCGCTCCGTGCTGTGCTTGTTCAGCCAGACCAGAAAGGCCACAGCTCCTGCTCCGTGCCAAGTTTCCCCCTTTGCTGATGTGGGGCTGGGAGTGCTTGGAAATGTGTCTGAAGCCCTCCGTGGTGGAAGGAGCAGTGTCAGCACACAGATCCCCTTTCAGCTGCACAGAACAGCCAAGCCAGGAAACATTATGTCTCCTCTTCTCCTCAGCCTGGATTTCCTGGGAAAATGGGAGATGCCCATCAGTGAGGTGGAACCGCGCCAAGGGCGGTGGGGCAGTTACTGAAAACCCAGCTGAGGGAGGGAGGAGGCCATGGTGAAATGTGTGGGATGCTGGAAAGATCAGTGACCAAACAGAGAAAAGCCATCTGGGGTGTGCAGATGCCCCATGGCCTCCACTGTGGAACAGGAGGGAGGAGGGGAAGGAAACTCTGTCAGTGCAAAGAGCAGTGTCCCAGCACTCCTGTGGGAGCCAGGGCAAGGGGCTGGCAGCGGTGGGAATTGTCCCTTTTCTGTCCCTGCCCCATCCCCGATGTTCTCCTGCAGCTCAGGGACTGTTATTTTACTTTTCTACTGAGAAATCTTGGGTTTGTGTCTCCTCTTCTCTTGAGCAACCTGGGCAAGTGGAAGGTGTCCCTGCCCATGGCAGGGGATCAGAACTGGGTGATCTTTAAGGTCCCTTGCAACCCAAACCATTCTATGGTTCTGTTATTATACCTATTAAAAGCTGTTGACTTAAATGGGGGTGCTTGTAAGTTGTCGCCTGATCACAGGGGCATTCCCAGTCCCTGACCCTGTGCCAGCTGGAGTGTGCTAGAGGGGGACACTGCTGTGCCAATGCTCTGATGGGGCACAGCAGCGTAACCACAACCCGTGTGACACACAGGCTGCTCCCACTGCCTCGCCCAGGCTGCTGCGGGTTTGCTGCAGAAATCTAGGCAAGGCTCTGCTGGAAGAGATTCCAGCTGCTACTGAAGAGAGTTTCTTGTAGGGAGTGACAAAGCCCAGGTTCAGAAGCTCTTACCCTGACCTGGACTATCCAGCTTCAATGGGAACTGGAACAACATGCTGCCAGCCTCCGAGTGGAACTTTAAAGCTGGCTCTTCACTAATCACATGATCGCTCTGCAGGCACAGATAAAGAGCAAACCCAGTTGGTCTCGTGTAATGTGCATGGATGCCATTAATCTTGAGATTAAGCACGTCTAATTCTGGCTCTTTGGCCTGCTAGAAATGGAAAACACTTGCTGAAATCTGTGGAGTGACAACTGGTTTAGGCACAGCCAGAAAATGAGAAAAAACCAAAGTTCCTGATCTCTTTTCAAAATTGCATCTCTGATGTGCTGCACTCCTGCACTGTAGGAATTCTTAACTTTTTCTTCGAGAACCTTTGGATTTTGGTGAAGGTTTTCGTTTGGGAGGGGTCCCAAAAGTCCCTCAAAAATAAGCTACTCAGCACCATCTTCCCCCTGTGTCCATGGACCAAAGGTGCTCATACATATCATCCCAAGGAGCCTTCCCTGTGGCTGCAGTGGCAGCTGCTCAGGGCTCCACAGGTGGGCTCAAGGACTGCCCCGCTGCTGCTCAACCCCGCTGACCGCTGCCTCTCTCCTGCAGCGCTGCGAGACCTGCAAGCAGCCAGTGCCTGGGGACTGCCCTGTGGTCTACGCCGACCGGGCCGGCTACTCCCGGCAGTGGCACCCGGCCTGCTTCGTGTGCTGCCGCTGTGCCGAGCCCCTTGTCGACCTCATCTACTTCTGGAAGAACGAGGCTGCCTGGTGCGGGCGCCACTACTGTGAGAGCCTCCGGCCCCGCTGTGCCGGCTGCGACGAGGTAGGGACCGGCCGAGACCTGTGATCCCCCCTGTGCCAGGATGGGCACTGACCAGAGACCCTGTGATCCCACCTGTGCCAGGGTGGGGATGGGCCGAGACCCTCTGATCCCACCTGTGCCAGGGTGGGGATGGGCCGAGACCCTCTGACCCCACCTGTGCTGGGTGGGAACCACCCGGTGGCCCTCTGTGCCTGCCAGTGCCAAAATCCTGGTGCAGGCTCAGTCAGGGCTTCTGAGCAACCTGGTCTAGTGGAAGGTGTCCCTGCCCAAGGCAGGGGTTTGGAACAAGGTGACCTTTACAGGTCCCTTCCAACCCAAACCATCCTGTGATTATTTTATGTACCCATTCCCAAAGCCTGACCTCCACAGCTGATGGGCTTGGTGGGAGGTGTGGGGCCGGTTCTCCCTGTTCCAGCCACCCTCCAGCTTGGTGAGATGGCAGAAATAAGCAGTTGTCTGTCTGTCTGTCTGTCCTGTAGATCATCTTCTCAGAGGACTACCAGCAGGTGGAAGGGCTGGTCTGGCACAAGAAGCACTTTGCCTGCCTGGAGTGTGAGACGCTGCTGACGGGCAAACCCTTCACCCTGGCCAACGCCAGCCTCCTGTGCACCACCTGCAGCCAGAGCAGGGTCTGAACAGGGGCATCCGGGGCCCCACAGGCTCCCCGAGGTCCCACCAGGACTGGGGGCATTTGGAAATACAGGAGAAGGAGAAGGTTAAAAAATTTAAGAGTCTGCCTATTCACTTGCAAGCAGCTCCATGTCCCCTTGCATCCAGCACAGCCTGAGGAGAGTATTTCCTTGGGGTCCTCTTGGCTCTGGCAGGGAGCCCTCATGCCCACGGGTGCATGGTGCACCTGGCCAAGAGGAACTGGAATGGAGGGTCTGTGCTGTGCTGGTTTTTACCAAGTCTGTCCAACCTTCTTATGACTAAGGTCTTCCAATAGCCTTTTGGAAATAACACATCTCAACAGTAACTTCTGGCATACTAAACCTATGGCTGTGGTCAAAAACAAGGGGTGTTTGTGGTTTTTAAATCCTTACTGGAATTAGACTAACAGGCTGCTGCCACTGCGCCAAGGCAGTGGGTTTGAGGAATTTGATCGACTTGCTGAAAGCAAATGATAAAATTGCAGCCACACGCAGCTAGGGCTTTGTCCTGTGCAATGATGCAAACCAAGGAGTGGGCACACAGGGCGAGGGGTTCACCCTGGTGAGAGGGGCAGGGCACAACTCTGCCTGGGCAGCGACTGGCTCAGCCTGTGGAGCTGCTGCCCTGGAACTGGAATGTAAAGAATTTTGTGGAAAACAGCTTTACAGCCTCAGCTGTCTTGGGGAGCAGCGTGTGTGTGTGTGTGTGTCCCTGAAATGCTGCAATGTCACTTTCTCCCTGCAGTACTTCAGTGACCCTGCCGAGTACCAGGTAGCTGTGCCTTCCCCTCAGAGCCAGCAGCACCTTGCCCTGGGCCCTGCCCCGCTCCTCGTCCCACAGCTCTCCCGTTGCCTCTCGGGTCTGGTGGCAATGGTGCCATCCCAGGATCTGGCACTGAGTCCCTGCGGGTCATATTTGTTCCCTACATTGAGTGATGCTTCTGGTACTCACTGAAAACATCAGGCAGTCCAGGCTGGCAGGTGTCTGTGCTCAGTCTGTTTTGTTATACTGAGTATCTACATGATTTGCCAGAGAACTGGAATATTTTCTCGCCAAGGTGAGTGTCCAAGGAGCTCACAGCTTCTGGGGGCTCTTTCTGCTCAGCAGACTCTGGTTTCTCCTTGAGGCCTGCTCCGTTTGGTGGATGTTTGCTCCCTTGTGTTGAAATAACTTGGAGATGAGAGCTGAGTGAAGCTGGAGCTGCTGCAGGGCTGGAGCAGGTGAGCTGTGGACCTGCCTCGGGGCACCGCTGCACAGCTGGAGGAGTGGGACAAACCCATGGCTGTGCTGGGGCAGCTGAGCTCCATGTGGGGCACAGCCATTCTTGGGTGCCTCCTGTGCCCTGAGCAGCCCTGTCACAGCCCCTGTGTGTGGTGACACTCTTGGGGACACGGGGTGCCTTCAGGAGTCAGTGGGAAGGAGCAGAGTAGGGAAGTGCTGGGGTGCAGAGGGGGTGAGGTCTCTCCCAGCCCCCATGGGTGGCACTTCTGCTGCACTTGGGGATCCACATTTACGTGTGAGCACTTCAGAGGTGGGATTTTCCAGTAGAATCCTGTTTTTATGGGTAACCCTCCCCTCTCCCTTGCCTGGGGAGCTGTGGGGGAAGAGGGGATCCCCTTCCACCCCAGCCAGGGTTAACAACCAGCCCAGACTCAGCGGGTGACAGTGGAGAAGAGGTAGTTCTTGGCTGCAGAAGAATGCGGGTGGGAGCTTGGGCCAATGTCAGAGCAGAGGCACGGGGAGAGGAGGGGTTTGGAGGGAGCACTGGGCTGGCCCTCTCCTCTTCCCCAGCCTTCACTCCTGGGGGCTGTGAGGGTAGGGCTGGGTCATCCCCACTGCCCTCCTGCCCTGGGGTGGTCTCTGACAGGAGAGAGGTCAAGTTCACTTTATGCACAATGAAAGACTCCAGGGAGACCTAGAAACCTTCCAGAAGCTAAAGGGGCTCCAAGAGAGCTGGAGAGGGACTGTGGACAAGGGACAGTGGCAGCCCCCTGCAGCATGTTCTGAGTTTTGGTTTTGTGATCTGTAAATTGTAATTCTCAGAAGTCCCTGTTCCAGCACACACTTACCCGCTTCAGGCTTTTGGGACTGCTGGCACCTGCTCAAGCCTTGCAGGTATTTCTGCAGCTCGTAAAATACTGTCTGCTAAAGAAATTTACTGCAATTAAACAGCGTAGCAAAATCCTGTGCCTCTCCAGTGTCAGGAGCAAAAGCGTGAAATTAATGCATCAAACAGCTCGAAACATATGGGAGCCTTTATGTTGATATTAGAACTGAAATTCAGGGTGGGTATGAGCTGATCCTCCCCCCAGCAAGGGCAATATTTTAACTCGTGGGGCTGCAAAGGACAAAGCCCTTCATGTCCTGTCAACGACCAGGGCAGGCGAGCACAGGGAATTTGTGCCCCCCATGTGAACATCCAGCTCCAATTTAAACTCAAACATTCTGTGTAGTTGTTCTAAATACAACTCACAATACATTTAAGTCTTCCTAAAGTTTTAAATAAAGCATCTCTGGATACAAAAATCCTTCATCTGCTCCCCCACTGCCAAACCCAGCCAGGAGCAGGGGTGGGAACGAGGGAGGGCAGAGCCTCCCCACAGAGAGAAATAACCACTGGCTAGGCTGAAGCCACATTTCAGCAGAAGTTTTGCAAGCTGGAGTTTTTCGGAGCTTAACTGCTCTGAATCTGCAAATATTTGCAGTGCTGTCTCATTTGTGGTCCCCCTTTTTTTTAGGAAATATTCAAGGCAGAGAAAGGGCCCATCTGTCTGTGATGTGGGAGATTGAACCAGGGAGAGGCAGAGGCTGTTCAAGACAGTGGCTGCATGGGGGTCACCTTCCCCCCTGTGTCACCGGGGTCATCCCTACCCAGGGCCATTGTCCCCTGGGACCAGAGGAGGAGCTGGCCTCACCAGGGAGGTGCCTGTGCTCTGCACCTGAGCACAGAGAGCTTTACCTACTGAGGTGGGGAGGAAACCATTGAGAAATGAGCAGTGGCTGGAGCTATGCTGTAATACACCCCAGAGAGGGAGGGAGGGCAGGGGGGAGCCCTTCACTTCAGTCACTGCTGGTTCCTTGTGTACATTTGTAATATTCAGGCCAAAACAAACAACTGAACTTGAAATTCAGTTTCTCAGCTCCTATGAATAAGAGAAAGCTCCTAGTCCCAGTGACAGGAGGACAGTAACTCACTGTTAAAGAGCTGCTACTCCAAGGCCAGGGGTCACCAGAGGAACCCACCAGAGGAAGCTGGTTGGCATCTCACAGCAGGGCTCACTCCCACCCACCACTGCCCCACATGGGTCTCTCCAGGCAGTCAGAAGGGAGGGAGGTCTGGAGGCATTTAACAGGTTTCCCTGGTCTATGGAAAACACCTGGGCACTGAGATTGATTGATCAATCGATTGATTGATTGGCACTGGACCCATGTGGAAGGAGCCCTGTCCTCAGGGGTCAGTGGGTAGGAGGAGAAATTTGTGGGGCACAGATGGTGTGGGGAGCGTGGAGCCAGCTCTGCACCCCTCGTGCTTCTGGAACTGTGCAGAAAATCCTTCTGTAAGGGGAAAAAACTACAGTGGTCTGTGCTTCCCTGCAGTGCCTGGCTTTGGGTGTGAGAGCAGAGCCCCAGGGGAGGGGTTTGGACTGAAGGTGCTCAGGCTCTGGTTTGCATCATTCCAAGCGAGAAAAGCAATCAGCCTTCTCCTTTACAGCTTGTTTCTAACAACAACTCTTTGCTTGGGTACTTCTCCAATGAATTGATGCAGACCTGATTTATTGAAATGGATGGTATTCTTGTTATTTACCTTGGTGGTAACAAACAGCCACAGAGAAGCTGTTGATCCTGGGTGTAAGTCAGTAAGAACCTGATCCTGGGGTGGAGGACAATTGCTTTAAACAGAAACTTTTAAGGGGTTTTATTAGGCAGTCAATTCTTTTAAAAAAAAGTGATTTCAGATACCTATAACTAATAAACCTCAAAATTCAGTGGCTGCAGGCGAGAAAAACATAAACCAAAGGCAGAGTGAGGTGGCTGTGTAAACACTACAATAAAACTTGCTTAAAAGCCCCAGAGAGAAAAATTTAGAGGTGGAAAAGCAAATATTCATGAAGTGCTGGTGTGTTTCAGTGGAAACTTCCTGAGACCTGCAGCAGCTGCTACTTTAGGGCAGAGCTAAAGAAAGCCCATATGGCTGTGTGTTCTTCTGTAAAAGGTGAGGCTATGTTTATATAAATCTAATTTGAGCTTTTATTTACTTTTCAACTCCCTTTCTTCAGCCAAATCACAAAAAAATCACCCTCTCCACAGTGAGGGTTTTGTAGACTTTGCCTGATTTCAGGATCTCCAGCAGCCCTGGGGCACAGGGCTCATCCCAGGGTGAATACCTGATGGATGTTCTTGCATGTCCATGCCCTGAGGGGTGTTGTAATAAAGTAAGTGGGTGGCAGCCCTGCCCATGGCAGGAGTTTGCATCGAGATCCCACCACACCCACTAAACCCTGTCATGAAGTGCTCGGTCAGCTCATTTTCTGAACACTTCCAGGGATAGGGACTCCACCATGTCCCTTGGAGCAGGGCTGGGGATGCTGAAGGAGCTGTCAACGCTGGAATTTTCTGAGATTCAGGCAGAAGCTCCAGGAAAAGCTCTCTGTGCAGCAGTCTGGTGTGAATTTTTGCTGAGAGCAGCCCAAACAAGAAGAGCACTGTAAATGCCGTTCTCGGAGCAAGGGGCTGGGCTCCTGCCCAGATGTGGTGGCTCTGCGTTCCCCTGGCTGTGAGGGGCAGCCCGGGCAGGCTGTGGGCTCTCTGCAGGGCCTGCGGGCAGTCCTGAATACTGAGGGGCCCGTTGCCCCAGGCCATCGTCAGCCCTTGGGATATCCCCTTTATCGGAGCCCTGGAATGACTGGGAGCTCCCTGTTCCAACCAAACACATCTGCTTTGGGTCCTTGGATTCATCCCTTCATCGCTGCCACAGGGGGCTGGTGCTTTGCCAGCCCATTGTGTCGCAGTTGCAAACAGATGGTCTGGGCTGAAAATGAGATGGGGCTCAAAACCAGCCCAAACTGTTTAATGTCAACCTGCTGGCCAGATACCTGTGTGAAAATCTGCCCCTCCACCCTGTCCCCTGGTGGTGGCTGCCCCATGGACACGGCACACAATGGCCAGGCACAGCTGATGCCCCAGCCCCAGCCCTGGTCCCACCTCGCTTTCCCAAGCAGACAAACCCCACAGCTGAAACCCATGAACCCACTCGCTCCCTGCCAGAGCTGTTTAATTGCCCAGCCTCTGATTCACCTCTGCCTGGAGTTTGTTCTCAAATGAAGCAAAGTAAAGAGCCAAAGGTGACCTCAGAGCTTAATCCTGATGGAATTCTTACTCCCTCTCGGAAGATGATCAGGAGATTAATGCTCACCTTTGTGGCAGCCTCTCCAAGTGACATTTTGATGGCTAAGACACCAAAAAGAGCAGCTTCTGCAGGGGAGGTGAGTGCAACATTTTAATCGAAATTGGTCAAAACTCAGCTTTAGGGTTTTGCAGGTGCACGTGATAATTCAAAATTTGTCCTGCTTTTGAAAAAAATGATAACTTTTTTTCCCCAGGCAACAGCACTTTTAGGAAACCCCTTGAATAATCCTGGCTTTCTGCTGGTGAAAGATCTGGCATAAAACTCCTGGTGCTGTAATAAACATTGTTCCCGGAATCCTCTGTGCTTTGCCTTGAAGAGTATTAACTACAGTCTCCATCTCTCCAGGATTTGTGCTCACAACAGCCCCAACTCTCTCTAGGCTATTATTTAGCCCACAACAGCTGATGCAAAAATTCTTCCCTGCAGACAAAGTTGGTCAGGTTTTCCCTGCTGCTGCTCAGCGGGCGGGAGCGAGAGTCCACAGGGGAAGGCGACCCAGTGAGTTTAATCCGAGGGCACTTTCCTGCTCTTTTGGAGCATGACTGTGTCACACTAGGGACTATTGACTGGGATGTGGCAGCTGGAGATGGGATGCAAAATCCCAGTGCCATGCCTTGCCAGAATGTTTAAAGCCAGACCAAGGGAAAAAAACATATAAGGCAAGGAAGGTTTTCTCTTGAAGATTGTAGAGTAGGCTGCAGCCTCAGAGGGATCAGTTCCATTTTGAGTGCCGAGGGACATGGAAAATAAAAGCATGAGGTTCTGGAAAAGCAAAGCAAACCAGAATTGAGCCACTGATGCCTGTAGCTGCATCCTACTCCTTCCAGAGGGAAAGCCTTTCACTCTGGCTTGATTTCTGCAGCCCCAAAAATAAGGTTCCTCTTTAAGAGCAGCTTTACTTCTTGCCCTAAGCAACTGTCTGTGCCCCAGTGTTAGGGGCTGGGATATCAAACGGCCAGCAGGAAGGGCCGAGCAGTGCTGGGGATCAGGAGATCCTGGAGCAGCAGGGCAGGACGTGTGCCTTGATGGCATGTGGCTTTTGCCATGGTTAGCAGAAAGCACTTGTCATGCATTGAACCTTTATGCTTTAAATACTGTGCCTGACAGTCAAGTAAATTCTGGTCTATTGTAAACCAAGCAGAAGCTGCCCTCTCCTCACTGGTTGCTTTCAGCTGTGAATTCATTTGTCTACGTTTTGCCCTTATGGGGAAAAGTAAATCTCAAAGAGTAAGATTTTTGTAACTTTCAGTTTGTTGGTACTGAAACAGTCAAGGGGTTTTCTTGTGACTGATGTGCCTCTACAAGGGCATCCATGGTGGGCAAATGCTGCCCCCAGACTGGAGCTGGTGTGGCCTCCAAAATCACTGGGAACTCCTTGGGAACTGATTTCCTGGGGGTCAGGTTGTTCCCTCTTTAATTACATTTAGTGATGCTGAAGCCTGACCAGCAGCCCTCCACCACAGCTGGGGTTTGGGCTGCTGCAAAGGCACTGGGTGTCCCTCCCGTTTGGTGTTGATCCCTCTGGGCACTCAATCTCTTTGAAAATTCCCTGGAAAGTGGGGGAATATCTCCAAGTGACACAAATTCACATTCTTCAACCTACAAACAGTAAGACTCTGTTACAAAAAATGCTAACATCACCTGGAGCAGAGCAGGAACAACAGGAACTGTGTTTATTGTGTCTCCAAAGAAGTATTGCTGCAAGGCCAGACCCTGAGCGCTGCCCTGTGTCCGTGCTCGGCCCCAGGCCCAGCCCCCCCCTCCCAGAGCCAGTGACACCGTATGGCAGTGGTGTCCGAGGAGTGGCAGCAGAAGCCTGTACTGTAAAGTCACCCTGTCCCAGGGGCTCTCCTGCCTACTCGCTCCCTGCCTTTCCTTTCGGAGAGTTTCTAGCCAAGGCCTGCATTTAAAGAGGTGTCTCGGAGATGCCATGTCTGGCAGTGGCCGGTGCCGTTCCGGATGCTGACATGACAAGGAAACACCTCCACATCCTCTGGGCAGAGTTAATATTTGGACAGTGTTAAAATATAACCAGCGTTCCTCAGCTCAGCTGAATGCCCTGGCTGTGCCCCAGCCCTGTCCAACCTGCGAGGCACTGCCTGGCTCCCCTCCCGCTGCGCGGGGCTCGGGCTCGACACCGGCACTTGGGATTTAAACAAAACTCACATTAATATCTGCAGCAGGAATGCCTGGGCAGTGGCCACAGAACAGCAATGATTAAGGGCTGAGGAGGAAAACAATTAAGCTGGTCAGGCAAAATATTAGGAGAGTGGCTCTGCAAATACTGGTTTTTTTCTCCCTCAAAAATAAAGAAGGAGCCTGAAGTTGAGATCTGTGTCCTGAATATTCATGGAGCTGTGCGGTTCCTCAGGCAGCACTGGCTTGCAGGAGGGTAAGGAAGCCCTCCAGCTGTTCACCTCTGCAGTTCAGTCTGCCATTCCTCATATCAGCACACTAAGGAAAAAGCTGGAAAAGGTGGAATGTGGTGGTTGTGCTGCATCAGTCCTGATAACGTGGTGTGAAATCGGTCTGGACTCCCTTGTATGCCCAAAGAGAGGATCCTGGGTGCGAGTCTGGGGAGAAGAGGGGGTTTTCTCACAGCTCCAGAGCACCAGTGGCCCCAGCCATGTCCCCTTTAGCAGCACATCCTGAGCCGCAGGGCAGGGCCCACCCTGTCCCCCCGGTTTGGGTCCTGTCCCCCCGGTTAGGGTCCTGTCTCCCCAGTTTGGGTTCTGTTCCCCTGGTTTGGGTCCTGTCCCCCCAGTCTGGATCCTATCCCCCCAGTTTGGGTCCTGTCTCCCTGGTTTGGGTCCTGTTTCCCTGGTTTGGGTCGTGTCCCCCCAGTTTGGGGTCTGTCCCCTCGCTGTCGGCACTCACCAGGAACTGCGGTTTGGCACCAAAAGGCCTGGAGACACCCACAGGAAAAGGACCCTGAACCCCGGGCTGTGTCTGTCCCACACATAGCCCCTACAGCTGTGGCAGAGGAACAAAATGTTCAACTTCAGTTTGTGGCATAAGCACATGTGCAGGGGCTGCAGGAAGCACAGAGAGAACTGTTTGGCTCTTTTCCCCTCAAAAATAGGGGGTATAACTCCACACCAATATGAGCTTTATGGTCCTTTCCAATCAAAATCATTATAGGATCCCTCCTCTCCCCTGCCACAGTGGCACCACCAAAACTGCCCATCACAACCCTGTGGTCTTCCAGCTGCAGGAAGATCCATCCCAAAGCCCAGGAACTTTGTGAAACCCCCCCCAACATTAGGGACAGTCAGTTTATCAAGATTAGTTAATTAAAGGCCACTTGTTATTAATTTGGAGATTTACAGAATATGTTTAGTCCTTGTAAAGTCACTAGAAAAGAAAAATTGCTGCAACAAGTTTTCCTTGGAATTGAAAAGTGACCTTTCTTGCCCGAGTGAATTCAGAGCTGCATACCCAGAAGGCGGGTGCCTCCCAGCTGAGCAGCCCCGAGTCCCCTCTCACTCACAGGGCTGCTCTGCAAGCGCTGTCAATCCAAGGAAATTTATTTAGGCAGTCTCAAGGGAAGGTTTTGGCAAAGCATTAATGGCCTTCTGTTATAGAAGAGACCTTTATTCCCTGGCCTGTGTCTCGTTCAGCTGGTTGGGTCCACGTGCAGGGCCAATATCCCTCTCTGAGCATTGCCACGGGGCTGTGGAGGAATTCACTGAGCCCATGCTGAAACATCTGGCTCAGCAATAACACAGCTGCACGTGGTGCCCTCTCACCCCAGGGGCTGAGCTGCTGCCCCTTCAGCTTGTGGCCACCTTGGCATTTCATGTGCTCAGCGTCACAGGCACCTCAGAATTCTGTGCTTGTTCCACTGGGAATGAGACGGTGCAGAGCTGGAAAGGAAGAGAACACGCAGAAAACCCCTGTGAAAATGAAAGGCTGACAGTAATCCACATATCCTGGCACTGCATTCAGCTGCAGCTGGATGTGGAATCCCAGCTAGTTTTGAAGTATCGAATTCAAAGTGGTGTGTGTGAGCCCCAGTCACAGCTCTCTGAAAGAGATCCCAACTCTGGGAAAACAAATTCCAAACGGTTAAGAAAAAACATATCTGAGACACTTCAATTCACTGCAACTCTCACATGGTCTCAGATTTGTCTCAGAGCCTCCCTAGATTTTCCTCCTTAATCCTAAAATGAAATCCAATTTATTTCATACGTTCTTAGTGCCTGAACAATTATTGTACCCTTGCAGTCACTTTTAGGGCCTGTTTTCCTTCCCTTCCCACATGGAAGAGTCATTTCCTTGTTTTCGGTGGAGCAGGACAAGTATGGCCAGCTGATGTCTTCACCATCTGAGTGGTTCCATGTCAAAAATAGATGCAAGAAGTCAAGGGGACTCCAACCCCCAGAGTTACCAAAGAGATTAGCACAATTCCTGCTGCTGCTTCATGCATCTTGCCTCAAATAGAGATTTTCGTTATGGTTTTCCACATAAATAGTATAGAAAATTAGAAATAAAAATGATATATAAAATTCTAAATTAAATTAAATTAATTCTAAATTAATTCTAAATATATAAAATTCTCTTCTCATTATGAATTGGTTCTCAGAGCAGCTTATCCTGGAAAACATGGGCCCTGTCCTGGTCCGGCTGATGGACATCCAAAACTCAACATTCCTCAGCCATTCTGTCCCCAGAAATACCAGCAGCACAAGCTGGCAACACCACTTCTGGTAACAAAATGACTCAGATTCATTCTTAAATGTAGCAAAATAAATTGGTTTATCTCTGAAGAACCCTTAATATGCAAGTTTTGTTTGGTTTGAATTTATGCAATCAGGAAATATCCCTAACACAGAAATATCCCCTTCATCTGATTTTTCAAAATAAGTCTTTTTATTTCTAATTAGCTCTTGGCACGGAAGTTTTTTATAGCAGGATTTCAGCTAAAAGGAGATGAGTTGGGCTGTGAATTTATGACATGGCAAAACAGAAGTTCCAGAGCGGGGAAATCAAGGTGGTTGTCCCAAAGTATCCCAGGGAAATGGGCTGGTTCTCCCACATCATCCTCGGATGGGAGCATGGGCATGGAGAAGAGCCCCGCTGGTGCCAGGGGCAGGACTTTGGTGGCAGTTCCAGTGGGAAAACACCTGTTCCCAGGGTGAATCATTGACAGTCAAGACACTGGTGTCACTGTCACACATTCCTCAGGCCCGCTGCTCCCCTTCGGACAGAGCTGCCTCGTCCCCACCGCCCGTGCGCGGCTGTGACGCCCGTGGGGACGGTGACACGCGTGACAGGCTCGGTGGGTGGCCTGGGGGCAGGTGGCCCTCAAACACACCCCGGTGCCCGGGCAGGACGCAGATGTTGCCCCCTTGCCACGTGCCGGCCGCAGAGCCAGGGCACCTGGCCTCTCCTGTGCGGGGAGGTTCGGAGCTCCTTTCCAAACCCGAACCACCGTGCCTGTGCTGCGTTCCGGGCCCACGGCCCTGCTGTCCCCACATCCCTCCGGGAGGGAACCCGGCACCCCATCCCCCCCCCACAGCGGCTCCTTGCGGGTCCCACTGGGTGATGGCCCCAGAAGCGACTGCCTGGTGAGTGATGTCACCGGAATCACAGAGGGAAAGGCCAAATAAGGCAGCAATTTAGGGAAGATATGTCCTAAAATGGGAGTTGGACTGATGACCAGCAAGCACAGGACACGGGGGTGATATTACCATGTTGAGAGCCCAGAGCCCGTGCAGTCCCAATGCTGGAAAAATCCCTCCAGGACCTGGAAAGGGGAGAGAAAATCAGCCAAAGGCAGAGCTCTTTCCTCCCCAAATGCAGGCAGGGCCGGAGGTCAGTGTGGGAAGAATCCTGGCACTAGGAGAGATGGACACATCAATGCCATGAGAATTTTTTCCTGGGAAGAGACTGTTTTTTGAGGAGTTCCTTCAGCATGATTTTAGCTTTTCAAAACAGAGCTACGAACCTGTTCTGGGCAATAGAAGAAATGTGATTTTAAAAGGGCTTGAAGCCAAACACAGGGAGGAAGCAGGACCGAGCTGAAGAAGGGGGGAGGGGTGCGGATCCTACACCAGCTCCAGGGCTGGGGCAGGCTCTGCTGGGAGCCACTGGGAAGCTGCTGGGCTGCAGTGCAAGGCTCCATCCCTCCCGGCAGGGAGGAGCTGTTTGGGGTATCCCGGTGTGCTCAGCACACGGGGAAAGACGGAGCTGCAGAGGATTCCACGGGGGGAGCCCAGCCAAACCCACCGGGAATCTGCCCACCTCCCCTCTGCCATGCTGCACTCCCCTGACACCCAGAGCAGGAGGGGCTGAGCTGACATCACAGACACTGCCAGGTTTTCATATTTATTGGATGAAATTGAATTTAGGGGCTGCGGTGTCAAAAGATTGAACTTGATTTATAAACCCCCCAAGACCCAGGTCCAGGGGGGTGGTCAGGGAAGATTTGGGCTCACTCAGCAGAATTCGCTCCTTCGGGCACAGATGGGGCCTCACCAAGGGGTTGCTCAGACTCAGAGGACTGGAATAACAGCCAATTTCATCGGAGCCACAGCTGTGCCCCAGCTGCAGCTGCCTCAGCAGCACTGTACCCCTGGCAGCTGTACAGACTCATGGGGTGGGTGTGCTCAGGACCACACTGTGGGAATTCCTGGGCAGCAAGTCCATGAGCAGAAATTCAGGAACTGGCCCAGGCCCTGAGCATCCCTAGTCATGGTGCTGGGAAGAGATGGCTGCAACTGGCCACATTCAGTTACTGTCCCCAAGCAGCATCTGTGACAGTCCAACCCAGCCAAGGTCCCTCTGCCCTCACCCTCAGGGTCTCACAAACACATAGGCTGAGGATGTCAGTGTCCTCAAGTCACTCTCCTCATTCCCATGCAGCACTAATAATAAATACAGAGTGCAGCTATTAATAACAGCAATGGCCAGTGCTCTGCAGTGACGACACCAAGCACAGGCTAGCAGGGCCCCGCTCCCTGCGCCCGGCAGAGCCCCAGGAATGTGACAGTTTCCTATGAAAGAGGTCCTGCTCATTCATCAGGCATCAAGAAGTGTGTGCAAGCCAGGAATGTATTTATTTTTCATCTAAATATAGTTGAAGTTCTATTAAAACCTGCCAGGAATGGCTGGAGTCCCCCCCCACAGCAGGCACCGGGGAGGTGACACACTCTGGGTGCCAGTCCCTCCTTTCCACGTGTGCCTTCATCCCAGGATGCTCATCCACCTTGGCTGAGTGATGGTTTGGCACAGGGAGGGGCTGTGGGGAGGGGTGATGGCACCTCTGCCTCCAGCCCCCCATCTGTGCTCAGGTGAGATGCGGGTGGCCACAGCCTCTCCCCAGCACAGGAATATGGGCGGCTTTGAGTGCTTGGCAGAACCAGAGCATGAGGCCTCAGGATGGCTCCTGCAGGGACAGCCCAGGGATATCTCAGGCAGGGGACACCCAGCCCCAAGCAGGGCTGGGGGGCTGTTTGAGGGGTCACTGCTTGCCCTCTGGCAGCAGCAGTGGAGAGGATGAATTTTATCTCGTGCTTCAAGAATGACTCTATGAGAGTGAATTGGGTTTGTATTTGTTTCGGAACAACCACTAGCAACTGCTGGGGTCAGCAGGAATCTGGCCTGATGATTATTTAGGCTATTTAGATAGCTTCAAAAGCTTATCCAAACTGTCTGGGCTCTTGCTGTTGGTGGCTTGGGAGAAAAACTCCCCGTTTTTCCTCTGTGCCCTGATGGTGTTGTGTGGTCGTCCCAAACGGCAAAGGTACCCTCCGACAGCCTCGGGTCCAGCCTCCATGGGGGAGGGGGCCCTGCCTGTGGGATGGCTGCGAGCTGCATTTCACTGCTGGCCTGGTCCCCATGGGGCAGGACGGGGCCCTGGGATTCAGCCTGGCCACTGCTGCTGTCGCAGTCCCTGCCCCTGTGCCCACAGCAGAACACCCCTCACTCCCTTCTCTCCCTTCTCCCCAGCACCCTTCACTGCCTGACCCGTGGGAGCCTCTTTCAGCTCTCTCTGTGCTCTCTGCTGCTGTTCTCAGCAATTCACCCTCTGCAGGTGCACCTGCGGGTCAGGCGTCCCTGGGGGTTCAGTGCCCAGGTGCAGGGGCTCAGGGAGGGGCAGGAGGAGCTACCACTTTAATGCTTCAAACAGGACAAAAGGTTTGAAGGTTTAACCCCCAAACAAGACCAAGCCCCACAGGCCAGCTGCAGGCCTGTCTGTAAGCACACACGTACAAGTTCATGCATATCTATATGAATGTATGGGAAGGAACGACTTTGCAGGGGCATCTTTTGCTGTTTAGGAAAACCTGCCCCCACCTCCTTCATGCTCCGGAGTGTCAAAGCTTGGAAGCCAAAGGTTTGCCAAAAAAAAGGAGAGAACCACCCCCCAGCTCTCTCCAAAAGATGCTGATTATTGATCAGATCTTCAGCCAGCAACACAGGGAGGGGGTGAAAATCCACAGGTGAGGCAGCCGGGATTGGCAGGAGCCCCACACAGTGCTGGGGCTGGGCAGGGAGAGGAGGTGTCAGCACCTGCTCCCCACAGAGCCAGAGGATGCTCCTCCAGCGCACAAACTGCCCTCAGCACTGAGAAGGGGACACTGGAGCCTGCAATTAAGTGGAAGCCAGAAATACGCCAAAGAATTGGTTTTGACAGACCACATGGAAAATCCAACCATCTCACTTAGGGTTTATTTTGGTCTTTTGGTTTTCTGGCATCTTTCCTGCGAAACCTTCTCTTTCCTCTGTGTGAAGACGGTATGTTCTAGCTGAGCTCTTGCATCTGCAATCACATTTCTAACAGCAGCAACAGAGATTGCAACACTCCAGTGAGGATCAGATGGAGTAGAATCCTAATGTTTATTCAAAATTAACTACTATGATAAAAATAGTGGTAATAAATAATGCCTGCCTGGGCTCTGAAAATGCAAAAGGAACAATAATAACCCCAGTCACCTTCATCTTCCAGTACATTTCTAAAAAATTATTTTGCTGGTATTTCACTTGGTAATTGAGATTTCTTTGATAATTAGAATTTCTTTTTCATTTGCTAAAAATCTAAAATCTAAATAAAAAATTTAATCAGTGACAGTTCTCAACATCTAATTGTGCTTACCCAAGCTCACTAATCACCCCCATGAGGCAGCCCCGGGGCAGGGTGGGCAGCAGGACATCCCCCTTACCTGCTGCAGGATGCAGGAGGAGGTGGCGAGGGCTGCTCTGTGACGCCAGGGGGATCTCTGGTTCCAAAAGTCAGCGATGGGGAACATCTGCAAGAAACAAACTCATCCACTCAGAGAGACCTGGTTGGTCTGGCACAAACACATTTATTACACCTGTTACCAGCACAATAAGATGAGACCTGGGCAATGCACAGAATAAATGCAAAGTCCCAAGTCCCAAAAGATGTCCATCCCTCGCTACACGATGCGGAAGCACTCAAAGAAGGGTCCGTGCTGCAGGGAGAGGTTGGTGCTGCCGTGGCACAGGACAGCTCGGTGTCATGGCTTAACCCCAGCTGGCAACTAAGAACCAGCTACTGAGAAAAAATGCACTCCATCCTAATCAAACCCCAAACACTGGCCTCTGTGAGGAAAACTAACTCTACAAAACCAGCACCCACGGGGAGAGGTGCTGGTCCCAGCTGGATTAAAAACTGGCTTGTTTGACTCTGTGCCCCAATAGGATCCACTGACACCTTCCCCCAGCAGCTGCTTCTCCTGCTGCTAAATCTGAAAGGATTTTTCAAAACCTCTGAAACTGCCTCCAGGCTCTTTCCCAGTGCCTGAGTATGTTCAAATGCTCCCTAATTTCCGAGGACAATAGCCAATCCTGCCTAATTTATGTGCACTCCCACATTAGCTTCTTAATAACCTTGTAACAGATGACTCTTGCATAAATAGTCCCAGAATCAGATCTCCACAGGGATCACCACGATTCCAGAGCCTCTTGTTAACTCCTGGCAGCGGGAGAGGTGTTATGTTCCCTTTCCAAAGGCACAGGGAACCATTTTGCTCTATTACCTGCAGGGCTTGGCTGTGGCTGGTGGCCCCCAGGGGAGGTCTTCCTTGAAGGTCTCGTTCAGCAGAGTTGTGCTGACCTGGGGCAGTGCAGCCCAGGGGCCCCCATGCCCCCCAGGGCCCCACCGAGTGTGGTGGGCATGGCTGGACCATTTCCAGTCTCCTGGGATGGATGGAGATGTGTTTTGACAAATGAAGGCCTTCACACAGAGTAACTGAAGGCACTTTGTGGGGAAATGGGAAGTGCTCAGGAAGCGCCCAGCAGGACAGTAATGGCTTTTTGCTGAACCTCACAAGGTTTTTCTCATCCCAGTCTGTGGTCTCCAGCACTGCACCTCCCAAATGGAAATACCAGAGCATTCCACCACCAGCAGCCAGCAGCTGTCATCGAAGCCCTGGAAAAGGAGCCCAGGCACTGCCCCACATCACCCCTGGTGTTCATGGGCGTTCGGGGCTCAAATGGGTCGGAGGCTCAGCTCCATCCCTGAACTCTTGTCTGACCATAAACCACCCCCTACCTCTGAACCCATCTCAGCTCCCACCACAAGACTGCCCGCACTAAGGACTAAAGCTGCCCCTCCAAGCCCCTGTTTCTGCCTGACCCAAGGCAGTAAATCCCCTCCCAGCTTCCCCCAGAGAGCCCAGCTGAACTCCTGAGCCTTCCAATAAAATCAGGAATAAAAATCACTGACCTGGACTCCTGCCCGTGCTGCCAACCAGGTTGCCCCCAGCTGCTGGAAGTGCTGGAGCTGTTTCTCCCTGTGACAGGTGGCACAAGCCTCGCTGCCCCGGCCAGCACAGGTGCTGCATCTTTGGATGCAGAAAGGAAACAGAATTTTCTGTGTAGAAACACAGAATTTTAAATGGGATCCTGAGCACTGCTCATTCTCAGAGCTCTGTGGATCCACGGTGATTCCCTGGGTCTGTGTGTGCAGCTCGGCTGGGGTGGCAGCTGCAGGAGCCAACGATAGCACGTTCACCATTAATCTGTCATCCCCCGGCCCCTGCCAAGAGGGATGCAAGGTATTTGCTGGGGAAAACAAATGACTAATGCCAGCCTCAAATCTATCTGTAAATGCGGAATTAGCCGAAGAATATATGTGTACATCTAATTAAGGACAATCTCAGCTTCCCCTCAGTGCAGGAAGGTGAGTGCCGCTCTGAAGAGGCTGCTGCCCGTGCTCTGACAGATGCAGGAGCATCCCGACAGCAGCGGTGCAGCGCAGATTAGCAGCAGTTAACAACTGATTCATTGAGGTTCTTCAAGCCATCATTAGCCCCAGCGGATTCATGCTTTAGAGTGACTGCCACGGTTACGCGATAACATCTCTGTTATTCCAAACTTAATGGAGCCGCATAAACAAAGTAGTTTTAGAACAGTCCTTTCTCTTTTTTCGTCCCTTAAAGATCATTGTTTGGATAAAATAGAGGGTGGTAATTATTCTCCAGGCTGGCCGTGACACCTCCAAGCTCAGCCGGGTGCTGCGGAGCCGGCCCGAGGAGCAGCTCCGGTGGCTCCAGCTGCCATCCCGACGGACCCTCCATCCTGGCCTCAGCATCCCCTGCCCAGGCAGCTCTGTCCATCCCTGTCCCACCACCCCCTGCCCGGGCAGCTCTCTCCATCCCTGTCCCACCACGCCCTTCCCGGAGTGCTCTGGACCAGTTGCTGCGCTTCCTGCCCGAGATCTGGCCTCATTCCCACCATGCAGAGGAAAGTTCTCCTGTTCCTCTCACCACCATAGCCTGGGGGCTGAAGACAGCAGGCAGGGTAAGACATTTTTGCTACCTAGGCAGGATTTCGACATCCCTATTCTGAGTCTCTGCGGGACCCAGGAGCATCGGCCGGGAACGGAGAGAGCACGAGGGGGTTTGAGATGCGGGGTAAGGGGGAACCAGGCGGCACCTGCACGCAGCCACCCAGCCCTCGTAACAAGGGAGGTGAACCCCAAACCTAGAGGAAGAGGAACACACAGGCTGCCCAGCAATTCCCCGCCCTGCCCTGTGGCACTTCCCGCACCGGGACTGGCTGGGACTGTGGCACAGCTGCGACACTCCCGACAGCAGGAGAGTATTCCTGCACGGAGCTGCCTGGGGATTTGGGATATCTTGCATTATGCACACACACACTTCCTGCATCGAAATTCAGTGATAAAATCCTGCTCCTAAACGGGACACAATCCAAAGCCATAAAATTGTGCTGCACAACCATTAAAGGAGTCATAAATAATAATTATTTCACAAAGGCAAATGTCTCTGTAGGGCTGGCAAAAGAAAGTAATTTTTTTTCTTTATTAATTATTTCACTTAAAAAGTAAAATAAATTGACCAGCTACCGAGCTTGTCAAAAGCTAAATGGGAACTGTCACACAAACAAATGTTCTGCTAATGTCGGAAAAGGAATTTCCTTTAAAAGAGGAAAGATTATCCAGCACTGCTTCTGGATAAGGCAGTGGCAAGAGTTGGCCTCAAACTTACAGAGGAAAAAAGCAACAGGAAGAAGAGATCTCTGACTCTTTTACCTGGCATATAATAAGGAAAAAGCCAGAAAATGAGAACTGCAGTGAGGTGCCTGTGACCATCCCAAGGAGTGGGGGGTCCTGTGAGCCTGGGGGGCTGAAGCCAGGGCTCAGCCCCGGCCCGGGTGTGCTGAGCTGCCTGTGAGGGCAGTGCCTGGGACACAGGCTCCAGAGCTGCTCACCTGTCCTGGCTCACCCCCATGCCCAGAAGGAGTGGCAGGGGTTTGCTCCTCTGAGAAAGGACAGCCGAGGGCTGGCAGCCAGGGTAAGTCTCAGGCAGATGTGGCTCACAGCTGCAGGAAGGCTCGGCTGCAGCAGCTCAAGCCGTTCCCAGGTGAGCAGAGGGCTGAACTCTAAACACCCCCATACCCCAGCCAGCAACTGCCACCCATCCAGCTCATCCCAGTGGCATTCCAGCAAAGCACTGGGACAGCCCCCAGCTGAGTGGGGCCGGTGCCCAGGCCTGTGCCCGCAGCAGGGACCAGCAGGTCACCCATATTCCAACAAAACACCAGCGACCAAGGGAGCCCCGAGGCAGGACCCAACGGATGCCTCAGGCCACCATTCCTCCAGAGGATTGGATTTGCTGTCCCTTCCCAGTCCTGCTTTCCCGGAGCCCAGTCCCTATGCTGGAGTGGAGCAACACTGACCCCCTGTGTAGGTGGCAAAGCCCTGCAGGACCCCAGCTTCCTTCAGGGCCCGGGAGAACCCTGGAGCAGCCAGCACAAGCCCTGGCGGTCAGAAGGGGTCCAGGGACACCAGCCCTCATCCTGCAGCATCTGCATAGGGAGCAGTGCTGGTTGATGGTTCCATGAGCAGTGCTGGTTCCATGGATAGACATGGAACCCCATCCCAGGCTGGGCTGAGCAGACAGGCAGGAGAAAGGCTCCAGGAGCTTTCCAAAGCCCCAGACACTTTGTCTGGAAGCAGGTGAGAAGCTGTAGCTGCAGAGCTCAGAACTGCACACACACCTGTAAGGCAGGCGACCACGGAGGTGAGGGGCAGGGCCCTGACTCTGTTGGCCTTTTCCTTAAAGTTTCCAACTTATTTTCATTCTGCTCATGGGACATGGGCTGTTTGTTTCCTTAGGTATCGCTCTAAAAATAACCACTGGGAACAATCAGTCCTCCTGATGTCCAAACTCCTTGATGTTATTCAGCCCAAGAAAGTGACCTTCATATTGCAGCAGACTTAAAAAATTCCATCTAGGCAAGAAAAGAGCACAGAGAAGAGCCAGAAAATGCCAGCCTGGCCAAGGCACCCAGTCTGATGGCACAGGGAAAGACTCGGGGTATCATCCACCTACTGATTCATTGGACTTTTCTTCTGAGGGCATGGGCAGCAAAATTAATTGCTCCATTATTTCTTCCTATGAAAATAAAACCCCACATGCTCCACTGGAAATGTCACATCCCTCGTGCAGGAGAGGCTGTTCTTGAGCCGCAGGAGCACAGGTTCCCAAGGGATGGTGAGCAAGAAGCTCCGCCGGAACTTCCTAGTGAAAAGTAAATCAGTAAGGTGGATTCGGCAGCTCAGTCATGTCCAGACCAAACAGGAACATCATCCTCCAGTGGTGGGGAGTGTCTCAGGCCATTTGAGAATTAGTTCACAGACAATGGGAATCTGGTTTGAGTTGGAAGGGATTAAGCCCCACATCCACTGGGATCACTAGGCTTTGCAGTGTGTAACACCTCCAGGTCACAGACCTGGCACAGCCCCGTGCCAGCCCTTTCCACCCCTTCCACAAACACTGACTGCACCAGCCCATGCACTGACACTTGGTGAGAGAGAGTTTGGTTCTGGAAACAGTTATTTTTAACATATTACTTGAAAACACAGTTTATGAATAGCTCAGTCAAGAAGTACAACCGCACAAAAATAGAGACTCGTCAGCGTGGCATCCGTGTGGCAGTGCCAGGGGCTCGCTGCTGCCGCTCCTGTTCTGCTGGAGACATTTTTGCAAAGTGCGTCTTTTCTATTTTTGTGCTCCGAAATGTGTGAACAGTTAAAAACTGCCGAGAATGACACTAAAGAGCTCGAAACCGTGAGTGCTTAGGAGTGTTCACAGCCTTAAGTGCATGTGAACAGCGTGATACAAAGCAAAACAAAGCTGTGCAAAAGGACCTGTTGGATTTTGATAAGAGTGTTCCCGAATTTTTCCCTTTCACTGGAAAAAGCCGCCAAAAAACCCCAAATCAACAGCAAAGGAAAATCTTGATTCTGTGGAATAGGGTAATTTGTTATGCTTAACAGCATTAAACAGTGAGATTTGGGGAACAGCACGGGTGGTCAGAAGCTGCTGTGGCTGTCTATGAACAAAGCAAGAGCTGCTCCTGCTCAGAACCGAGTCCCTGCCCCCTCGTAACCAACAAGGGCAATTTCTCGTGTGCCCTTTACCCCGGGAGTCGGGTCCCTCTGGCATTGCTGCCAGGGGCTGGATCTGGGCGAGCTCGGACAGCTCTCCCGCAGGTCACCCTGGACAGAACCTGTCCATTATCACACCTGAAACCTGAAATCTATTCTGTTTTGGAATAAAAATACAGGATTTGTGATATAATAGCTGAAATAAGACCCTGGGGTTTCCAGGTTCTCGTTGCTCCAGACGTGGTGGCCAGATGAGCATTCCAGTGCTGCTGACCCCACAGACATCAGAGCAGGCAGCTCTCCCAGGCAGGAGCCACATATATCCAGCAGGACAAGGTGCTGTCACCCTCTCTCCCCCCTTTGCCCCTGAGACGAGCCCTTTCCCTCCCCAGATGTCACCTTCCCAGTGGCACTGACACCCACCCCTGCAAACAGCTGAAAAACACCTTTTCATCCGAACACAGCACTAAAAACACACCTGACATGACCTTTCTGGATGCTTAAAAACCCACACTGAGCTGGCTACAGATGGACAGTTCACTAAAACAATATTTACAGATATAGGAGAAGCACTTTCAGCATGAAATTGGCTGATATTAGCCCTTATCTACACATCAGCACCCCCTCACATGACAGACCTTCAGGCACGTCCTGATACTCTCTGCTCCAGCTGTCAGCACTAAAATCTGCCCAGTGACGTGGTTGTTTTATCTTTCCATCTCAGTGCATCCCCATCCCATCCAAAGGGACACAGGCCCAGCCACCAGCCTGTCTGAACCCCCAGGAGAGCCCAGCTCACTCCTGACTGCTCTGAGGTGCCTTTACCGTGCAATCACAGACTGGGGAGGATTTCTCTCTAATGTCTAACCTAAATTTCCCCTCTTTCAGTTTGAACCCATTACTGCTTGTCCTATCACTATGCTTCCTGATGACTTATCCCAGGAGTACAAATAGTTGGGCTTTGTTCCTTTGAGTGGGTACAAATAATTTTTAATGGCACTTGCCCATATAAAATGCCCTCTCTAGACTATTTCAAGCAGTAAAAGCAGCTCTTTGCCAAAACCAAGTGCTAATCCTTTATCTGGAGCCATTAAAATACAATTATTAGTCCAAGCACAAGAGCAGTGCTTCAAGCCAGGGCCAGAGTTGTCTTTTCCTATCATTAAGCCATGAAGGAAAGAAGCAAGAAACATAAAAGTGCACCAATAACTGCTTGTTCTAATGAATAAAAATAACTCTGGCAGAACAGGCACACGTAGCAGAAACTTTCCCCAGAAATACAGAACTGCAAATAACAGTGCAGTGAGTTTAAAACAAATGTGTGCTCCGGCATTTGCAGCTGGAATATCAGGATATTGCCAAGCTCTGGTCCCACAGGAGAATCAGGTGCTGGTGTGAGAGAGGGGTTCAGCAGGAGAAACCCCAGGAGACACTCCCAAAGCACAAACTGCCACTGGTGTGCCAGGAGCACTACAGGTGGCACCTGGCAGGGCAGGTAAGGGATGAGGGGATCCCTGCCAGTGCTCCTGCAGCCCTGAGGGACCCATCCGAGGGGCACAGGAGCCCAGGGGGACACTCTGCCCTGGACAGCTCTGATCCCACACACAGCCAGATGCACTTTTCCCAAAGGATGAATTCTTGCCTGGTAAAGTCTCTCCTGATGACCCCACGTTCTCCATTGCTGGTCAGGGCCAGAGCTGCCACTGCCTGGGGTCAGTGCCTGGGGCTGGACACCCCCTGCCCACACTGGAACTTGTGTTGGCTCCTACGATTTCAGATCCATAAAATTTCTTTACATCCTGCTGCAGGGAGAGAGGACAAAAGGGGACACTTACAAACAGTGTCTCCAGGATATTTGGGCTCTGAAAGGACCATCCTCACCAGAGTCAGGTGTCTGCTCTGCTCTCTTTCAGCACAAACACCTGCGGAAGGGACAACAGCCTGGAGTTATTGCAGTTCCGGGAATTGCTTCCTCCCTTTTACTGCCTGCACACGCACACATCCAGCCCTCTTTCCTAAGGGACAGGTGCAGTGCATTCCCTGAGGCCACTGTCAGCTTTCCATCTTTCCATCCCCTCCGGCTGAGCCCGAAGCTCCCCAGGCAGGCAGAAGGCTCCGCTGCCTGCTCTTGGGAAAACCCCCCCGTGCCAGGCCAGAGGGAACCACAGCAAACTTCGGCTGCTTCCTTTAGGAGTCAAATCCACCAGATCCAACTGTCCCCGAGGAAAACGGGAGCCAGGCGAAGGAGGAGGCTGGTCTCGGGGCCGAGGTGGTTCAGGAGGAGGAGGAGGTTGCTCTTTCTCAGGCAGCCCTCACTAGATGGTGCTGTGAGACAGCAGAACAGCACCGCCAGCATCTCCTTCTGCTGCCTATTTTAGTGGCATCAAACTCCCACACGTCCAGCTCCTACAGTCTTCCATACTTAACTGATCCAAATCAAAATTCCAGATAAATAATTCCAGTTTGATAAAATATTCAAGACTGGCATATTGATTGCAACATCCATTTTTTACTCAAAGCTCCTAGGAGCAGATCTGTTCTTTAGTCACCTCTATGAAACATACCTTTCACCTACTTTAAAGATTCTATACGAAGGCTTTTCAAAAATAAAGACAATTTTACAGAGGTCTACACAGGAGAAAGTTTAAACTCCCAGCCCTTACTCTGCACATGTGCAAAGAGATTTTCTAGACTACTGCTCCAGCCACCACTGCATTTACACTGCTTAAAATAAAGCCAGAAGTGCTTATATCTGTCTTTCTTCCTCCTCTGTGTTCTACACCAAGAAGAAAATGCCCAATCATTTGTTTAAGGAGGGATATAACACTGCAGGCAGCATCAGTCCTTTGGGATATTAAGTTCATTAGGGACATTTTAAAGCAAGAGGAACCATGTCCATGTAACAGCCACAAGGAAGGTGAAATTGCTCCAGATCCTGGGGATTGGTGGTGCCACAGCCAGCTCCGAAAGATGCCAACCGTCATCCCTTCTCCCTCGTCTGGTCAGGCTTTGAGGGCTCAGAGCTCTGGAAATCACACCAGCAATGCAGATTGACAAAAAAAGTGGCGTTTGGCCCCAAGCTCCTCCATTACTTGCTTTTACTATAAAAGGAGCCTTGGCCTGTTGATGGACACAGCCTCAGTTTGGTTCCACGGCGACTGAGAAAGCTGAGGGTTGTGTTTTCAAACATCCTGTTCTGCTTTTGACAGCTCAAATTCCTTTTAAGCCTCGCCTCAGGCCCCACAAGCTGTCCCATCTCCAGACCTGAGTGCTTAAAATAAGCACTTGGGCAGTCTCAGTGCCAGCCACTGCTCATCTCAGAGCAGCCCCATCCCAGGAGCACCTGGAAGAGCCTGGCAGCAACCCCAGCTCTCTGGTCTTCTGCACATCCCAAAACATCCTTCCTGAAGGAATGAAGCTGTATTGTGGCAACCCAGGCCTGGAGAGGAAACCCGAGATGGGTCCAGTTGAGCTGTGGATGCCCCATCCTTGGAAGTGCTCAGGGCTGGGTGGGATTTTGAGCAGTGTGCTCCAATGGAGGTGTCCCTGCCCATGGCAGGGCTTGGAACTGGATGATCCTTAGGGTGTCTTCCAACCCAAACCATTCTGTGGTTTCCATCAGCATTCTCATGCTGTAAGCATACCACCAACACCAGAGGCCCAGGTGAGCACCTTTCCCCTCCTCCTCTCCTGGATTTTCCAAGGTAGATTCCTTGCCATAAGTTTCTGCAGGCAAAACGCAGTAGAGCAAACCAGGACCTATTGCAGCAGCTGCCAGCTCCACCTCCAGCAGGTATTGGGCTCAAAGCCTCAGAGGTCACTTTTATTTTCATTTTACAGCCATTTAACAGACAGCAAACGATGACAATACAGTCTCCAAAGCAAGGGCAGTAAGAGGTTGAATCCAGAGCAGCACAGGGCAGCCTGGGAGCTCTGCCTTGGCTCCAGTGCTGGAACTGGAGACCGGAGCCACACTGCAAAACATGTGAGGTGGATTCCCAAAGCAGAGACCTGAAACTGCCCAGAGCTCCAAGGTGGTTTGAGACTATCTCCAGCAGCGGGGTGGTCACAAATAGCCTTGTTTTAGTCAAAGGGATGGGATGGCGGGGTGGAAACACATGGAGTAAAAACCCAGGGAGCAAAGGACTCTCAGCAGACACCTGGTCCTGGGACACAGCCCCCCTCAAGCTGCCCATGAGCTACGGCAAACCTGGAACTCCTAACAGATGTTAACTCCAAACAAAGCCATCCTTCCTCCCTGCAAGCATCCTCAAAGCATTCACACAGTATCATTGGGAAAAATTGAGTGGAAAATGTCAGTCTGGGGTTTTTGATTGCTCAGGTTCAGTGGGGGAAGGGCTTTTGCAGCCAAGAATATGGCAAACCAGGCACAAGCACACGAAATATTCACATGTATTTATATTTCTCTGGGAAAAGAATGTTGGAAAATGTTGCCCTTCTGCTTATAACCACCATGTCCTGAGGACAAATAATTTTGGTTTTTTCCAGGAAAGAGCTCCAAATCGACAATTACAGTAGGGCTTCAGGCTACTCCTCATCACCAGGAGAGGGTTGGTTGAATTTACCATTCCATCCTGCTGGCACTGGTCAGGAGGGGCAGGTCAGGGAGGACCTGCCCCTCCTGAGGCAGGACCCTGAACAGCCCTGAACCCCTCAGCTCTTCACCTGCACTGCCAAGCTGAACTGTTGAACCCCAGCTCATGGAGTTGGCTTTTGCCAGAGCAGGGGCACATCAGCATCTCCCCCCGGACTGGTGAGCCCAGGCACAGACCCCAGCTCAGCCTCCAGGCTCTCCCCTGCTCCCTCACTGCACTCCAGGGGCTCCAGCACTCTTTGCTTTTTTTGAGAGCTGTGTGGTTTCCCCTCTCCATATCTAAGCAGTAGGGCTTAAATGATGGAAGATGTCAGTCTTCAGAGTGATGATGATTTCTTGCCAATGCTTTTTCTTATTATAAAAACAAGGGAAAGAATAACATTTGTTCAGTCACGTGGCCCTTGTAGTGTCTATTTTTCTGGACTCTGGCACTGCTTGCCCTAAAGGCTGAGCAGGTTCTTCATGAAATACCAACAAGTCTTGGGCCATGGCTTTAGAGAGCACCAGAAATAGTGTGTGGAAGGAGAAAAGCAGCATTGTTTTTCTTCCACATACGGAATCCCGTTCCAGTGAGGGATTTACACACACAAACAATCCCTTTTGATTCTGACATAGCTGGGATCTTGTTGACCCTCTTCTATTTTTTCCTCCCATCTATTATATCATTAACAATTAATTTTCTTGTTCATTTTTTGGCCATCTTTTTCCTTGACTTCAGTGTGGCTCAGCCAGTTTCTCCACCAGCCCCCGCAGCTGCTCCCTCCTCTCCCGGTGCAGTCAGGGCCATCAGGGCACTGCTGACACCCCGGGTCTCCAGCCCATGACAAGGTGGACACATCTCCATGTCCCTGCAGGCCACATCCAGGTGTCACCTCTTGTCTTGGACACCACCATGAAGCCTCAGCTCTGCTGCTGAGGGACGCACACCCAGGTCCTGCTTACGCAATCCTGAGCAGTGTGGTGAAGGCTCTTACACCACCCTTTGCCTTCCCTGCTGCCTTCTCTGGCACCTCAGGGGGAGTCAGCCCTGTTGTGGCTCAGGCAGGGCTTTGGTGGCAATTTCCAGTGGCCCCAGTCCACGGCAGGGCCGTATCCCCATGCTGGGCTGCTGCAGTGCCACCTCCGCTCGTACACTGTTCCATCACGTGTGTCCATCCCACAATGTCCTTCAGGTCTGAGATCAGGCTGCAGAACCCCTCTGTGGTGCCTGGAAGGCCGTGTAGGTCCAGGTCTGGGCTGGATAGCCCAGAAATCTCCTGTGCATCGATACATGCCCACGGGAGGAGGCTCACCTTCATCACGAGGTATATCGCTGCAGCCACACAGACTGGCTTGGCAGCACTGAAGGCAGCAGCAGAAGTCTTTCAAAAAGCTTTAATTTGTGCACCAAGACTGTCCAGCCACATCTGAGCAGCTGCCACGCTGTGGCTGGAACAAGGGCCCACTGTCACAGCCCCTCCTGATTTATATGGGACGGTCAGGGGAAGTTATGAATATTAATTCCTTTAGTTCTGCCATAAATAGTCCCAGTCAGCAACACCCATAAAATACAAATAGTTCAGTGTTAACTCCTGAAAAGCCCCAGCACAGACCTGAAACAGGCTTACAGATCTCAGCATGGCCAAGCCCCACAGGGGTCACAGAGCAGCTTTACCCACAGCAGAAGGACCAGCACCTCACAAGGTTTGGCTCTTGTGGGGTCACTGGTGGACCAAAACCTGCTGTTTTTTCCAGCCCTCAGCAGCTTTCCTTGCAGCTAAAACATTTCTTCTCCTAGAACATAGCTTGCCATACAGAGCAGTTCTATCCATGCCAGAGACCCCAGGAAGTTCTGAGCCAAAATTACAGCTCGGGCACAGATGCGAGTGATGGAAGGAGGAGCTGTGTCAGGCCTGGGCACAGACACTCCGTGCCCTGATCCCAGAGAGGAAACAATGCAAGGAGAGCACTCCTAGGAGAGCTATGCCCACAAAGGCATCTCCCCTGGTAGCAGTGGGACGTGGGGGAAGCACAGTGGGAACGGGATTGTCACTGTCACCGCCCCTGGACAAGCTCCATGTGCAGCCTCCTGCGCCTGACACCCACTGCCATGGGTGTTCATTGTATGAATGTGGGCAGTCTGAGCGGAGATCCCCAAAGGCTGTCTGCAAGATAAAGGCAATGGAACAAAACAAAGAGTATTTATTCTATTTCTCCCTTTTATCCTGAGCAATCAATTTTATGCACTAAATAAATGTTTATTTTAAATGGAATTTCCCTTCTCCATCTAATGAGCCAATATGCACCTTCCACTATTCAGATCTTCTTAGACACTGCTGACATCACCTGGTTCCTACAACATTACAAATGGGTTTGTGTGTCCTGTTTGCATCAAAACACCACAAATTAGGTATTGGGTACCGGCTATGTGCCAGTGGACATGAGAGCATCTGCATTCCTACAGAGTTACAGTGCTTCCTCCACAGACTGGATTTATATCCACATCCAAACTAAATAAATCATGAACCACAACTCCTAAACCAGCTCACTTATCACACCAAGTGTGAATAATGAAATGCCATAATATTTGCCCAAGACACGTGGTTTGTTTTGCTTTCAATAAATAAGGTCTAGAAGGGGGAAAAAAATAAAAGCAGAGGTAATGCTTCCTCTTGGTGTTGGTCATTGTTGGGAGTGGGAATGGCCCCTGGACTGCTGGAGCCAAGGCAGAAAGGGGGACAGAACTCAGCTCGACCCATTAGACACCACCCTCTGCTCAGCATCCCTGGGCTGGGGCAGCTCCCCAGGGAATGCTGCAAACCCCAGACAAACCTTGGCCAGGCCAGCCAGGCACAGACCTGTGCTCAGGGCAGCTGGAGAGGCACCGCGCACACCAGCCAGCACCAGCGGTCACAGCCCTGGGACAGCCCTGGAATGACCTGCAGGGACATGTCCTGAAGCAGCATCCCACTGCCTCCACCAGCCCAGGGGAAGAGGAAACTGCCAGTGGGGTTTGGGCAGCCTGCTGGGGCTTGTATTCTTCACCAGAGCAGCTTTTCCAGTCGCGCATCATCACATACACTGCTGCATGAAACTTTCCTCTGGTGGAGAGGGAGACAGGAAGCTCTTTTCGTGTTGCTATATTTGCCAGTCTCTCCAGCCCTGGTTCCAGCAGCTGTCAGCGTGCTAAGCTGGGATATTAGGTGCTCACAAACTTGTCAGCTTTTGCTTCTGGCTTCAAGTAAGCCCCGTGCCATACTAGGGCTAATGCTGCCCTCAGGGACCCCCGAGCCCAGCCAGCCCACCCATCAGTGCCACAGAAACACAGCCTGGCCATCTGCCTTAGCTCCACAATTGCTATTTTGGAAAGGGAAGATTGTCAACAGCCACACTGGAGCCTGAGTCCAGCCCAGCATTCAGCTTTCAGACAGGCACTGCCAGAGAGAAGAGAACCACAATAGGTCAGAACAAGAGCAGGATGGGGACGAGCAGCTGAAACCTCCACGTGTAAAGCTCCCAGCACTAGAAATAGGATCTGTATTCTGTGCTGGGTTATTATGAGACTCATCCCACTCCAGGGCTTGAAAGGATTTTATTTGCAGGCATTAGGAGCCTCCTGGCTGTGCCACAGCCAAATAAGGTCAAACCCCTCAGCATCCACGGGGCAGGACTGAGGGGCAGCCCCTTTCCTTCCTCCTGAGCACGCACTCAGGCACCGCTCTGCACTCCGGCTCCACTGCCTCACCCACACCTCACCCAGGGCTGGGTCACACAAAGCCCAGCTCTGCTTTCACAGAGGGATTGGACACTGCCATGGGGGAATCTGGTCCTGAGGAGGAGCTTTGGAGCTGGGGTTAGACCAGGCCAGGAGAGCAGCCAGCCCCACACTGAGGGTTCTTGTCACAGAGCACCCACAGACACACTCACTCTCTTCTTACCTTAAACCTGTGCTACAAAGCCCCAAAGCAGTTTTGACCACCTGGTTTCCCGCTGCATTCACTGTAGCTGGATAAGAACACTTCCCTGAGCCATGACTGGGTTCCTGCTTGCTGGCAGTGCCCCCTGGTACCTGGCTGCTCATCCTCCGTGCTGAAAGGGAAAGCATCACTCTACTGCTGCCTGCTCCGGATTCAAGAGAAAAACACCACCAGGACAAACGACAGCCAAAGGCAGGTTGCAGCCCCTGTTCTAACCAGCAGCAGAACTGGTTAACTCTGATTATCTCAGAATACCCCGCTGGTTATGTCACAAGTGATAAATCAAGACAAGACTGTCTCTTGATAAGGAAAAGCCAAGTGAGGCTATTTTAAAATGAAAAGCCAAAGGAATTCAGAGTGCCGGTGTGAGAGAGAAGAGCTGAGATTATGAGGTGACATAAACTGAAAGAGGCCACTCCAGAACCATGCTGTACCTTCAGCAGGGGAGCAGCAACATGCCATGAGTTACCCAGAGCTGTTTGCAGTCAGAGCAGCCTTGGCACTATCCAGGGCAGCGCTGTGAAGCACCTGGCTTGGCTGGGGCTGGTGAGACCCCACTGCTGGGGACACCCCCAGCCCTGCTCAGCCTCGGCACCATCAGGCGGGGGGTGGCTGTTCCTCCAGCACCAACACAGCTCCATCCCCCATAGCCAACAGGGACAGCTGTTGGTTCAGCCTTCGAAACCCCTCTGCCCACAGCCAGCTCTGCCCACAGCCATAAGGACCTACTGGAGAGGGGATGGGCTCGATCAGTGAGTGCCTGATGGGCTGCATAACAGGAGAAGCAGTGGTAGACAGGTCCTGTGACACCCACAGAATTAGTGTCATTAAACAGCACTTGGGGGCCTTAATGGGGTTCCATCTCCTCCCAGCTCACCCTGAGGGACCCACAGTCCAGGCCCAAGGGTGCTGATGGCAGCTGATGCACCCCTGGCATCTCTGTGACTCAGAAGAAAGATGTCTAGAGCAAAAAGCAGCTCATGGCTCAAATTAAGGCAAAAGGAAGAACTGTTGATCATAGACCATGGGATGAAATGCAGCCTCATGTGGTGACACAGCTGAGCTCTCCCAGCCTGATCTACACTGAGGGGCTCCATGACAAATAACTTATAAAAAAGGAAAGAACTTATAAAGAAGAACAAATAAAGAAGGATTTCCACAAGGAGAGCCCAGACTCTGCTCCATGTGACCCCACACTTGCCCCCTTGGGCTCATGACTGCAGAGAGGCAGCACCCAACAACCCCCAGCAGAGCACCCACAGCATCCCACCAGGACCCCCAGCTCCTCTCTCAGCACTTGCAACAGAGAGCAGGATGCAGAGATTGGTGGTTGTGTATCACAAGGACATGAATCTGATATTCATAGACTTTCTCTCTCTTTTAAAGGGCAAGACTCCTGGTATAGAAACAAACTAAGACAACAACTTGAATGATAAATTACTGTTCTTCTGTACTTCCTCTGTGAAATTTAATTTTAATTGATATTAAACATGACAGAGCTTCTGCTCAAACTCGTATTTTCCAGCCACAATTTCCGCTGCCTCTGCAGAGGTAACACGAGCACATCCCTGCCCTCAGCATCCTTTGTGTCGTTGGTCCTGGAGGACTGAGGGGCCACCTAAACACCAGAGCCCCGTGCCGGAGCCAGGACAACAATGCCCAAGGCAACACTTTCATCCAAGGGCCCTGGCACAACCAGCTCCAGCAAGACTGGAGTCCAGCAAGACTGTGATGCTAACAGAGAGCAGAACCAGACAGGAAAAGGGCAAGGTGCTGGTTGGGATCAAGGGGAGTCCGGGCCTGAAATCCCTCTGAGAGAGGGGGGAGAACAGCAACAGAGGGGAGAAATTTGAGGGAGATGGAGAAGATCCATCCCACTCACTTGGAAGCACACAATTCCCTCAGGTTCACCAGCAAAATTGCATTAAACACCCTCACCTGGGGCTTTTGCTCCTCCCGTGCATTCGATCCAACTTGTTTGCTTCTATAATAAATTATTTCTGAGCAAAAACCTCAGCAAAACTCACAAAACTGGAGGTGCTGCCCAGCACAAACCTCCCATGACATGATGTCACCACCCACATTCATCCCAGGGCTCTCTGATGCCAGCACAAGATACGAGGAGTTGATTGCAGATCCATTGGCCAGGTTTGCAGATTTGCACCCAAAACGACAACAATTCCTTCCCAGCACCACCAAGCCCACCCATGGGTTCTCCTGGCACTGAAGGCAGGCTGCAGCCTTTGACTGCACAGGGAGATGCTCAAGAAACCCCAGGCAGGACCACCCCACACCACTACAGGTACCCACTTCAGGGAGAGGTAACAGATCATTAAAACCAAGCTTTAACCTGCAACAGGTAATCAGAGGAGCTGAAAGATGCTCATGCAAAGGAGAGGAGGCAGGGAGACAGATTTGTGTCAGTTAAAATAAAAGATGGAAGGAGAGCTCTGCTCCCAGCACTGCAGGCAGAGCTGCTCCCTCCCCCTTACTCCCACCCAGGCAGCACATGGCACTCACCTGGAACCCTCTCTCATTTGCTGCCCCTTTGGAACAGCTGAACTGAGTGAAGGATTAAATCCCCCAAGGTCAGGATTTATGTACAGAGCCATTCCTCCTGCTTTGGCCTGAGACCTAATTCACCAGCATCACTTCACTTGGCTCTCCTCTCTCCCCTACAGCACACCATATCCTCACCCCAGACTCCATAGAAACACTCAATTTCTCCTTCTTTACTATTCCTTCACTGCAGTTCTGGTCTGTTCATTTTCACAGGATCTCCATGAGCTTTATTTCTGCTTTATTCTTCTCTGTTCAAGAGAAATAAATATATTTTGCTTGCTGGGTCCAAGCAGCAGGTTATTTATCTGACTTCTAGAAGGCTTCCAGGTCCACAGTCCCAGTCCTACAGTCTGCTCAGGTCTTGAGAATCTGTTCCCAAAAAGCAATGCTCCCCCTGAGAGCACGTACAAGGCTGGTAAGGGCAGGGGGCAATAGTAACTGCCTGTTTCTGCAGAGGGAAATGTCACCGAGTGTCTTAAATGTTCTCACAATGAAAGATTCAGATTTCAGTGAAATAAACTTTCATGGCATCCGTTTTGGGGCAGATCTGTCCAGCAGAGCGCATGGGGGACCGGAGCAGCACTGAGCAGGTGTCCCCTGCCCTCCCACTGCCGACTCCTGCTCCTGCCTCCGCTGTGTATGTGACTCCACTTTCACACGGTGTCCCATTCACAGCCTGAAAGTACTCGGAAATACATTTATTTATAGCATCTACAGTGCTACAGAACATTCCCCTCGCTCTCCCTCCTGCTGGGGACATTGCCCACCCGCACGTTGCCCTGCGTGGGTGCGCATTCTCCTCCTCCCGCGCCGGGACACCGGAGCCGCCTGCCCGGTGGGGACAGCACGGCCCCGCCGCGCCCAGCCTAAAGACAGGGAGTGACTCATGGCACCAGAAATGCCACGCGGAGGAGGGGCAGGGCTGAGGGCCCCGACACCCCTCTGCCGCCCTCCGCACGGCCCGGGGGCGGGGGCAGCCGGTGAGACCCCCGGGCAGGGCAGGGCAGGGCAGGGCAGGGCAGCAGCGCCCACCGCCCGGGCAGAGCCTTCGGGGCCGGACAGGCCGAGGAGAACCAGTGCAGCAAATGCCGGAGGTGGCACTCCCCACCGGGCAGGGACAGCCCTGCAGAGCAGCCGTGCCTCCTAAATTCGGGGCTGGCTCACGGCCAGGCCAGCCTGGCTCTGCCCGCAGCCGCAGGGCTGTGCTCACACCAGAGCCTGTTCCTCGGCCCGACACGGGGAAACAGCTGATTTTGCTAAAACACCCTGCACGATTTGTGCTGAAGTGCCGAGCCACTGAGCAGCAGGGCTGCACAGCTCTGATAGAGGATCCAGGCGTGATCAAGCAGGTCTGGCCTTGGAGCTGCTGCCCAAAATCTTGGAGCATGGAAGGATTTTTACCTCCAATACCAGTCTGTGCTCTGTCTGGGATCTTCCAGCTCCTGTGGAGTAGCAGAAGATGCAGGGATGTGGAACTGGTACCATCAAAGGGTTTTCCAGTGCCGTTTTGCCCAGAACAGGGGCATTGATGGGCACTCCTCTCCAGAACAACCTGCCAGATTTACACTCACAGCACCACGCTCATAACCCTTTGCAGAGTTTGTCCCCTCTCCACAGGTGCCTCGTGTGCCTTTGCGGGATCCTGTGGGTTCACATACTTCCGCACCCCAGCTCTGCCCTTTCTCTTCCCACAGAGGGAGTCAAGGAGGTCTCTGACAAGCTGCATTCAGCTCCATTTCAGCCATGGATGTGTCACACCCAGGGCATCACCACATCAGCTTCTACTGGAGCTGAAATCCCAAGGAAAAAAACAAAAGTTTCTAGACTGAGGCACCAACCTGACTCCAGAAAAAATACTGGAAAAAAAGGAGTTGGAGGAGCCTGGCAGCCTTAGACCCACAGTCATGCTCAGCCAGACCTTTGCCATCATGAGTTTTCAGGAAACATGAACATGCCCGAGACCTGCAACATCTCAGCCCAGTGAAGGAACTCAATCCCATTTCTGCTCTGTAGTCTATCAGCCCCAAGGGCTGGAACCACCCCATTGCAGTGCTGAAAGCTCCAGGCACAGAGCCACAAGGGTTTGATAAAAACAGCACTGTCCAGGCACTGATGTTTTTGGAAGGCAACAGAGCCTTTTGCCTTAAAATACCTCCCCTGCCATGCCAGCCATGCCCAAGGTGGCCCTTCCACGTTCAGCACTAGTACAGGCACCTCCAGCCTCCTCAGGGAGCTGCCAATCCCTCCTTCTCCACCCATCCTTGAGGGGACACGCAGCCCTCCCTCTCTACCTGTCCTAAGGGACTCAAACACCCCTCCCTCTGTACCCCTATTTTGTGAAGTGCTTTTTTCACAAAACTGTTACTTTTAAACAAATCTTCAGATCATGAAAGCCAAGAGCTCACAGGAGACATTGGGGAGGATTAGCAAAATATAGCCCAAGTTAAATAAATCTTCATTAATATACTAAGTATTCCTGGAGGAGATATTCCAACCTCTCTGGTTCCGTGGGTTGGTCTTGGATTTCCTCGAGTTTCTGTGGATGAAAAAGCTGGAACCTAAGGAAACCAGGCTGGCACCACAAGCCTTCTCCTGGGCTCTGAAGGGACTCTGAGGAGCGCTGGCCATCCCCAGACAATGGGGCTTCTCTGGGTGATATTTATAGATATGATTCCTGTCTCCCCAAGCTGCTTCATTCACAGATTCATAAACAACAATTTATTTCATGTTTTTGAGGACTTCTCCCCCAATTTGGGCATTGTTTCTCCCACACAAGGGTAAAATCCCCCTGGCACAGCTGGGCTGCGGGGCTGCACACCCACCCCACAGCACCCCCACCCTGGCTCAAGGGCTAACAGCCGCCCACGCACATGCCATCCCCCTGAGGTGACAGCACAGGGGCTAGCCCCAGAAAAGCCCCTTTAAGGGACACTTCAGGGCGGCCTCGGGAGACAGGACATTAATTTTAGCCTGGAGCAGTGCCAGTGGTGAAGGGCAGCTGCTGCAGGCGGGGCCAGTGCCTCCCCCTTGCCCTCCCCGGGTCCCCCCAGCACAGCCACAGTCCCAGCTGCGCTCCAGGGCCAGTGGAGCAGCCATGGCAGAGGAGCGGGGTGAGCTGGAGGAACGGATCATCATCAAGGACCAGCACACCAAGGAGATCGACCTGGTCAACAGAGACCCCAAGCACATCAACGAGGATGTCGTGAAGGTAGGGCTGTCTCACATTGCACTGTAGAAGCACCACTGGAACCAGGATTTGGGTTTCAGACCTTGGTCTGTGTTTGGCTTGACTCAGCCAGTGCTGTTGGTCTTTGTCCATGTGCCCTAAGAGGTGCCATCCCCAGGGCTGTGGGGAGGTGACAGCCCCACTGGCCGGGCACCCAGACACTGGTGGGGGGGCTGGGTGGCATGCTTGGCTCCAGTTAATGCCATATTTCCCATTCCTTCAATGGGCTCTCCAGTTTCATTGTGGCTTGAAAATTTATGGAGACACGTTCCTTTGTACTAGCAAGTGGGCAGCCAAAAATAACACAGAAATTAAATATCAACAATTTAAAGGGATATTGGGAAAAGGCTGCTGGCCTTCAAGACACGACAGTCTCAGTACTGGATTGTTTGATGTGTGTTGTCATGTTTGTGGAAGATTGTTCCCCCCAGGGCAGCCTAGAGGTGCAGCAGTCCCCAGCTCCCTCCCTCTGTTTCTGACCAAGGGAAATTCCCATTCTAACTCTTGGGCTTCCTCTAGACTCCCTTAGAATTGCAAACAAAATTTGTCTCTATTAACCAGAGATAATTCCAGCCCAAAGGAGAACAGGAGGAGGTGGAAAGGTTTTACTAAAGCTGTGTTTGTGACTGTCACACCAGGAGGGACAGTGTGCACAGCACTGCTCACACAGGCTCTGTAATGGGCTGTGACCTTGACAGCACTGCTGAAACACAAACCTGGATTTGGGCATTAAAACACCATTACAGCTACAACCACAGTGTGGTCAAATTAAATTCCCTTGGCTGAGCTGTGACAGTGACAGCACCTATGGGCTCCTTTCTGGCACCGTGAGACCTGTCCGCGACAGCTGCCTGACACCTCGGCATCCCGAGCACATTCCCAGCATCGTGTCCAGCATCCGTGCTGCTCCCTGCCAGTGCATCCCACAGCCTCAGCCTGGGACTTGGGGAGGTGCCAGGCCAGGGGAGCAGCACTCTGCCATGGCAACAGGGACAGGAGAGCCCTCAGCCTGCTCACCCCAGGGCCAGACAGCACTTTGGGGCACCCGCCTGCTCCCCAGCTAGGGAATGCCACCAGCTACTCTTTGGGGACAATGCCAGCACTGTCCTAGCCATCCACAGGCCTCCCACCAGCCCCTTTCCCCCAGTACATCCCTGCCTTTTCCCACTCAAGCGTCTCCAAAGCCTGAAGAGTCCTTCTAAGCTCCCCACTCCCATGGCCACGCTGCTGCTCCATGAGCACTGGAAGGCTTCAGAGCTCAGGTTCCTCAGCATTCCTCCACCTAAAATAGCCCAGGCGATAGGACTGGGGAGGGAGGGCAGAGCCAGCCCCGGGGCAGAGCACAGCTCACCCGCTGCTGCTGTTCCCCCTCGTTCCAGGGACAGCCAGAGGCACAGTCCAAACCCCCGGGGCATCACAGCCAGGACAGCTCTGGAACACAGGGAACAGAGAGCCAGCCAGCAGGGGAGCAGGGAACTACAGTGCTGTATTTGATGAAGGGCTCACCTGGCCGTGGATAAACATCCTGAGCATCACAAAGCGACAGCCAAAACTTGGGATCACGTTACAGAGGTGGCACTGGCCACAGAGGCTTCACAGAGCCCCTCAAACCTCCTCCCAGCTGAGCAACAGAGCAATGCACGGCTGTACTGGGTGGCCCTAAGAGAGCTTTTCCAACCTAAATGATCCCACGATTCTATAAAGGAGCAGTACCTGCATGTGCTAGTCCCCAAGCACCTCCAGGCAGTGCCCAGGATCCAGACTCGGTCTGAGTCTGAACCTCCACTGCTCCTCCAGATCCACTCCCAGTGCGATGGCAGAAGAACAAGCAATAAGGCAGAGCCTCTGCTTTTATATCCTGCTTCTCCCTGCATTAATTGATCTGTGATGAGCTCATCAGGCAGTTGGGCAGTAACCTGAGCTGGTCCCCAGCACACCTGGGCTTTCCAGGGGCTGCTGACTCCTCACCCATGTCAATGCTTCTCCCTGCACTTCCTGCTCACTCCAGGAAATTAAAGATGACACAGAGTGATTTTGTGATCCAAGTGTTTCCAAAAGCAGAATGGATATTGTAATTTAACATGAATGTACAGATACGTCAGCTGCCCGAGGGGAGGCCAGGCTGGTTTTCAAGACAAATAGCTCAGCTTATATATTCCCTAGAAGTGAGTTACACCCCAAGGGGATCTCTGCGTGGAGTTTAGGGGAGTGTGCCACTCAGAGACACCCCCCGTGCCTGCACAAACGGCAAGGGCAGGGCTGAGCCCCAGCTCCCTTCCCCAGGAAGAACATGGACAGACAGCACTGAGCACCTCATCCTACGAGTATAAATAAATAATCCGTAAATCCAGAGGGCTGCTGGATCTTTATTAGCACAAACACCTTCCCGCCGAGTGGGCAGCCACATCCCTGAATGCTAAAAAAGGGCAGAAATGGGCTCTGGCTGCCTCTGCAGCCAACACTCCCATGCACAGCTCCTGTTCCAAGGGCTCCTGCCTGGCCCTCACACCTGATTCCCCAGCTAAGGGGATGGGACGGGCACTGTGACCCCCCAGAGCTGGAGCCTCAGCCGTGGGTTGAGCCCACCACTGTGCTGCCCACAGGCTGTGGCCGGGCAGTGCTGGGAGCACTGAGGATCTCCCATCTCTGCAGGGCCTTGACCCTGCTCAGGGCTGAAGGGATCCAGGGATCCACCCTCAGCACAACACCCACTCTCTCCAGCCCCCTCCATTTGGGATCTGCTCTCACCTTGTGCAGCCCCTCATCCTTGCATCGGGGCCTGTGCTGACCCCCAAACCTCCCTTATGTCCATCTGCTCTCCTCCCAGGTGGATTTTGAGGATGTGATAGCTGAGCCCGTGGGAACGTACAGCTTCGACGGCATCTGGAAAACCAGCTACACCACCTTCACCGTCAGCAAGTACTGGTGCTACCGGCTGCTCTCTGCCATCCTGGGCATCCCCCTGGCCGTCGTCTGGGGCTTCCTCTTTGCCCTCATCTCCTTCTGCCACATCTGGGCAGTGGTGCCCTGCATCAAGAGCTACCTGATAGAGATCCAGTGTGTCAGCCGGATCTACTCCCTCTGCATCCACACCTTCTGTGACCCCCTCTTCGAGGCGCTCTCCAAGATCTGCAGCAACGTCCGAGTTGCTCTCCGGAAGGAGAGTTAGGTCCCAACAGCTGCCCCAACAGCCTTGGCACAACTCCCTCTGTGCAGGCTCCCTGCCCTTGGGCACATGGACACTGCACACATAGACACCACTGCCCAGTGAGGGACCTGCACATGGACACCTGTGATAAGGGAGCTGTGATAAGGGAACTATGATAAGGGAGCTGTGCATCATGGCAGGACCCCGCAGCAGAGCTGCCTCTCAGGGATGCTCTCTGCAGATGGAGGCAGGCCAGGCTGCTCCTTACTCCATCCCAAAGCCAGAATCTTTAGGAGAAGAGAAGCCCATCAAGGCTCAGGGAGCAGCCCAGAGAGACCCCTCTGCCCTCCAGGACCCCTAGGAGCTCCTGAGGGAGGGACGGCAACACCTCCTGGACCACAGCCCTGGGCCACAGCCTGCAGGTGCAGGGCGAGCAGTGGGGCTGCAGAGCTGCTGCTGGCCACCGACTAAACCCTGCCTGCTCCTCCACCACTTCAGGCTGAGATGGCACTGACAGGAACTCCCTCACAGGAGTTATTTGTGCCAAACAATTGCTGTTGTGGGACCTTCTTCATTAAACCACTGCACAGAGCTTTTAGGGATAGAATAGCTAAACCAAATTTTTTTCATGCATACTTGCATTTCAGCCAAGCTGTAAGAGCCAGGCCAGGCCAGGCATGATATGTTGTGTCTGCTCTGAGAGCGTGAGCTGATCCTGGGCCACCGCCAGCTGCAAACCCGCTTGTGGCACTGTGATGCTCAATTATGTACTTAATTGTGGAGCATCATTAAGTGCCGTGGGCAGGGGCAACTCAGGCCTATGCATGACCCTGAGCATTGGGGCTGAGGGAGGACAGGGGGGACACAGAACTTTGGGGAACCTCGCTTGAGAGACAAGCTGGGCTCTAAGCAAAGTTCAGGTTCGTTCCTCAGGACAATCCTCACTACACACTTGCTCAGTCGATGCCGAGTTAGCTCCAGCCATAGCAATGTGTGTATCCCACACGGCCAGAGCTGTCCCTCCGCTCTGCATCCTGGGATGGAGCCAAGAGGCTGCGGGAGGGGCAGGACCACACCAACCCTCAGACTCACATCCAGCCAGGCCCTCCCTTGGCATCCCAGGGTCGCCCCAATGGATGGGGAGAGCAGAGGAAGGAGCCTCTGCCAGGACCCTGCCGCTCTGGCTCCAGGGAAAGGGGAGTGAGGGGCAAGAGGTCCAGTCCAGAGCTATTTCCTCCCCTGAACTGTCAATTAATTTGCTGGTCCCTCTTCCACGGAGCTGCACTTTCACTTTGAGGCCCTTGAATGCTCTTTTGGCTCCAGCTTTAAGTGCTTTGCTGAACCAGGGCCCAGGAGGTCTCCTTGTTCGGAGGCTGTTCTCAATTGTGTCCATGTACGCCTTTCCCTGGGCTTCCAGCAAAGACTTAGAGCCAAAGGCTCCTTTAGTGCCATGCCAAGGATGAGAAGGGAGCCAGGTTTTCTGCTGGAGCTCTTCCAAGGGCTTGGGATTGTATACTGCTGTTATTCCATAGCAATGTAGTACCCAAGCTCCTGTAACATCAGGGCCCAAAAAGGATGGAGTGATTTAAAAAAAAGATATGTAGGTATTTATAGGGGGAAAAAAGTCTCAAAAAACACTTCACCATGAGCATTTTTTGTGGGAATAAAAATAATTAAAATCAACTGTATAATGGGCTTATACTACTTCTAATTTTTTTTGTTCCAGTAGTTCACTGACTGAACCCAAAAAACCCTGCCATGCTGATGTCCCCACCACAGTGCTCTCTGGGCTCCCAACACTTGGGGCACATGCTGCTCACCTGTCAGCACCTCTGTTTCACTTCTGACCCTCCTGAAAAGCTTTTTGGCAATGCATTCCCCTGGGATACTCGTGCTCTCTCTGTTCCCGCTCTGCCGCAGCCTGGGGACAGTGCAGGAGCTCAGCTGTGGCACAACTTGGCTGCAGCACCTCCAGGTGTGGGGCATGGCCCTGCCTGAGCCCCAGACCACCACCAGAAATTGCAGCCGGGGCTGGAGGGCAATTCCCTGTGTCTCCCAAAGCTCCCTCTCTTCTCTGTGCATCCGTCCCAGTAACATCTCTTGCCATGTTCTCTTTCCTCCCCAGCAGATGGAGGATGCACCAGGCCCTCAGACTCTCGAGAAAAGGAGACCCCTCCTTCCTTGTTTTGTGCAGGAGTTAGTGACTCTCAAGGACAAGAAAGGTGAACGTGGGAGGAAAATGGTCTGTGGCATCCTGAGGATTTCAGCCAGTCAGCAAATGTGCTGAGAGCTCGCTTGGAGCTCCCACTAAAAAATCAAAGGTATGTCAAGATAGGAAAGGTGCAAATGGACCTGCTGGTGACAGTGAAAAAATGAAGGACACATTTAAATGCATTTTTCATGTTCATTCCCAACATGAAAGGCCAAATTACATCACCCTGAGAGCCCCAGCTGTGTCCCCCTCCCGTGCCCATGGCACAGCAGAATCTGTGCCGCCGGGTGCGGATCCCAGTGCCGGGGCAGCGCTGCACCTACGGGGCACCGCGGTGAGCACAGCTGGGTACGTGTGGTGCTTCAGCCCTGTTTCCCATCAGTCCCCTCCGTTCCCTCAGCCCAGCACTCCCTCACACCTCCCTCCCACCTTCCACCAGACACAGTCAGAAAACTTTATTTACAGTATTTGTTAGCAATAAAAATCCATGCCGTGAGCATGCCCTGTGCGCTAGAGAGCAAACGAATGGCACTGGAATGGTGGGAGACTTCATGGGATCTGCGGTGACCCCAGAGCCAGGCCTGGCCTCGGGGACGCGACGGGACTGTCTCTGTCAGGGCCCACGGAGCCCAGCCCGGGTCCCACACGCCTGCCTGTGCAGAAGCTGCTGAGCACACTCAGCCAGGGCATCACTGCCCTGATCCCAGCCCCAGCCATGCTCACTCCAGGTTCCTGCTGACCATCTGCACAGCCTCACTGGGCACAAGGTGCAGAGGTGGGGTGGGGACACCCGGGCGACAGTTCTGTCCCCTGCAAGGCTGGTCCCTGCTGCCCCCCAGGAGTACCCTGCTCTGTGCCCCAGGAAGGGGAAGCAGGGCTGGCACAGTGCAGGGCTGCAGGGATGGGGCTGCCTCTGCCCCACAGGCTGCAAGCAAAGCAAGTGCACCTGTGCTGAGAGCATAGTACCAGGCGCTGGCATCCTGCAGGACCCTGCTGCAGGTGCAGGTGGGACAGTGCTCAGCCGTGTGCCAGGGGTGGCACCCATCACCCTGTGCTGCAGCAGCCCCTTCCATCTGACGGGGATGCATCATGCCTTCCCCAGCAGCGCTGGATCATTGGGGACAAAATCTGTCCCTCCTGGTGGCACCCATGAGCCACTCATGTCAGGGTTTGGGGCTCAGGAGTGGGTTCCTGGTGTCTAATCCCAGGCAGCACTGAAACTTGGACACAGAATTCCTCCCCCACTCCCATCTCAGTTAAATAAAGCCCTCTGTACATGCTTACAGGCATATATACACCTATTTATAGACGCCCTCCTTGTCTGGGCCCAGCTTTCCACAGGGAAGCACTGGAGGCAGCACAGCAGAGGCACAAGGTCCCAGACAGTGACGGCCTCACGTCGCGGACGGCTGCATGAAGCTCCTCTGGCTCATGCTCTTGCAGCTGAGGACGAAGGAGGAGGAGTTGCTCTTCTTACTCAGGTCACACGCCGGCTGCGACTTCAGGTAGTGCGTGGAGCAGCAGAGGAAGCGGCGCATGAGGTCGTGGAAGAGGTGCCCGGTGTAGAGCATGTAAATCCAGGGGTTGCAGCAGCTGTTGAGGCTGGCCAGGAGCATGGCGATGATAAACAGGGAGGCTGCGAGACATCGGCACGGCAGCGTCAGGGCATGGCCACGCCTCGGTGGCCTCTGCCAAGAGCCCCAGCCCTGCCAGCACCACGACACCCCCTCCCCGCCAGGGATGTGTCCCCTGCCCGCAGGAACACCACAGGAAATGAGAGCTGGTGCAGGGAGGGGCGCAAGCCTCAGTTCCAGCACCTTGGTGTAGGCTTTTTCCCCACAAAAGCTGCATTTCCCTGCTCCTGCTGCCTGCCCGGCGTTACCCTGCAGTGCCTGCTCAGGAGGCAGAGCCGCCGCCAGCAGCACCTGCGCAATCGGCCTTTGAGGTGCCCAAACCCGGGAAAGGGACCGTGGCCCTTGGAGTTGCCATGGCAAAGAGCAGGACTGGGAGCAGGCAGAGTCGGTGGCTCATTTTTCCACACTGGGGGCTGATTTGGGGCAGACTCTCGGGCTATGGGACAGACACAATCCCCAGGCCATAGGGCATCCCCTGCTCCTGGGCTGTGCCCACCGCCAGCCCAGCCCTATCTGAGCCCTTTGCCCAGTTCTCTCCCAGCACCTTTCTCCAGTCATCTTTCTCTCCCCCGAGTTAATTTTTCCCACATAATGATCTGCCAGGAAAGACGACAGCCATTCCCACACCACAAATGAAATCCAGGAGCCTGACATCCCCTGATGATGGGGGGGATGGTGGCAGTGCAGTGCCAGGACATCAAGTCTCTGGCTGCTGCTCTCTGTCCCCAGAGCACAAAGTACCCACTGTCTCACCTGAGAGGTTGGATCAGCACCTTCTGGTGACAAGGGGATGGTGGGACTGGCATCTGCCATGGCACTGGGACAAGGAGGGATGTGCCCTCCATGAAGTGGCTGTGGGTGGAGATGGAGCCTTTATCCTGCTCCCTGTGTTCCAGCTCATCTCCTCAGCCCCTCTGCTCCCAGAGGACACACCACCAGTGAGGATGAACATGCTTGGTTTGGTGGTTCTGGTCCCTTCGTGCCTCTTCAAAAATCCACTGGCATTTTTTAAACCAGTGAAGAAGTGTCACTATAAATGCTGGTTTCCAAATTCACCTTCAGCCAACGGATGCGTAATTGCTGCTCTCGTGATATCTGCTCCAACTACTTTTAATTTCAAGCATATGCTAAAAAAATTATTCCATGGGGAATGGTTACAAATCCCAGGCACAAGACCTGAAATACATCACAGCGTTTCTACCCACTTGAAAACATCCAGCCAGGGCTGACTCAGCTCTTCCCTCTCTGCTGGAGGCAAATTGAATTTAGGAGAGCTTACTGCAGGGCAGGTCCGGAGGGTGGACTGCTCCCCTCCCTGGCTGCAGCACCAAAGATCCCCGAGGGGTGCTGCAACCAGCAAGCTCTGCCCCTCAAGGATGTCGCCTCTCCCCAGGCACTCCCCGCTCCTGGGATGTCCGGAGCAGTGGGCAGGGGTGGAGGCTGTGCCCCAGCAGGGCTGTGGGGGCTCTACTGCAAACACCCGGTAGAGGAGTGAGATGGGATGAGGGGCTCCCCAGTTCCCGCACACTGACCGGGGCCATCGCTCACAGCCAATGTGTCAGGGCTCCTGCCCCGAGGTGAGGGGACCGATACAACATCATGGTGCTTCACAGCCCTTCTGCTGTCCTCACAGGAGCCTTGAGCCAGCTTTGACTCCGGGCTCAGAATCCCGCATGCGTTCCCTGTGAAGTTCGTGCAGCAGGAGCCTCCTCCTGCCCGCGGTCTGTGGAGGGTCCCCAGTGCTTAAACCAGCACCTGGATCCTAACGTGCAGCTCCGGCCCACCCTTCAGAGGCTTTGGAGTGTGTGGCCACCCAAGGGGGGATCTCTGCTGCCTGGCCCGAGACACAGCATCAGGCTGACAGCCCTGCCCTTCCCGGGCAGCCCCACGAGCCTGGCACTGTAGCCGGGCTCCGAGAAGCTCGGAGCTCACATTTAGGCACTTTCATGTGCCCCATCAGCCACGGGGAAGGGACACAGAGGGGCTGCCGGGTCCGGGAGCTCCGCGGTGCCGGGCTGCAGGGCAGGGGCCGGCGGCGCCGGGGCAGTGGGGCCGTGCCTGAGACCGGCACCGTCCTGCTGCCCACCGGCTCTGCTCAGGGCAGGGCACGGCACTGCCCTCGCCTTGGTTTGTGGGCCTTGTTCTGTGGAAGTGAGGAGAGCAACTGAAGTGCATCTGTGAGAGCAGAGCGAGCCCTCCCTGGTTCGCCCCTCTCTAGCGAGGAAAGGAGGGCGCTGCCTTGTTCTCTTTACAGCGTCATCTTTCACCCTGCACATGCCAACCGCATCCCGCTGAGGTGGGAGCCCAGCCCCGAGCGGTGCCAGGGTTTCACCCAGCACAGACCAAGCTCTGTGCATCCCTCTGCTCACTGGCCCGCCGCACTCTGGGATGTGGCATACGGGATCAGGGGGCAGGGCCCCTGCTCAGCCCCCTCAGACTTCACCAGGGCTCAGTCAGGTACCAGGAGACCTTACCTCAGCAGGGGCACTCTGTATGACATCCTGTGTGGAGAAAGCAACACACTTTCTAAGGAGGTGACTGCCCCCTCACCTGCCTTTGGGATCTGCTGGTCACCCCCTGTGCAGCTCATTGGGGTGCAGTCGTGCCCCCATTGCTGCTGGCACCCAGGGACCCCTGCCCTCCCTCTCCTCTGCCCTTTCCATGGCTGTGCTCACACAGCTGTGAGGTGAGGAACAGCCACATTCCCTTCCCAACACGGGGTACACCTCTCCTGCACCCACCACGCCACCCGGCCACAGCGCCCGAGCCTCAGTGAAGGGAAGGGGTCCGGGGTCAGGGCAAGGCTGTGGGGACGCTGCAGGCAAAGCCCGTGTCCTCTGCAGAGAGGTCTGACTGTGCTGCCCACCTCGTGCCTCTGGGCAGCCAGCAAGGAGGAGGAGAGCCTGGAAGGAAGGGCTGGGGTCCCCCAACACTGTACCCACCCCAGGCTTTTCCTCCCCATGCCATGAAAGCCTCCAGCAAGTGCCCTGGCAGAGCTCCCACCCTGTGCCGCAGCCATGGGCTGCCTGGAGACAGGAACATGATGGAGACAGGAGTAGGGAGTGTGGTACAGGTTGGAGGGGCTGGAGAGCCCCCCAATACCTTAAAGCAAACAGGGAAAGAAAAGAAAAAGGAAAAAGGGAAAAGGGGAAAAGGGAAAGGGGAAAGTGCTGCAAAGCCAATTGCACAGGGTGAACAAGGGAAAGGTTACCCATGCAGCCAGAAGGAACGGGATGGACAAACCCTGTCTACCCCCGCTTCACCAAGAGTCAGAAAAGCAGCAGAGGTTTGCATGCTGCCGAGGTTTGTGTGCTGGGAAGGGAAGGGCAGCCCTCAAGACTGCAGGATTAAAATACAGCACGAGGGAGGGCTGCTTCTTCACTCCAGAGCCCATCTAGGAAGTAGAAGTTTTGATCAGCCTAAGTCAGGTGGAAAACCCCTGGAGCACCCAGGGAGGTACATAAGCCACATTCCACTTCTCCTGAAATAAATGGAGCAGAGAGAAGCAGGAGAGGCAAAGCACACCTGCCTGGCTCCGGCTCTGGCCAGCCCATGGGAACAGATGCACATGGGCTGCAGGACACAGGGTTTTCCACAGCTGTGCAGCTGGGATAGGGCTCAAGAAGGGCAGAGTGGCCAGGCTGAGCAGCCATGCCCTGTGAGCTGCCCCTGAGCCACAGCGGCCCTGAATTTGCCAGGGCTACGGCAGCCCTTGGCCCAGGAAAGCGGTGGCTCAGCCACTGCTGCCTGTCAGGGGGTTTATCCACATTAAGGACTTTCTCCCATCTCCCTCCCACCCACCCAAACCCAGCTCGGAGCAGTTTCTGCCGTGGGTGTCCCCGGGGCACCAAGCGGAGCCGTCCAAGCACAGCAAGGGAGGGGAGGCTGTACCTTCCCGCGGGGCGTTGGTGTCCCACACTGACCACATCTGCACGAAGAAGAAGGGAGTCCAGCACACTATGAACGCCAGCACGATGATAAAGGTCATTTTGACTGTCCGGATCTTGGCTTTAGAGATGAGCCTGGTGCTGCTGACCCTGGCAAACACCATCCCTCTGCGGGAGCCTGAGCCCAGGCCCACGCTGGGCCCATGAGCCATCTTCAGCTTCACATTCTGCCAGATTTTGAAGCTGATTAAGCCATAGCAGATGCTCAGCATCAACACAGGGATGATGTAGACCATGAGGGTGATCCAGGTAACATAGGCTTTCAGTCCCCAGGGCTGGATGAAATCTGCCCAACAGTCATAAACCCCGTTCCCCACATCTCTTAGAGAAAATATGTGGATCTGAGGGATGCTGACAAGCAGGCACAGCAGCCAGGTGAGGAGGACAGAGACCCGGTCGGCTCTCCTGTGCAGGGACCTCAGTGGCTGACAGATGGCCAAGCACCGGTCCAGGGACATCAGCAGGAGTATGTAGGTGGAAGCAAACATTCCCACTACCTGCAAGTACTTGATCAAGCGACAGAGGAAATCTGGCCCGTAGAACCTGAAGGTGATCTCCCAAATGAGCTGGGGCAGCACCTGGAAGATGGCCACGACCAGGTCAGCGATGCTCAGGTGCTTCATGAAGAAGTACATGCGGGAGTGCTTGTGGCGGGTGGTGTGGATGGCCAGT
>VZTH01010394.1:247261-384823 GCA_013397815.1 Aleadryas rufinucha
CCCGGCCCGGCCCCTCGAGGCCCGCCCGCGGCCGCTGGCCCCGCACCCGGACCCGCCTCAGCATCTTCCCCTCGCTCTCCCTAGAGCGTGGCCGTTCCTGCACCCGACCGGGGCCCCCGGTTCCCCCTCAGCCCCTCTNCGATGATAAAGGTCATTTTGACTGTCCGGATCTTGGCTTTAGAGATGAGCCTGGTGCTGCTGACCCTGGCAAACACCATCCCTCTGCGGGAGCCTGAGCCCAGGCCCACGCTGGGCCCATGAGCCATCTTCAGCTTCACATTCTGCCAGATTTTGAAGCTGATTAAGCCATAGCAGATGCTCAGCATCAACACAGGGATGATGTAGACCATGAGGGTGATCCAGGTAACATAGGCTTTCAGTCCCCAGGGCTGGATGAAATCTGCCCAACAGTCATAAACCCCGTTCCCCACATCTCTTAGAGAAAATATGTGGATCTGAGGGATGCTGACAAGCAGGCACAGCAGCCAGGTGAGGAGGACAGAGACCCGGTCGGCTCTCCTGTGCAGGGACCTCAGTGGCTGACAGATGGCCAAGCACCGGTCCAGGGACATCAGCAGGAGTATGTAGGTGGAAGCAAACATTCCCACTACCTGCAAGTACTTGATCAAGCGACAGAGGAAATCTGGCCCGTAGAACCTGAAGGTGATCTCCCAAATGAGCTGGGGCAGCACCTGGAAGATGGCCACGACCAGGTCAGCGATGCTCAGGTGCTTCATGAAGAAGTACATGCGGGAGTGCTTGTGGCGGGTGGTGTGGATGGCCAGTAGCACGCACAGGTTGCCGGTCAGGGCGAGGAACAGGATGAGGCACAGGACTGTCACCTCCACCTTGGCCATGTCCTCGTTCCTCTTCAGGGGGTCGGCGGTGCTGTTCCTGCCGGCGCTCAGGTTCCCCAGCCGGAGGCTGCCGTTCCCCAGGGAGCTGTTGATGGTCCAGGTGCTGCTTCCCGCCAGGTACAGCTTCTCCATGGCCAGCGCCGTCCCGCATCGAGCCTGGAGCAGGATGAGGGTAGAGAGTGGGCAGAGCCTCTACCGATGCGTTCCTGTGCGGGAGCCCGGCGTCGCCGCAGCTCTCTCTCCGTGTCTTCTCGGTTCTCAATACTCCACCGCTCTCCGTGTNTGTTCCCCGGAGCGGGGCCGCGAGGGGGAGCGGCGGAGCGAGGCTGCGGTGTTGGGCAGGGGCCGCCAGCACACCCGATAGCCCAAAGCCGCCCGGCATAGCGTCTGTGGGCAGACAACGGAGGGTGGGAGCACGCAGCGGTCTCAACCCCCAGCACAGCCCTGCCCTGGCGGAGCTGCCGTCCCAGGACGCCCGGGGAAGGGCCCCCAGTAGCTGCCAGCCCAGCCTCGTCCAAAGGAGCAGGCTCAGGCGTTGGTCACTTGGCAGTTAACATACACAGCAAGAACTTCCCTTTTCCTTCAGGAGGAACATTTCGGAGTATTATTTCTATAAAAGAAGGAGTGGTAGCTATGTGTGACACGGTTTGTCACCAGCTCATCAGCACAGCTCAAGGGCTGTCCCCATTTTCAGGCTCCCTACAGGGGATGTGGAACTTGAAAGTGCAGGTGGGATGTTCAGAAGAGTATGGAACCCTCCGAGTTCACCCCTCAGTCCAGCACTGCTGAAGGCCCCCAGCAGCACCAGCCTCTGCTGCCCCCTTCAAGTCAGAGCTCAAATCCTCCTCAGCCCAGCCTTAGGCCCTGAACAAACAACCCTGCAGCTATTTTTAAAGATGTTTTAGCTTTAACTCCATGCAAGATGTAGAAATATTAAATACTTTGGCAAGTTCTTCCCTCCAGGGTTCATATTCTTCCTCCTTCAGGCAATAAAACTGCTGTGGGAATCGCTGCAGATTGCAGCTCACCCTGTGCAATGCTTTTTTTATTGTTCTGCTGGTTTTGGGAGAGCTCTGAGGCAGGAGGTGACTGGGGGTGAAATCCTGGCTCCAGTGGAGGCAAGGAAAGGTTTGCCCTTGGCTTCTGCACAGCTCCTTGAGCATCTTGGAAGCACTGAGGGATGTCCTTGGGGCTCAGGTGGAGCAGCAGCACCGTGAGATGCTGCCTGAGGTGAGGCAGAGCAGCCACTGCTCCTCTCTGGCCTTGGATGAAGCATCACTCATAGCTGCACAGACCCCAGCTCCCTTCCAGAACAGACCTGAACTGTGAGGAAAGAGCCCCGTGGCCCCTGTGCAGCCCCTACACATGGCAGTGAGCACCTCCAGGAGTGGTGTGCACCTGTGAAGTGCATTTGCTGTCAGCAACGAGTCACAGGTGCTCAGCTGGGGAAGAGCTCTCCCAGGACTGATACAGTTTGTCCCCATGCCAATGCCACATCGCTCCCAGGGCCGCATCCTCTGCCCTGCTCTGCTTTGACTTGGAGTGCAGCAGCAGCTCAGTGAGGATCACACGCCTGGGGCCTGAAATTTGGGGATCGGGTGGGCTCAGGCTAAGATGCAGTTCCCAGTGCCCTTCCCTGGGTGATCCTGTTGGGGCCGGCATTGGCCCCCCAAAAGCCAGAGATGCTCGTGGCCCCTCACAGCCCCTCGGTCCTTATTCAGGCAAAGCTGGAGCTGCCCCACAACTAAAACCCAAACTCACGTGATTTTGAAGCAAAGAATCCTGTGAGAATTAAAGGGTTTTCTGAGTCATCCCCTGCTTCTTCCAGCTTTAAACATTCAGGGATGCCATAGAGCTGGAAATATTTTTATTTTAAAAATACATGCTTTGGGATAATCAAAAGCACAAACACTAAATAAAGCTAAATTTAATTGCATTTGGCTTTACTGCTGGATCTGAAATAGCTGTTTTTCCAATAGCTTTCTGGAATCCCAACTTTATGGTCCCCAGGACAGAAGAGGTCTGGCACAATGTCAAGCCCAGGCCACAGCTTTGCAGATGGAGCTGCAGCAGCCCATGAACTCGTGCATGGCTGCGGCCCACAGCAGGCACTGCAGGCTGGAGAGCCAGGATATGGTACCTGGCTGCTCTTGCATGGGAATTTCTCTTTATCCTAGATTTTCTTCCTAGTCCTCACCTCTTGCACTCAGCCTGCAGGAAGCCTAGCTTTAGTAAATCTACCAAAACCACAGAGACGAGCAGCGCCATAGACATACCTTCCTGGAAAAGGCATATCTCTGCTTCAATATAGAGCTGATGAATGCTGTGGGCTTTAAATCAGGCTTGGGAATGTAGTAAGGGCACAGTAAATTACAACTTTTAAGTGTCTTTTTTAAATGTGCACATGAGTAAATTCTCAAGTCTGATATCGAATTCCTCCATGGCTCATCAGCTGGTGTGCTGATTTCCAGAAAAATACAGAGTCAATACTGTAAAATGTTCTGTACCAAAGGAAACAAGGCTTTGGAGACAAAACATGGAAATACCAGCAATGCACAGAATTATTAGGTCCCAAACCCATATTCAGAATTCATTGTGTTACTGAGTTCCCTGATCAGGGGTAACATAAGCCAGTCCAGATAGCATGTTCGGATGCAGGTAACAGTTACATTCCTGGGTAATGCTGTGTCATCCATCACATCACCCACCCGCACCATCCTCTGGCCATGGTATTTCTTTTTATTAGCTGAAAAACAAAAAAAACCAACCAAAACCCTAGTCCTCCAATTGATCACAAGAAAAAAAACCTGGAAGAAACCCCTGCATCCCCACGGTCAGTCCTGCCCCAGCACATAACCTGGCTGTCTGGGCTCTGCACAGAGCTGTGCCATGGCTGGGGAAGCTTTTGGAAACAGACTCATAAGAACATTACTGGGAGGGGAAAAGGAGCCAGAGAAGCTGACTTGTGTGTACAGACAAATGGAGAAGGGAGGATGAACTTGGCTGCTGCAGTCTTGAGTTCTATAAAGCATTCACAGCAGAAAGAGAATTTCCACAAGTTCATGCACATATCAAGATAATTTCTTCTTTTCTCTTCCCCTGGTTTATCTGGGAACACACTAAACTTAGAGAACCTTTCACATCATGTCCCTGAAAGGTTCATGGGATTCAAATAATTTCCTTTGAATCCCCAACTCACTGAAATCCATCAGTCTCTGCTCCTGTGGCCTCCAGCCCACACCAGCAGCAGAGCCCGAGTCAGGCTCGTCCAGCTTTGGGAGGTAAATCCTGGAAAAGGAGCCTGAATTTCCTGGCATGAAGCCAGTACGCATTTCCATACCCAGCATCACTGGCACTCCAAATGAAACCCCCAGAGCCTCTGAAGACACATCCCAGAGCACACTGGGATGCCACCTCTTGCCCCAGGGTGAGCCCTGGGATACAGCAGCAGTGCTCTGATCAAATCAACAAGCTTACACTCATTTAAACTAGAGCAGGCTATGGATCCTGCTGATCCGATAATCCAGGCTGATCCTATCACACAAAGTCCTGTTCAGGCTGGGGCAGACCCTCACAGGGTAGATGTCTGGTTTCTGTAGGGAATTCCCCCACTCCCATCTGCCCATCGTACACAGGCCACACTGCCCTGCACATCCTGTCCCAGCAAAGGCAGACAGAGGCTCTCCCCAGGCACCTCCCCAAGGAGCCAGGTCTGTACAGGGCTCCCAAGGACGCTGTTTGTGCTAAAATGTTCCTTGCTTCATCCCATTATGGCCTCAAAGCCCATAAAACCAATGGGGCCTGCACAGACCCTGGGAGGAGCAAGTTGGCATAATACAGTTGAAATATGTATCCATATTCCATAGGTTTTTAACAAAGAGGCTTCAGGTTCAAGCTGTCGGGAGACAACACAATAATTTTACTACTTTTGGGGGGAATTACTACATTTATGTGTAACTTCAAGCTGTTCATTGCAGTGCCCTGAAATCTCACTCACCATCAAGAAGGAAAAGCAAAGCAGAGCTGGTGAGACCCAGAGCCCTGGGGCTGCACCCGTGGCACTGGGATTCACACCTGCAGCAGCAACAGGTTATGGGACCTGCACGCCCAAGGTACCCAGTGACATTGAGCATCACCTCCTGGGATCTGAGGTGTTAACTCAACATTTCCATAGTCAGAGGGATGGATCACCTGGGTACTGCCAGGCACCCCACACACAGCACTGCCTGCAACCCCTGCACACACACTGATGCTTCTGTCCAGTGATGTGAGGCACTTTTCTATTGAACAGGATAGAAATAGCAAGATCTATTTGAGATTTTGTTAGGTAAAGACAGAATATAGGTCGGTTTTAATATATGTTCATATGCAAATTCTACAATTATTTGCATATGTATATTAAGGAAAGTGAATCAAGTTTGCTGCTCACTACTACAACAGAATCTTGGCCAAGTGATATGAAGGAGGCTGCAGTCCTCGGGATAATCCAGTATATATGTGTGAGTATATAAGCAGATGTGTGTCTGGGAATGCCCACATAGGTGAGGGTGTTTCCACAGAGCCCCCATTTCTCTCCCACCGAGTACCTGCTATGAAACCCCCAGTCCAGGCTCCAGGAATGCCTCTGTGGGGCCAAATGATTAACCAGAACAATGAGCTTTCACTACAAAAATGAAGCCCAGCTACATTTATATAAACTTTTCTGCCTCACTAATTACTTCCCATTTGCAGTAGCGTGTTTACCTTCTCCATCCTGAAGCTGGTAATTCATCCTCTTCTTTATTTAATTCCAGGTGGTTGATTTGGAGCCAACTCACCAAATCGTCCCAATCATTTTGAATTCAGGCCCTCTGGCTCCTCCGATGCCAGGTAGGACAGAACCACAATTTTTCTTTCCTCTGGACAGCAGATCCTCGTGTAGGGTTTGCCCAGCAGGTAACCATGATTCATCTTCAATTCCACTGTTTGTGTAAGGTGTTCCAGTTCCAGAATATCTCTTGTATCAAAACAGACTCTCCTTCAACCAAAGGATTTTTTAACTCCTGCCAGCAAACACAGCACCCTTGGAGAAGTGTCCTTGAGAGACCCTGACACCTGCCTGTCCCCAGCTGCTGCAGGTCCATACCTGGGGTGCTCAGCCCACCCCCCGTGTCCTGAGCTCACACTGCCCGGTCCTGGCTGCGAGGGAACCCCTCCAGTCCCAGCTGGAGCCTGGCCGGAGCGCAGCCAGCCCGGAGCACCGGCTGTCCTGCTGTTTGTGATACACAACATCCAACCAAAGGTTGATGGAGGAGGAATCGGCCCATCAGTGCAGTTCTCCTGCAAAATCAGAACTTCTGGGGAAACACCAGAAAACACCACAGCACAGCCATCCCTGGGGCACACGGCCCGCTCTGGGATGAGTGAGACACAGCGAGAGGCAAGTGAATCCCTTATTATTTCCTCTGAAACCTAAGAGCAATATCAGAACAGCCCATTGCCCTTGTCAGCATGTAAAGCAGTGCAAATGATCCATTTGCATTTCCCCCACATCACCTGGTGCTGGGGCATCCCAGCCCAGAATGGGATCTTTTCCAGGGATGTCTGGTTGCTCGCAGGGGCATGGAGATGGGAGAGCTCCCAGCTCTGGGTATCACAGTGTAGGGCAATTCCCTTTGCTTTCAAAGGCATTCCTGCCTGGCAAAAACAATCCGATAGGAACTCTCCAACATCCGCAAAGCCAAACAAAACCAGGTAACACCCCCCCCCCCCGCCCCCCCAAACTCCTGTTTAACCCCAGCTACTCATTCCAGAGGGGTGCACGGGGTGGGAGCCAGCAGGGAGCCCCATGTCCAGCAGGGTGACTCTGTCCCTGCCTCTCCCCTGATCCCAGGACTGCTGCCTTTCTCACGGCTCCACTGCCGGGCTGGGGGAACACGACATTTTCGCTTTTTGATTATTTTGTTTCCAGTTTTGCCCTTCTGCCCCAGCCTGCGAGACTGCTCCGTGACTAAATTCATTTCCTCCTGAATGGATTCCCTGCCCAAAGCAGCCCTTCCCAAAGCATTCCAGCAGCAGCCCAGCCCCCCAGCCCAGCACCACCCTGGCTGCCAGTATCAGTCCCCCTGGGAGCTTCTACCCTACTCCCAATTGCCCAGGGAGCCGCAGTCATTGGGAATCTGCCTCGGATCCACTCTGGGAATTGTTGCAGAGAGGCTGGACCCACAGCAGGGTGGGATGGAGGGTCCCAGGATCCCACATCCCCGGCAGCAGGGTGAGACAGAGGGTCCCTGGGACCCCACACCCCTGCACTGCCAAGCCCAGCACAAGGCATCAGCAGTGGGTGATGTGACAAACACTGGTCACAATGAGCCCAATGAAAAGATGTAAGGAGGCTGCAGTACCTTTATGGTTACTCCCCCCAAGAGCACAGTGGTGGGGTCTCCCCCCTCGATGGGGCCATGGGCCCATGGCAGCTGGGCCATGCTCGGCCCCAGCAGGACCCGTCTCAGCACCGCCCTGTGCGTCACCACTGTCACCGCTGCCCTGGCTCCCCTGGCCATGACTTCTGCCCCTAGCCTGGCTGCTCACAATCCCCGACTGCTCCCACTTGCCCCTTGACTCAGTGACGGAGGAGCAGAGCTGCCCAGGGGAGCAGGGGACAGGACAGCGTGGGGAGGACACTGTGTTTCCTTCCCTGCTGTTTTTTCCCTTACGTTATGCGATTCCTGTGAATCTTGGGTTGGTGAGACATGTAGCAAGCATCATTTATGGCACCCAGGGGATCAGCAGCCACTCCTGGCAAAGGCTGGACCTGGCAGCACCCTGGCACTTGCCTGGGGCTGGAGCTGGCCCTGGCACTGGATCTGGCAGGAGAGACTGGATCCTGCCCAGGCACCCACTCTGTCAGGGTGGGAATGAGGCATCAGACCATCAAATACACATTTTTTCCTAAGCCTCCACATTGCCCAGTGTGTCTGCTCCATGCAGCCTCCCCCAGCACCTCAACCACCGTGTCACATGTCCACACAACCCTATTCATGTTTGTCACATCTACAAAGGCCACCAGCCTCCTCTGGCACTGACCCACAGCTCCTTACAAAAGGGAGGGAAACAGCTCCATCTCAGGCAAAGGTCACCAGTTTGGACTTTAAGTGGTGATGACAATAATATCTTTTATAAAAAAATTAATCTCCACAGGTTGTCAGCGAAGCAGCTTGATTCATGCCCGTATTTAACGTGTCAGCTGTTCTCTCCCTCCTACCACACCCCAGAACTGCCACAGCTCCCATAGCAGCATGGCTCTTTAGCTCATTTCCAAGGGAAATGTCAGCACCTCCAGCCACACCAGTGCCCTCACCAGCGAAGGTGCAGTGCCTTCCACAGGGCAGCCACACCAGTGCCTTCCCTCACCACAACAGCAGCTGCTTTGCCAGTGCCTGGAGAAAGCCGTTCAGTATTCATTTACAATATTATTATGATTCACTGGCCAACTGCAACCAATTTCAATGCCTTATGTGAGCTGCTGTGACAAAAACGCAGCCCTAAAGCAGACATCAATAATTACTGTCTTTCAAAAGGTTTGGTTTAGTAAAAAAGAACCAAATCAACACAGATTCCTGCTTTGCCTCTGCATCTCCCCACCTCATGCACTTATGACGGTTTATATCTGCCAAAATTTAGCCAGTTCCAAACACAAATATTCCTGGGAACCATGGCTTGAGGAGAATTATTTCTGAATCCCAGCTACAGCCTGAAGTAAAGACACAACCACCCTCAATCTTACCCAGATTTTGTGGCTTCTTTGCCAAGCTCCCACTGGGAGGGTCTGACCAAAACTTCAGGCTCAGCAAAAGCACCTGAAGTATTTTTCATATTTTGCTTACAAGCTTTATTTTAAAAAGCCTTCCCTGGTGTTCAGGTTTCTTGCATTTCCTTCACTTTCTTGTACTGCTTCATTGCATTACAAAATTCCACCACCTCCTAGGGAAGATCAGACTTTTCAATGTAACTATTTGTTTGAAAGCTAGAATACTTCATGTCCAACAACCTTTCAAATACTTTCCAGTTTCAGGACTTCAAACTAAAATAATGACACACAATAATGAGCAAATTTACAGAGACAGATAAAAAAGCCTATTTGTGTAGGACAGAATCTCCCCGCATTCCTCAGTCCCTCCGTCCCCCAGCTGTGCCAGGGAACTGGGGCACCTGTACCTGCTCGCCCCCAAACAAAACACTGTCCTGCAGCTGCTTCCAGAAGGGCAGATGAGGCTTCCACAGGATGCAAGCAGGAACAGTGGCAACATAGGGATCCACGTGCTGCACCAGCAAGGGAACTCGTGGCACAGGAGCCAGGCCAGGCTCCTGCAGGGCTCCGGCACCCCGTGTCCAATCTCAACCGTCAGTGGCCCACAGGGTTGTGGGCAAACCCACCAGCCTGGTCATTAAGGCAGCCGGAACAGCAGTGATGTGAAAATACAGCATTTTACTCAGTACCCAGATACTCTGAGAATGGGAAAAGGCCAAGAGGTGTTTCCCAGCGCTGAGCTCCTGTAGCACTAACTCCTCTTCCGCTTGCCCTGGGGAATCGCTCGATTGTTCTCTGGCGTTCGCGGCCGACGCAATTTCCTCTTGTTCCCTGTCAGAGCCACAGAGCTGCTGCTGGGGGAAAGAGAGAAAAGGGTAATAGGGGTTTGCAAGTGCCCTAAGCACAGCACAGACTGATGCTGTATGGAAGCACTGTGAGCAGTACACACATGCTGCACACATACGTGTTACAGGTGACGGGGAATCACAGAGTGGTTCGGGTTGGAAGGGACCTTAACAATCATCTCATTCCACCCCTGCCATGGGCAGGGACACCTTCCACTATCCCAGGTAGCTCCAAGCCCCGTCCAGCCCGGCCTAGGACACTTCCAAGGATGGGGAGAGAAATACTTCTGTCTTCTCATTTGAAGAAGGTGGCAGCGCTATGAATCATCCCATAGCCCGTGAGCCTGCAGGAACAGGGTCACCTCTCCTGTCCCCAGAGACCAGTTTGGAACCCAAGGAACCGCAGCACCCTCCCAAATTCCTTGCGCCCATAACTGAGGACAACCCCTGGCACTGAAAAAACCATGAGGATGTTCTATCAGAAAAGGCAGTTTGAGTCACTGTCTGCAGGGGCACAGCTACCTGGAAGCAGGATGAGAGGTTGGTCAGCGTTACCCCCAAAGGACAGTGCTTGGGGCTTTCAGCCTTGCCAGGCACTCTCCTCATTTATGGACAAAGTATTTTCCACTGAAAATTCAACAAGTGTTTTCTTTTTAGTCACAGAGGTAAAGAAAAAATTCTGAAACTAGTCATATGCAAATGAAGCAGCTGATTCCCATCATAAGCTTCCATCAGTGGAGCTTAAAATTCCACATAGTGTTGACATGAAAGATGCCACTAATCTGTCAACAGCTTTTGCTGATTAAACATTCCTTATAAGTGCACTCTATTTTACGCCATCTGCTAGGCTGGATCCATCCTGCACAGACTATTCATTTGTCTTAAAGTGGGAATTCACAACTGAAAATAACAATGGAAAACTCTGAGATGCCCAAGTCCGTATTTGCTGGCTACCACCAGATACACACTGAAGACACTGGCAGGAACAACTCGTGTTTCAGAGCTGCACCACGGTGGAAATGCATCTCCTGCATCCGTGGGACCCTCAGCCCCACCCAGGCAGATCCGTGTGAATCCCAGCAGTCAGATCCAGCTGGGACCTCGGCGGTGGGACTGAACATCCATTCCCAGAGCGCCAAGCCAAGGGACCTTGCGGACCCACGGCCCTCTCCATCTCTCCCCAGTCACTTCACATGGGTTTTCATATGGGTCACAAAAACATGACTCAGGGGTTTGCAGACATTAAGATTTTAACAACCAGGAAGTGCTCTTCTCATTTTGAACAGAAGTAAATCAAAACAGATGCTCAGTTCCAGCATGTTCAACTTGTCAGCCTCAGCTACAGATCTGTCAGCAATGGAATTTTCAAATGCATTAGAAGATCAGATTTAATTTTCCATAAAAAGCCAGTTTCCTTTTTTTCTAAATTAAAATACATACTTATATATACACCTTAGAATAATGATATTCAATTAGGCACCGATGGATTCTTGGAGCACCCAGGTATCATTTTTCAAGGATCCACATTCACTGACCAAACTGTGCTCCCCAGAACCATGGGGATTCTCCAAGAATCTGACTTTCCAGAGGCATTTGCTTCTCCAGGATTCCACCAACTGCAAACTACGGACCTAAACCCATCCCAAGGACTTCAGCTCTTGGATATTTCTACTCACCTGTCAGAGGACGCTGAACACGTCTCAGACCCTTCCCCATCTGCCAGAATGTCCGAATTGGTGCTGAAGGGGAAAATAAAATGGATGGAAATTATTTTAGCAACACCTAGAGCAATGCAGGGCTCGACTTGGCAATGGCGGCAGAACCTGTAGATGAGGCCAATCCCTCCAGTAGCAACAACAATGAGAAATAACATCAACCTACAGCACAGTCCAGAAACTTCTATCTCTGTATCACTTCATTTTTAGTTATTCCTGGAGTCTCATTATCATTATTTAACACACAAGACAGCTCTATGTTTATGTCTCTTAGGTGGTAACTACAACACCTCTGTATTCCCAGGCACCAGAAAGTTTTTCTGGAGAGGATTTGCAAGATGCTTCAGTGGGTAAAGTGCACCTTCTTTTCTTAAAGTCTCTCTTAAATAAATCAATGTGACATACAATTTCTGTAAGACAGCAGGATTTTCTTCACCCTTTGCCATTTTGTCTCCAGTGTGAAGTGAGAGTCCTTAGCTGTTACTGTGGCGATAACTGCAGAACCAACAGGAATTTGGGTGGGCAAACATCACCAGGTTAGAGTAACCTCCAACACATGCACATTCAGCCACACAGATAAAGGAAAAAGATACCAAAAATGGATGGGGAAAGCTTTGAAGATCAACATTGTTTTTACTCTCAGAATTAAAAGTTCATCAAAACCTCATTTTCGGTGCACGAACTGGATGCCCAGGGAATGAGTTATCATCATATTTCCAAACCCTACTCTGATGTTCCAGTTACATTTAAAAAAAGAATTGGGGAGGACACAGGGCTATTTGTGTGCTTTTAGTCCCCTAAAAGAGAAAAAGAACAGGTTGGAGGCCTGAACATGATGTACTTCCCTGCCTTGAAAACTGCAGCGTTTATCACCCGCCACATTTGTCACTGCAAAACAATAAAACTGAGAAAATCTGGCTAACGCTCAAACCAATAATGCACGCTCAGAATTCACATGTGGAATCCATGGTCTATGCCTACCAAACTTTTTTAAAACCAAGTACAAAATGTCCTGCAGCGAGTTCCACCTTTGGCCTACACACAGAGCTGTGAACGGGCCCTTGACGCCACAGCCATTGGCCCCCAGAGAACCCAATTAACTCCTACGCCCTAATTGCAGTGAGAGACTGAGGAGCTGCAGTAGCTCTACAAACCAGGGTTCTGAATTTCCAGCTGGAGCTAAAAGCCCTTTGTTTCAGGATTTCTTCCAAAATCCCACTGCTCCACACCAGCACTCACTGAAGCAGTTCTCTGCATCTCGGCCCTCCCAGACAGCACTTTCGATTACAAAGCCTGAGCAAGGCTGGATTGGAGCTGAGGTAATTACACACCTTTCTGACACATGCCAGGGGACAAAAGTGTTTGAAAATTAAAAAAGTATGCCTTAAATATGCCACAGTTGAAAAACAATTATCAAAAAAAAAGTCAACTAAACAAAAGCAACTCTGACCACCAACTGAATTCATATTTTAAATTAACTTCTTTCCCTGAAGAAAACTCCTCCCTCTTCTTGGTATCAAATGATTAGCCCTTAAACTGAAGATTAATGAATTAAATAAGAGAAACAGCTGCCTCATTCTGAAGGTTTTTTCCTATAAATTCTAGCCCACAGAGGCTAAAGAGAACTCAGAATTTAGAATTGTTTTGTTCATTTCTCCAGTGTTTTCTGCCTTTTCAATGCCCCAGAGGTATCTACTTGCATTGCATCCAGGCACAGCAAAACGCCCCTTCAGACTTTATTCAGACTCCAAATTCAAGACAAATTCCCACAACAGGTTTTCTGTCCTTTTCTTAACTAAAGGTCACTAATCTCTCCCACAATTTTACAGATCATTTCCAGATGAGTCAATCTTTATGGCAAAACAATTCAAGTTCTTCACCTGAACTGCTCAAGATGCAGCCAGCATCCTGTGGCACAGTGATCCTGCACTTATTCATGGCTCCATGTTGGGAAAAATGCAGCTCCAGTGACTCAAGCAATTCCCCAGTTCCGTAATCCTGCAGAATTGGTTTCCCTGATCCCTTACAGACAGTCAACCAAGAGTCAACTCTTCCTTTCTTGACCATCAGTTGGGTTTGACTTCCACCCTCCCCTTTTTTCATTTAAGATAAACACACCACCCTAAAATAGAGAGAAAAAAGCTGATGTAAGTGTGAATGACATCTTGTTCTAAAACTGAGAGGAGCAAATGGCTCTCTAAATTGGTTTATTTTAAGGCAGATTAAGTTCCCCCTCGGCCTCGTGTGAGCAGCCAGCGTCCTCCCATCCGTCCATCCCTCCATGGAGCAGGCTCTGGCACATGTTCTGAGCATGCTTTCCCTCAATGCTGGCACAAGAAATGAGATCCAGCCCATCTCGTTTTACCAATGTCACCAGGAGTGAGGGAAAACAACTGTTTTCTCCCTCTTGCAATCCTGCTTGCACTTTGTCCCATCTGTAACAAACAGGAGGTGCTCACCGCTGCAGCAGCCCAAGCACTGCATGATATCCAAGGTGAACTGTGCAACACATCTTCCCCGGCTTTGCAGAACCTCCTCTTCAGACCATGTGCCCATGGCTTCATCCTCCTGTCTCTGGAGAGGCCTGCCAGCCTTGGCTTTGCCCAGGCCCCCAGGGAGGGTTCCCGTCTGTACTAAACCTTACACAAGTTCCACCGTCTTGCTGTTTTCCTTGACTCTTTCCAGGCTTCCTTAGTTTTCCATGGCCTCCTCTGCAGCCCAAGAACACACCTTGGAGGCTGTGCCTTGGGAAAAGGGAGAGGTGTGCTGCACATATCTGAACTGCTTCCCTCAGGAGTCTCGCAGCAGTGGGATGTGGTGGCGGAAGCACCAAGAGCACTCCCTACCATGACTCCTGTTTTCAGGGCTCGGAGATGTCCACACCCCACAGCTCCTGACCACGGACAGACATCCTCCGGGATACAGGCTGTATGGAAGGGCTTCCACCACGCACATCTAGGGCCACCAGCTGTCCCTACCTGACACAATGTCCCCAGGACTCTCGCCACCAAGCCTCACAGCTCCTGCCATTTATTACAGCTCAGAGTTTTGGGAAGAAAAGTATGAATCAACAGCATAGCAGAAAAGTATCATCATCCTTTCACAATGAATCCATATTTGAGGCCAAAATTCACAGATCAAACACTCCTGTCTAACACTGTGATATACATCATCTCTGAGCCAAAGGAGTGCAAGATTTATTAAGCAAAAAAGTCCTGAAGAACTAAAAAAGGCAATTATTGCACTGATCAACACATTTTCATACACTTCTCTCATCTGACAGCAGTGGCCAGTGCGTAGGACAATACTGCCTTCAAACTCAGACTGAGGCAACTGCCCAGGAAGAGCTCACGCAGCATTTCCAAGCAATCAATCCTGCCAGCGTAGCCAAACCCACGTCAGCCAGGTGGAGTTCACAGGGTTACTGCCATCCAGTGCATTCCTATTTCTACCTCTTCTTCTGCTGATGAACTAAAGCCCATATTCTGTAAAGCACAAATCCAAGGACAAGGGACCTCCTAAATGCAGATCTTGGATCCTGATCAATGGCTCCTAAACTCACTGACAAAAAGCCTCACGTATTGCAAATTAGGCTCCTTCCTTGGGCATGAACCCCTCCTGGCAGACACTGCAGTCACTCTGGGTATTCCAACAGCATGGAGATTTACACAGGCTGTGGATATAGCACTTTCCCACTAGGATTTGAAAATTCTGTGTTTCAGCATCTCAGACAAGGCCCATGTTGTATTTTGTGTGCTGTTCAAGTCTCACTCTAGTCATCAGGAACCAACACTTGTTTAACACAGTCTTAGGAAAAAATAATTTTCTTAAAAAACTGCATATTATCCCCATTATATAAAATACTTATAATGGAGTATTTCCTTTACATAGCTCATTAACTGGCTTATCATTGTTCCTCCTAATTTATTTTCTAATTTTCCTATTGTTTAAGTAGTTGCGTAAAATTTGGCTTCAGTCCCAGAAAGTCAAAGAATAACACAGGACTATTCATATGGAGCACAGCAGTCCTGTGGAAGCTTTGTGCAACTGTGACTTCAGAGCTTCGAAAAATTACCCTTTCAAAGCCATGGCTGTGTTGTGGTGCTTATCTGTAACACACAGTTTGCTCTCCTAGTGGGATCATCAATCTCTCTAGAGCACAAGCACGTTTGGGACACTGCTACAACCTCCACGCCTGACTTGGATCTTTTCTCCAGCATGAGTAAAATTCTCATTTTCTCAGTTTAAGCATCAACCTTTGAATAATATCAGTTCACCAGCGATTAGCATACAATGGATGAATTTCTAATCTTGACCAACTACTCCCCCAGCAAGTACTGATATGAGTCTGAAAAGGGACGAACCTTACGAAGGAGAAAACAGAAGAACCACTGATTTCTTTGCAGCATCTTTTTGCAGAACAAACATCTCAACTCTGACTCACAGATTGATCTGTTATATTCTATATGCTACTCAACATCCTCATTTTGTTTTAATTCATCAAAACAACAGCCCTCCATTTAGAAGTGTCCTCCTCACAGGAACAAGTATGCAGATTTGGAATTCCAAATATATTTCCAGTTTTGACATTTCAATGTGAAAAACATTTATTCTTGGCAAAGGATACCCTCTTGTTATCAGAAAAACAAAAGCCTCAGAAAACCATTACTTGATACAATATCAAAATACTACTACTAATACTAAAATTATCAACATCTAAATCATTCTTGTTTGATTTGTGCTGGATTTATTTCACTACAACTAATAAAATTCCAGCCCCATGGTAGCCACACAGTAATAAAATACATCCTTCTTTCATGCAGTTTAAATGACTACACCTGCTTGTTACAGCCCCTGCTGATGCTGTCATAATTCAGGGCCCTTTTGGGTACAGAGAGCTGTGGAAGCAGCATGCTGAGAGGAAGAGCTGCAGTCCTGGATGGAACTGCATGGTCCAAAGCTGGTCCATGGGCATGGCAGGACCCAACAGGCCTCCAAGGGCCAAACCAGGACCTGGAACTGTACTGAGCCCAGCAGCCCTCCTGCCCCTTCAGAGCAGCTACCAGGAGCACCAACAGTCAAGACAGAGAGCACATTTGACACTTTTCAGTAAGTGTTCCTCTACCTCAGCATTTGGAGAGGGGGAGATCCCTGTAAGCTTTGTTTATTTCCCACAAAACACAGGAAAACAGTCTGAGGTGCTCTTTAGCAAGTTACAGGTTGGCATGAGGAACACTGCTCAGATGAGAGGGATCTTCCATCATCACCATCTGTTACTTCAGCTGAGCTCTCCCTGCATTACTGCTGCTGGTCTCATCTCTTTGTGCAGTGCAGACGCTAGGGTTGGACACAAAGGAGGAAGGAGAAGCTGCAGGGTGTGATGCCCCAAGGCTCCCTGGGCCTCTCCAGCTGCCCCTGCCCTGGGCAGAGTCAGACCAGAGGGTCACCCAGCCTCTGCAGGTCAGTGTGTCCCACTGAGAGGTGGGGAATCTGCTGGAACACCACACACCTGGAAATGAGACACTCCAGTACTGGGTATGACAATGTGCGAGCTCTGCGTGAGTCCAGAGCACTGGGAATGGCCAAGAAACAAGCAGGAGAACAGGTCCCTGCTCACAGGGAAGAAAAAACCGTTGTCATCATTTACATCCTGAGAAACTGAGATAAAACTAGTCCAGAGATAATCCTAACAGCTTGTTACACAACGAACAGCAAATAAACTGATTGGCTGCCTTTATCAATTTTACAGTACCAGTTCAGGCAGAAAGACACAGATAGGACAGAGGGGAAAGGCCACAGGAGGGGAAGGGCTTTATTGGTCTGTAACATAGGTCTGAAGCCAAACAGAAATGCAGTGATATTCTGAAAGGGCAACAACAACCCTTCCTGCCTCTACAAGTGCTCTGCCAGCCAGCATATTGCTGTTTACTGATAAATATTTACTGTATGCTCCCATTTATTCAAGTAAATGGAAACAGGCAGCAAAGACTGATCCTGTAAAACAAAGACATTTACTATTTGATGCTCTCTCATCCCCTGAGCTGACCTCCCTGATCCCCAATGTCTCCCTAGGCTTTCATTCACAGTTCAACATTTCCTTCCATGAAAAGGAACCCTCATGATGACTTCTAAAAGCTCTTTAGCCTTCACAATGACTTCTAAAAGCTCTTTGTGAACCAAAATGGCATTAGGAAAATTGGTTTCTGTTAAAATATTTCAATTAGATTGCTCTGTTAATAACCAACAATGAAGCCAAGCACTACTCTACTCTTAGTATTTGCAGAACAAGGAGGTAGAGGCAGGTACTAGGGGTCTAAGGGATGAGAAATCAAGAAGTGTCACTCCTAGCTCAGCTGGTGACCTTCAGTTACTTCCTCTGATTATCTCCCACTTCTAAAAATACAGGAAACCTTTTTATTCCTGGTAATGCAGACCTGCATTCCTCTCATTTGTTATCAACAAGATAGCGAGATTCGCCCTCTTGCTTTTAGACACATAGCAAAACCCAATTATTCTGTATTTGTTTTCAATTACTTTTTCACTTTTCTTCCAGAAAAAACTGGGGCCACAGTTCCTTACAGCAATACTACTTAAAAGACTGGGGCCATATCAATTTTGGGAGCTCTCTAAATAAGATTTCCAGCAGATGGGAAGGTGATGCAGTGGAAGGGACTCACCAAACATACTCCTGGTTCCTCAGACATTCCACTCCCTGTTTCTGTATCAAAAGGAACATTTACACTATCAATCCCTTATGAAGGCATTACAAACTGTTAAGTGAATTCTACATGTATTTTAGCTCCATCCCTCAAGCTACTGAACACCCAAGAACACCATGGAGAAGGAATCTGTGAGCAGAGCTCAGCACCCCTCCTGTGAAGCAGGAGGCCTGCACTGCTCGATGTTTCTGGCACAGCTTTTGCATGTTTACTCTCATCCAGCACAAACCAGGCAGAAGTGGCTCCCTCACTAACCTGCTTGTTGACCCAGATGACAGTGAGAATTCAGGAGAGGCCGATCTTTGGATTTCCTTCAAGCAATGAGATTCACTTCTCTGGCCATCAGGAGTTTCTGACTGGAGTTCCTGAGCTTTTCCAAGAACAACAGCTGTGTGATGCTCCTCCCCAGGTTCTACCAAGAGAAAAGGAAGAGATTAGAAAGAATGATAACGCAAAATACTATTGTTTAGAATTCTGCAGCCTAGAGACAGATCTTTAAGAAAAAATTAGGTTATAAATATTTAAATACCAACATGTCATTCCCACATATTTGTTTTCCAAAACTTTCCGTTTCAAAGGTTTCATTTCTTTTTGTGTATATTTAAAAAAAGAAACCAACCAACAACTCCCTAAGAACCAGAAATCTTTCACACAGAGACAAATAAAAAGTGAGGATGTGTTACACATTTCATAAGATGGAACTTTATTTCAGAAATTAGCAAGCACTTAATGAGACAGTGGTGTTGGCTGCTTGTACTACCAATTCCCTTCAGCCCCTGCATCAGACAGCTTGAGCTTTAAGTTTTACAGATCAAGTTAACAGGCTTATTGTCAGTTGTGATTTACTGCCTTATGCAGCTAAGACAAAGTCAGTGCACTGACACTTCCACTTCAATAGGAAAAATAATTTCTAGACAACACAACAGACAAAAATTGAAAACCATTCTGCTGGTTTTGTGTCAAGTGTTTTGTTCAATGAAAAGATGAACAGTTCTCTGAAAAGACACTTTCTGCTCCCCCAAAGAGAAAACAGATATAGGTTAAAAATTCTGGTGTGAAAAGACAGACTGCCCTGATGCCATACCCACAAATATTTTCAAGTGAGCTACTTAACTAGAAAATTGCTCAGGACATGAAGCCCTCCCCAGACCCATCTCACTGATAACTCTGATTGTGACAGTCACAGAAGTGTCCTGTCTCCATCTCAGGGCCCAGGCCATGCTCCTATTCAAACCACTCCAACTTTTCCATGCCTCCAGCAATGGTTTGGACAGAAATGGCCAAGCAGAACTTTAATTAGAGTGTGGAGGGGCTTCACAATCTTTGGATTCAGCTCAGCTTGCCCTTTCTCTCCTGCTAACAGGCATAATTAAATATCAGGGGCATATTTCTGTCTGTTGAAAACAACCAGCAGATCCCAGTGAGTCAGTTGTCCAACTAATGAAACACAACTCTGAAATTAGCAGGGTAAAAATAGCAAAGTCCTGTGCAATAATGCAGCCTAGCACAGCTAATATTTATCGAATCAAATTATTAAGCACGAATATATATCAAATCCTTATGGCGCTCTCCCCTTAGGCAAAGCACAGCCCCATGTTCAAAAGTTATAACGACTGGAAAACAGACATTTTAAGCTTAAAGATGAAAAGCAAGATGATGTAAATCAGGAACAGATGATTAAAATGTCACCACAAACAGAGTGAGGTTAAATTACATCAACCAGTAGTACAGGAGAGGGCAATGGGAGAGATGGAGGGGGAAATTAAAATAAACAAACCAACAAAACCCAAACCAAATCAAAGATCTGTTTTAATTCTGTACAATTCCACCACTTCCATGAGAACCCAAAAGAAGTGAGTAAGGAACTCAGACAAAGCCTTGGCTCTTCCAGCTGTTACCATCAGGCCATTACTGGCTTCTTCCTTTCCCATACTGTAATTCCCAGTTTAATACAAAGGTAATTGCTGTTAACGAGGAACCCTGAGGAAACAGGCTTTAGGCATCTGTTCTTTCCCCTGTAAATCACCTTTTTGCTTTTTCAAATGTTTACAAACAGTCATCTGGGTGCAGATGTTTTGCATCAGACTCAGAACTGAAATTCCAAGGATGGTTGGAAGCTCAGTGAACAAAGTGTAATGGAAATTGTGCAGGTTTGCCAGAACCAAACAAGGTGCTGCCACATTCTGAACACGATGCAGGATGATTACACCTGATCCAAGTTATTTTCTACCTGATCACTCTTTTGGAAAAACTCTATGGTTTTACTTCAGCTTCTCAGAGCCTGCAGGGCAGCACACACAGAACAGCTCACATAGGAGACAGACACCCCAGAATCCACAGCAGCCGATCCCTCCCTTCCAGAGCTGGAAATTAAGGCTGTGATCTCACTAGCCAATAACACATTGCCTCTGCTTCTGCTACAGGAGAGGAACACCTTAAAATCTTTTATCCTTGAGATTCTTTAACTTCTGCCCTTCACACAGAAAGGATTACGCACTGCATCAAGGTCTGCAGGAAACAATAAGGATAAAATTCACACAATTATATTTTCTTTCATTTCTTTTTATTCTTGAGAGCTCTGCTAGAAGAGCCAGCACTGGACAGAGCCACAGATTAACTCAGCTCAAGAGCACAGGGATTTGTGAGAGCTGGAGCAAACTACACTGCCATGTTTTCCCAAGCGTACAGACAACAGTACGTCCCATTTTGGCCAATGGGATTCTCGCCAAAACTCAGTCTCTTAAATAGATTAGAAATCCACAAGTTCTATTAGGCTGAGGAGTGTTCTTCTAAATCCCACATTCAAAGATAGATGTTCCCTGCCAAAGCAGCCACGAAGCACAGACCAAAGGAGACCAAAGGATCCCACAGGGAGCACGCTTGGGAGCACACACAGGGGATGTTTGGTGCTGTGGGGAGGGAGGGTAACGAACAGGCTGGAGGCTGTTCCTTCCTCCTAACAAGTGAGTGACTGCAACCACGCATCTCACTTCTCACTGTGCCCAAGTACATAAACACACAACAGAGCAAGTCAGAGAGGGGCAACATCCTGCATGAACAGCCTAAAACAAGCCCAAGGATTTTATTGCTTCAGTCTCAGGACAAATAATTCCTGAATCCAATCCCCACAAATACTTTTGCAGTTCCCAGTTACCAATCCCCTCTCACAGTAACAATGTTGGAAGGCTGAAAGGCAGCAAGCAGCACCCACCTTCACCTTCATTCCAGAGTGATCACATGGCCACCCTCAGCAAGTCCAGCAAATCTGAACCAGAACCTGATTCCCTTTTTCAACCAACTGGAATGTGCCCCAGATAAAGCACATCCAGATACACTACACAGAAATCAAACTAATATTTATTACTGGTCATGCTTATGTTCCATCCTAAAATCAACAGCAGTCAATCATTTTAGGGTCTGTTTGATCTTTATGCTGGTTGGGTTTTTTTCCCCTTAAAGGTTCTAGAAGAACAACAACAGATAATAGACCATTTCTTTGGGAATCTCACACTTCTTAGTGTGGTCCAAGAGGGGACCATACTAAATGTCACTGACCTGTGGCTGCTGGCAGCACTTTGACAGCGACTTCCTCTTCATTTTGTTTTGCACTTCCTGCTTTCCTCTCACCTCTTTTCTTCCACCGTTTATTTACTTGATCCACCAAGAACTTGAATTCACTTCTGTGTTTGTTTCCTGAAAGGTAAGAGAGCGTCACTGACCACCCCCACAGGACTAAGGTATGGCACAAACACAGATGTGAACAGAAATGGACACAAACACTGAATTAAACACATTTTTGTTACAGCAGATGAAAGTCAACCCAGCACTGTGATATGTTCCACATTCTATTAACAATCCAAATCTGTGTCTGTGCTTCTATAGAGCCACCCACAGCCCAGAGCACTGGCACAGATGAACACTTCATGCTCTGTGTCATGCCCACTACACTCTTGGGATTCAGATCCTTTAAGTAAATTAACAATGCAAATACTCTCCACACTTCTCAATCACTTGGTACATTTTAAGCAATCCTCTGGTGCTCAGCCAAAGCAATGGAACCGTTTAACCTTGATACTTCAAATGCTCTACTCAGAGGCTGAGAAAATACTCAGTGTCCTCAGCAGTATGCTGTGGATCACCTAACCCTGGCCAGGCAGGGAGGGAACCCACTGACAGGAGAGGGCAGCTGGCGGGGGGTTCAGGCTCTGCTCCCAGGGAACAGGGACAGGATGAGAGGAAACAGCCTCAAGCTGTGCCACAGGAGGGTCAGATTGGACATCAGCAAGTATTTCTTAGAAAGGACTGACAAGCATTGTGTCACCTCCCTGAGGAGCCCATTCCAATGACTGACCACCCTTTCAGTGAAGAAATTCTTTGATGTATTCTATGATAAAATAACACCAAGTTCTGCCCCACAGAAGGAAACAGATTTGACACCGACTCTCTTTCCCTGAGTAGCTGAAAACACCACATAAGGCCAAAAATTCTGTTAATAAAAAGCAAGTTCTGTCCCAGATGTCGTGTCTGAGTCGCTGCACTCTCATTATGGAATTCCTCTGGCGCTTCAGTTTTTCCAGCATTACTATCTTTTGTTGTTCTGGCTCATGGCAGAACTACAAAGCTTTTTGAAAAGAAATGTCCTGGCACACAAGCACTGCTCAGCTACGCTGTAAATCACTGTGGTGCTGAAATGACACCCCAAGCACATCCCACCAACTGCAGCACCACAACGGAAACCAGCCCCAGACAGAACGGCAACTGTCTAAAACACAAGACAAAGCAGCAGACCTTCAAAGAACATGGCAAATTAAAAGATGTATAAGCAGAAAAGGCAACCGAATAAATTTATTTTCACAGATGTATTTCCGTTCCTGTAGATTTTTTAACTCTTTAAACAGAGACCATGAAAAAAGCAGTGTGGGCTGAGGGTGTCCCCAAGTCCTGTGGAGCAGAAGGAAGCGACAGCAGCTGTGATTGCCAGGCAGAGCTCCCAGCCAGCACATGTCAGCCAGCTCCCATCCTCAGGTTCATCAAGCCAAAGTATTAATTGCTATTTCATAAACAGCAAAAAAAATGCCAACGGTGCAATGTGCAATTTGCCAAGAGCCTGGGAATGGGCAAAGAAGCAGAAAAAAGCATTTTCTCCCAGAGAGTTTGTCCAGCCTTTCCCCAGGGCTGTTCTCAGACCCAGTGTGTTTTTTCATTTGGAAAAGCAGAACAGAAGTACACGTTGGGGTTTTTAATGCAGAATTTACAGCAGAGCTCGTTCATTCATTCAGTTGGGAATTAGGGTCTGGGGTGCAAATGCTGTAAAATAAAAGGGAAAAAACCGCTTCATTGCATAATAAAGCTTTTTAAAGTCCATCTGTGGTACAGTGAAATAATGGCATTTATAAGAGTTCTTTAATCTCAAATTGTTCTTGAATTTTAACATATAGTTCTTTTTTCATGCTTATGATTTCTTCCTTATTCCTTTTATGAGAAATAATTACCTGACACCAGTTACCATTTACCTCTTTGGTCAGTAATTTTTATTAATTTTAAAACCGTATGTTCCCATAAAAATAATTTTCTATCTTCCCCTTTNGTGCTTCTATAGAGCCACCCACAGCCCAGAGCACTGGCACAGATGAACACTTCATGCTCTGTGTCATGCCCACTACACTCTTGGGATTCAGATCCTTTAAGTAAATTAACAATGCAAATACTCTCCACACTTCTCAATCACTTGGTACATTTTAAGCAATCCTCTGGTGCTCAGCCAAAGCAATGGAACCGTTTAACCTTGATACTTCAAATGCTCTACTCAGAGGCTGAGAAAATACTCAGTGTCCTCAGCAGTATGCTGTGGATCACCTAACCCTGGCCAGGCAGGGAGGGAACCCACTGACAGGAGAGGGCAGCTGGCGGGGGGTTCAGGCTCTGCTCCCAGGGAACAGGGACAGGATGAGAGGAAACAGCCTCAAGCTGTGCCACAGGAGGGTCAGATTGGACATCAGCAAGTATTTCTTAGAAAGGACTGACAAGCATTGTGTCACCTCCCTGAGGAGCCCATTCCAATGACTGACCACCCTTTCAGTGAAGAAATTCTTTGATGTATTCTATGATAAAATAACACCAAGTTCTGCCCCACAGAAGGAAACAGATTTGACACCGACTCTCTTTCCCTGAGTAGCTGAAAACACCACATAAGGCCAAAAATTCTGTTAATAAAAAGCAAGTTCTGTCCCAGATGTCGTGTCTGAGTCGCTGCACTCTCATTATGGAATTCCTCTGGCGCTTCAGTTTTTCCAGCATTACTATCTTTTGTTGTTCTGGCTCATGGCAGAACTACAAAGCTTTTTGAAAAGAAATGTCCTGGCACACAAGCACTGCTCAGCTACGCTGTAAATCACTGTGGTGCTGAAATGACACCCCAAGCACATCCCACCAACTGCAGCACCACAACGGAAACCAGCCCCAGACAGAACGGCAACTGTCTAAAACACAAGACAAAGCAGCAGACCTTCAAAGAACATGGCAAATTAAAAGATGTATAAGCAGAAAAGGCAACCGAATAAATTTATTTTCACAGATGTATTTCCGTTCCTGTAGATTTTTTAACTCTTTAAACAGAGACCATGAAAAAAGCAGTGTGGGCTGAGGGTGTCCCCAAGTCCTGTGGAGCAGAAGGAAGCGACAGCAGCTGTGATTGCCAGGCAGAGCTCCCAGCCAGCACATGTCAGCCAGCTCCCATCCTCAGGTTCATCAAGCCAAAGTATTAATTGCTATTTCATAAACAGCAAAAAAAATGCCAACGGTGCAATGTGCAATTTGCCAAGAGCCTGGGAATGGGCAAAGAAGCAGAAAAAAGCATTTTCTCCCAGAGAGTTTGTCCAGCCTTTCCCCAGGGCTGTTCTCAGACCCAGTGTGTTTTTTCATTTGGAAAAGCAGAACAGAAGTACACGTTGGGGTTTTTAATGCAGAATTTACAGCAGAGCTCGTTCATTCATTCAGTTGGGAATTAGGGTCTGGGGTGCAAATGCTGTAAAATAAAAGGGAAAAAACCGCTTCATTGCATAATAAAGCTTTTTAAAGTCCATCTGTGGTACAGTGAAATAATGGCATTTATAAGAGTTCTTTAATCTCAAATTGTTCTTGAATTTTAACATATAGTTCTTTTTTCATGCTTATGATTTCTTCCTTATTCCTTTTATGAGAAATAATTACCTGACACCAGTTACCATTTACCTCTTTGGTCAGTAATTTTTATTAATTTTAAAACCGTATGTTCCCATAAAAATAATTTTCTATCTTCCCCTTTTTCCTATATTTTTAGGCTTTCAAATTTTCAGTTAAGGTTCTTAAGACCATCAAGATCTCCAAGTGAGTAAATTAGCTTTGCAGCCATGCCCTTTTAGCAACCTAAACTCAATAAAATACCTGTCTTTGAAAAATTAAGACAGTATTTAATATATTTTTGTTCTAAATGTGTACAACAGGCCAAGAAAATAAAAGCAGGAGCAGGAAGGCCAGTCCCCTGGCTGGCGCTCAGAAAGGCCTTTCAGCAGTTCTGCTGCAGAGGGCTCCCAGTGACACCACACACCTGCACATCCCACAGCCTGGCAGGAGACACCAACACCCTGCTCTGCTGTTTTCATGTCCAGCAAACATGGGAGGACACTAAGAAAGAACAAAGTGCATAAATAGAGTTGCCTTTGGAGGCAATCAGTGTGTGTATTTTAGTTCTATGGAAAAGAACGTGAACTTAAAAGCAAAATGAGGTGGAATTTGCATATTACTTACGATATTCAGCATGGATCTCATCTATTTCTTTCTCTGTCTGGTCCTTTGTGAAGGTCAAGCTCTACAGCAATCACACAAAGGTTTTTTACATAAATAAAAAGATGATAAAGCTGCAGACTTTGAAATTAGAGACTTACAACTGGAAGAAGCAACTGTCTGTTTTTCGCCCCCTAGCATTCACCACCTCATCACATTAATTCACATTTACAGAATACATGCACCATGTCCCACTCTGCTTCCACTGAATCACCAGGACAAAGCCAGCCCACGTAACACCCAGCACATGTGGGCCATAAAATATTCCCTAACACTGTGCAACAAACAGGCTTCAACAAAGTATCAAATGTCATGGGAAAAGAACAGGCGCTATTGCAGATACCGAAGCATGGAATTTGCTAACTAAATCCTAGAGAATTCTAGGAAGCAAAATATTCTCCACACTGCCATGGAGGGTCAAAATCCTCTAGTATGGCCAAGGGAATGCTACTCAAGAATTTTTATTACAGTCAAAAATTGCTCCTACTTAAATGGTTTGGGCATAAATGTCGGCAGTGCACCAAGGACTGCCCACGACAAATGCATGGTGTGAGAAGATCAGGTTCATTACAGGATACTGTATGTGAATTCTAATATGCAACCCAGGAATTCCCACAATAAAGCAACAGGCAGGCACTTTCAGTGCCCACTCTGCAGTTTCTGCCGGCCACTCCTCTGTGAGAGCCAAGATCAGTCACTTACATTTTCACCAGGTTTATTACACTCAAGCTGAACCCGGATCTTCTCATTCTTTTCCAGCTCTTTAACAACCTCTGCAACTGTTTGGAAATACAAGAAAGGGATCACTGAAACAGGAGCTGGGTAATAAAAAGCTGTAACAGCACAGACTGAAATTACCATGAATTTAAAACACAAACAGCCTTAGTCCTCCAAGAGTGAAAGCTCAGGCTCCAATCCCAGGCAAATGTGCCATCTTTCCAAATCCTACTGAACCTCCCTCCTGCACACAGCAATACTTGTGGCACACAGGCATGTCATTCAGAAACTTTCCATTTCATACTGGATGTTCCAATGGAAGATACAATAATTGCATCTACTGTTTATCTTACTGTGCCCCCAAACCACCTTCCAGGGCAACAGGACCATGTGCAGGCTCAAGGCCAAAGCCCACAAAGGAATTACAACTTACTTCAACAATTGTCAGACACATCCAAAGCCTAGAAACAATGTAACTGTTTCTTAACATTTAACTAGAGCCAGGGCTATGCAGAACCCTGCACAGTTTACTTTGACATTTACTTTTACAAATCTATTTCTGCATTTCATCATCTCCACAGCACTGCCAGGTAGCTGTGGGCAGTTACTAAAACAAACACTTTCACCAGACAGTGAAGCAGTCAGAACAAAAGCTTATTAAGCTGTGAAAGAATAAAACCTGTTCCAAACTTGTTTAAGCACACAGGAATTTGGCCCCTGTGCTTCCTCAGAAGCTCAGCTATTCGTGTTACAGGGTGACCTCAGGCTCCCTGCTACTACCCAAAACATGTCTGCATCTTAAGTGTGAGTTTAATAATTCACCCTTTGTGCACAGGTTTTGAACAAAGGAAGAGTCTTGCATTATTTAGGGGAGAGCAGCTGAAGTGTGTGCCACATACTTTGGAACTCTTCCTTCACTCCGGATGAATGAGGCAGAGACTCGGTGCCACTTCATCACCAGCACTGAGTAAAGACTCACCCCGAGAACCCTCAGCAGGTTAAAGAAGTATTTTGCATTGATCTTGATTTACACAAGATAAACTCTTCCAGCTCCAGTTCTCCCAAACATTCAAACCAGGGTTGCTCCTACCCTGAGAGGTGACAGAAGGGGAAATGCAGACTGATGGTTTGTGATGGCAGCAACTTCCCTGCACTTTCTCACTTACCTGATTTGGGATTTAGGGAATCACACTGAGCATTGTACATGTGCACAAACTCTTGGTGTCTCTTAATGAGCTGCTGGCGGGTCCCAGATGTAGACAGACCCTGTTCCTTGAGCTTCTTCCTCAGATCTCGATCCGACAGCAAGTTATAAACAACTTTGGACATCAGCTTCCTTTTGTGAGAACTGCCAAAGGAAAACAAAATAGACTTTATTTAATTAATACTCCTACGAAAATCAAAGTATTTACAATTACTTAAGGATACTTCACCCACTCAGGATAACATACATATGAAAAAAACTTGGCTTTTCCACCCCAGTGGCTACATCTTACTTGATTCAGGTGAAGAAATACTAAAAGCATTAAAACATCAAGCCAAAACTTGAATCAGGAGATTTTTCAGCTTTCTGGGAAAACATCTTTGAGAAAAATAGTCATGTACCTGAAGGCAGCAGATCCCAGCTAACAGAAGGGTGGTTTGGTGATACAGGGAGAGACATTAAAGGTAAGTAACAGTGCTCTCAGAGGAATAGCATCTAAAGCCGAAATTTGCTGCTTTCCACTGCTGTCTGTCAGAAGAACTCAACATTCCTGGCACAGCTGGGGAAAACATCTTAATTACAGGAAACTGCCAGAGAAAATTCAAGTCCTAGTACCACTTTTGTCACCTAAAATTAGCAGAACATTTCCTCCTGTCAAATTAGTTCAGGCTTCCCGACACCTCCCGGTGAGATACTCTCAAGATAGGAAAAATAAAGGGGCCAAAACTCATCTGCTGCCTCATTCATCTTCTGTGACTGCAATAATTCACAGAGGAACAGCATTTAATTAAACATTTTTCTTTCTGCAGCAATACAAAGCTCAGCTGCACTACTCTGGATTAGAGAGCAGTTAACAGCTTTCCACTGTGAAAACAAGAGATTTATTTGAAAACTATTCAGCACCTTGGACTTATCACATTGAAAATTTCAAGCTTAAAAAAAAAAAGTCTTATGCAAAAATTGTCATTAATTCCTTTACTCTCATCCAGCCCTGTAGCATGGCTGGTAAGAAGAAGATGGATTACCACAATACACTCGTCAGGGAAACTTTTTTCAGATTCTTTGGGGAAGTCTAAAAAATTTCACTGAATAATTAAATCTTTGGAAAGTCTTACAGAAGCTTGAACTGTATTCCAGTTCACCAGAAGCATGAGCTGAATTGTGCCAACAGCTTCCCAGCAGCCAGCCACAGGAAAACAGCTCACAACAGGTTTAAATCCAGTGTTGGTTGGGTTTTCCCATGCTTGAGAAACACAGTATTCTCTGGAAACACACATGTTGGAATTACCCCTGTGGAGCTCTGGGGGGCTGAATTAGCAGTTCTGCTGAAACTGCTCAGCTGTTAACACAGCCACGGTGCTCCTGGTCTGAGAATAAACAGAGCTCACACTCCTCAGAGAAGCTCTAGGGATGTGCTGCTACTGGAACCAAACACCACTGCCACAAACCAGAGACTGCCAAGGGGCAGCAGTCACCCAAAACTGCCAGTCCCCAAGGGGCCGTGCCTGGTGTCACACCTGCTGAAGACCAAAGCAGTCTAGAGATTAAATAAGCAGAATTTAAAACCCTGTTAGGGACATGGGCGTGACACCAAAGACAGATCTGGCTTTTATTTCTATTTATTAAGAACAGAGAAAGCACTAAGACACTCCAAATGAAAATTAAATGTAACATCAAATTTCAATATTCATTTACCATTTTTTCATCTTGAAAGTCGTTTAGCTTACAGATTGCACTCTAAGTGTGACTGGGCAAAACAAGAGCTTTAACATAAAATTACTGTCTAATTCAAGGTTCAGGGGAATTGGAAAAACAAGCATTGCAGTACAAATCCTCCCAGTTCTTCAGTCTGATCAGTCAGAAATAACAACAGCCTAAATTTCTGCTATAAGTAAAACAAACCGAAGCTCCACTTCTGATGTGAATGTGGTGACCGTGACCAATGCTGGGGCAGGGGCACAAAGCCAAAGGAATGCATTAATTTTATGGAAATTGAGTTCTTCAGGAAACTTCAACAGCCCCACAGTGGGAAGAGAAAGGTGCAATTTTTATTCTTTAACTTGACAGCTATTGAAGAAAATGTCTCTTGGCACACCTGAACCAAAGGAAGCAATTCATTCACCAAATGAAAAATGGGAATCAGTGTTATTTGAAGGGAATTTTAATGCCAGGAAGCAGAGAGGTGACAAGAACAAGGCACAGACTAAGTTTTCCTCCCTGTGCTGAATTTGTTAAAGCATTGGCCACTGTTTTCTTGCCACTAAAAGCTGAAGAGTAATTGTGCTGGCAATCCATACACTTTCTCAAGAGGGGACAATCCCCACAGTGATTTCAGAGTGCTCTACACAGCAGGGAAGCCAGAAACAAACACAAACCACTACTATCACACCCCAGCAACAAACAGTTCTCAGTTCAGCAATGCACAAACCAGCCACATGCTTTCGGAAGTTCTCAGAACTGTTGCTCACCTTCGGAGGCTGTCCTTCTTCTCCTCTCTGCTCAAGCAGCTATCCAGATGTTTGTTTATATATTGTTCTAGAACAGCAACCTCACAAACAGGACATTCCACTGAAAGCAAGGGAGAAGGAATTTACTAATGTTGATATAACAGCAAAGAGCAAATATTTTCATCTGAGAAACCAATTGCTGATTGAAGAACATAAAAATCCAGAACTCCAGATTTCTTGCTTTACAAGATCTCACATGTCTGTCCAGAATCTTCCTTTTTAGCTCTTTCCAGAGTACTGAATTCCCTCTCTATGTGGTATCAGACTGGCTCTCATCTTGCCTGCAGTCAGAGGGAGTAACATATCTAATAAAATCTAGACTAACACATACACTACACAGTAACCTCGGGGCTAAGAGAAACAGCAGCAGATTTCCCTGGTAATGCTTTCCACCGTTGCAGTATTTTACTCCTAAATTAAGGATAAAACACTACAGCACAAGCTTTATCCATATTAACATTGTGTTCCCAAAGTATGGCCCTCTCAGGACTGTCAATCCACCAGGTAACAGCCTCACAGGAACCCCACAATGCAGCCATGCTCCCTGCTCACTTCTGAGCACAGGTAACTGGATTCTGTGCTTGGCCTGAGAGGCTCACGAACACCACAGGCACTGACCCACACAACTCAATTACTTTCATATCATATTTTCAAGAAGCACCTATAAACATCATCTGAAAAGACAGACTTAACATATTCCTCTTTAGCAGCCAGATTATGTCACAAACAAAAGACTAATTTTGAATGAACAGGATGAGGGTCTTTACCCCCCTCTGTGTCAGCATGAGGAAGCCAGCTTTGATTTAAACAACAAAATAAAAAACAACCTCTGAAAAATGCTGTGAGGTGTTGTTGGGATTAAGCGAGTTCTCTGGTAACATTGCTCTGCAATTCCCAACTCCCACTGTGTCATATTCCAAAGATGAAACCACTCCAAACAGTTGGACAGTAACAAAACACACTAGTCCTGAGCTGTCTGTGACTGAATTGGAAGTTACATTTGAGTTCTTAGAATAGGAACAAATAACACTAAACCCCTCACTGCAGGCAAGCAAGTGAAAGTTTAAATTGCTCAAAAATAAACAAGCAGTAAAATTTCATGTGAGTTTAAAATTACCAACACAAGCAGGTCTGATGCGTAAAACCATGAGAGGTTTCTCATGGCTCCCTTCTTGGCTGTGGTACCTTTTCAAGCAGGATTCATCCAGCTAATGAATACACATGAACTTCAGAGTTCCAGATGAATAAATCGTTAAACAAAAGAACAGATAAATTTCAACTAATAAGAACCAGAGGTGTACTCCTACATGGTACTTTATTTTAATTTAGGCTTTTAGCTGGGTCAATAGGATGGCTGCCAGCACATCAGAACTAAGAGGATTCTGCCATTTTATTGTGGTTGATTAGTACAAATGGGCATTTTCATGCTTCAAAATAAATTCACCTAAACTCTCTAGAATTACAAAAGAATAAAGCAGATGACTCTTCTGGAGAGTGTGTGAACAGAAATATTAACAGAACTGCTGCCACGTTCATTTTGAGTTTAGGCTCACCCCTCAAATAACAAACATATTATAAAATAATCTCCATCTGGTTACTCAAGGATACAAGAGCAGAATAAATGTTAGTGTCTGTCTAGTCATTAGGGGGAAGGAGAAATTACTTCATTTTTACTAAGTCTGTTGCACAACTATTGTTTTTTAGTGTTGTTACTCAAAGCAAAGGAATCCGTAAGCACTGAATTCCATTTAATTCCTTGGCAGCAGCTCAAGCTGCCTCGTGAAGAAAATGCTTGGAGCAGAGCTGTCCCACACGAGCAGCACTGCGAAGGGAGCACAGGCCAGCTGAAGGGGAAGGAGCTGAATGTGCCAACACGGATCAGAACCACATGGAGAAATGGGGTGAGTGCCAGGTCCTCTAACATGTACAGCCACCCACACATGGGCGAGAGAGCAGGACATAACCAGGAATTAAACACCTCACCTTTCTTGTCTCCTTTTACCACAGATGTAGAAGGCTTTTCATGACTTTTTGTGCACACAGGAATCTCTTGTGATCCCACTTTGTTGTCTTTACCACCAACCTCTGCAGAAGTGCTGTAAAGGTCATGGTGTTCCTCAGTTTTGAAAATCTTCTCATCAGTCCATGCCAGGCCACCTGCCTTTGTGGAGGTGCAGACTTTGTCCTTTCTTAAGAAGCTGTCAATCCCTAGCACCTCTTTTGAATCTGGCTGCAAAACAGGACTCCCATGGCTCTTGGCAGCTGGACGCTGGCTGCAGGCTGGAGGGGATGGAATTAGGGGAGCATCCAACACCAACTGGTACAGCTGCTGCCTAGAAGCACCCAGAAGAAAACACAGCACACTGGACAGTGTTAAGTTTTTCTTGGAGAAACCAGAATGAGAACAGATGGAGGTTTTCACAAATTCCTTCCTCACACACAACACCTGGAAATTGCCCAGCCCTCAGGAACCTGGAGCAGAAGCCAGTCAAGCCTCCCACGCTCTGCAGAACCTAAGCACCATCTTCCTGATTCCAAACTAAATAAATTGCATTTTGCAAACACATGCCTCTCAAACATCACATGGAATGCAGTAGAAACCAAGGAGTTTTCCTCCTTACTCGAAGATGAAAGGAGACCATTTTCAGGCCAAAGCACCTCAAACACGTCACCCAGCTGCTAGAGAGGCTCCTGGAGCAAGGAATCAGCAGCAGGCACTGCCATATTCCATGGCTCAGCCAGCACATGCTCTGTAAATCAAATGCCATGGCTTTACACACTGATGTGACACAGTTCACTGCAGCTGAGGTGACAAAGCCCAGGGAAAGCAGCACAGCTGTGGATCCTCAACTTGCAAAGTTTTAAACTGGGCAACACTTAATAACAGCCGAAATAATTTGGATTCCTGTTCCTTTAAAAGGAGGGGACTGTGAGCAATGCCCCTGCAGAATGTGCACTACCATAGAGTTCTTTGTTACAGCACTGTCCTGAAGCCCCAAGGCCCAACAATACAGATTATCCAAGGAGAACCAGCTCGCTTCACACGAAGGGTGTTGTTTTTGTACAAAAGGAGCCAGAAGAGAGAAAATTGAACAGATTCTGATTCGCATTCTGTAGTAACAGATGGCTCAATAAAATATGACCTGGTCTAAAACAGAGAGAAACTGGAAAAACAATACAAAACTCAATCCATCCTAACAATAATTTGATAACAAATGTTGCTTTAATTACATCATTAATCTGAAATAATCCTAGAGAGCTTTTCCTCATATTAAAAAATAAAGACTTAGGAACAGACTTTCTGAAGGCATCTGATCTTGGCACAGAATTAGGGGAAAGAACACTAGGACGAGAACTTGAACTTGTTTGCCAACACACACTTTTTTGGGTGTGAAAATACAGAAAATGCTAGTACTGCAGGCAAAAAAGGAGAAAGCAGTCCCATGCTGGCTTCTCCCAGAATGTGGTATTTTGGGCTCATGAGCATCTGGGAAATGACATCTCATGGTCCCACGCTCCAGCCTCAGGGACAGAAGAGCCGGGGCACAGCGGACGCTCCTCGAACAGCCCTGGGCTCTCCAACAGCACTTTGTGACCTGCCACCCCCTCCCTCAGCACCAGAGTGAATTACTCAAATTTCTCACTAATCACAGAAACTCTGACAGTTGTTACTGGACAGATTCGGACAAGCATGACTAGACTGGAAGACTCATCCATCACTCTGAGTCCACAGAAAGCATGCAGCGATGGAGGGGTCCAGCCTCTGCCATCACCAGCCTGTCCAGCTCACCTGGGAGCTGATCCTACGGCAAACCTCAGTCCTACAGGATTTTCAGAAAGCTCTGCATTTTGTGTATGGTCTCAGCGTTATCTGTGATAGTGTCAAGAATTTAACAGACTGCTATGAGCTCTGAGAGGTCTGAGCTGACAGAATTTTACCTTCCTGGCACAAAGCAATAACCGCAGCACAGCTGACAATACTCAGTTTATGAGTAGAGCAGCACCCTTCCCTTTGAAGGCTGAGAGATGAATCAACCAGGTGTCAGCGAGCCCAGGTCCACCAGAACAGCCACCACCCAAATCCTCCTGCGAGACCCATCCTCCTCAGCTGCTGAGTGGGGTTAGGGCAGGGAGTTAAAAACCACTTGTTTAATTAAAGATGGATGGTTTCTTAACTCCCTCCCCTCCAGCACCTTCCCTCTGCTTCAATAACAGCATAAACAGCTTCCCACAATTTTCCTTCAGATCTGTAACACCCACAAAAACAAAGTGTCCTTCATCAGGATCCTGGTTCCCATTTTAGAGTCCATTTACTTCTCTCTTGCTGAAGCAGCAATGAAGCAAAGTTGTTGGGAATCTAGGGCTTCCACATAAATAAATTCCAAGGAAGAGCCAGAGCCGTGAATCTTCCTAGGAACAACTCACGCAGGACAGTCCCAACTGCACTAAAGGCAATGTATCTCCTTCAAATTCCTGCTGGAGGTTCAATCAGTGTATCAGCAATCACAGCACCTGCTCTCTCGAGCACCCAGAGTCGATGAGTTTATTCCTCTGACTCACTACCTGTCGAGTAACCCTGATGAGAAAACAGAGATAAACTTGACAGTAAAAACATTTTTCTTCCCTATGTATGAAGAAAAGCAGACATTCTTTTCAGCAAGGACTACTACTTTTCTACTTATGCAAGTGTAACTCTAATTTCTATTGCTAAGTTTTCTAACAAGGAGATGCAGAAACTGACAAATTTTATCAAAATAATATCTTTAGTAGAGGGCAATGAAATCAATTCTTTACACTTCACACAAAACTTTACACATTATTTTTGAAGATACTGGCCTCACTGCAACTGAAAGAACTCTTTATTAAGGACAGCTGGCACAAATACTGCTCCTCATCTTTCTCTCCTGGCCTGGCCAGAGCCATGAATTCTGTCCTAGAGCACAGACAGGTGAGGGAACAGAAAACTGCTCATGGCAACACCCCACAAGCTCCTGCCCACTGCGGCTGGGGTGTGCCCTTCAGCAGGGCATGGTACAGTTGCACCCAGTAAAGCCTGGTCAGAGCTGCTCCTCTCCCTTTCACACACAGTAAGGCCAGAATGAAGCACAGGACACCTCCACTTTCACTGGGAGACAGGAGAGCCCACCCTCTGTACAGGGAGGGAGCTGCATTCCCATACATCACCCCTGAGCACATCCACAATAGCTCAGCCTGCAAACACCTAACACTGAGCAGAGTATAAATGGGATCAGCACTCGGCTCTGGTTGGAAGGATTCCCATTCCCGGCATACATTGACCTTGGAGCACAGCTTTCACTCTGCTAAGTGCCACCAACATTACCATTTTCTTCCCCTCCAGGCCTGACTTAAGAAATGGGTTTGCACTTTGTGAAAATGCTGAGAAGATTTAAGGCCTAATTTTCATAATCATCAAACTACTTGAGGCTCAAAGTCAAGTTAAAACATACTTGATCTTTCAAACACGCTGAGCTCTTCAACCCCCTGGACTTTGGATTTGGTTTTGGGGACAGCCACAGGGAAACAAAGCAGATGGAGAGGGAAAGGGGAGACAGAAAATTTGTCCTGTACCAACATCACCAGGGCAGAATACAGCAATGGTGTTACGATTTAATGATACTCATCCCACGTAACGCTCCCGGGACAAGCAGTGTCCCCTCAGCTCAGGGCATGTGCAGCCCCAGGGGAGAGATCCAGCCCCAGGTGTCCAACCCCTGGACACCACACTGACCATCACCTGCATTCCCCTGAGGAGTCTGTCCCATTACAGGAGTCAGCAGGCAGCCTTTCCCACCCAGACCCAGAGTGTACCCTGCACTGGTTCCCTCCACCCAGGGCAGACTGGGCTCCACAGTGCTACTGATCTAACTTTATGTGAGAAATTGATTGAACTCCAAGTCACAAAAGGAAAGGTTATTGAACTACTCTCACTGGTAAGATTTATACTGATCCATTAAAGCAGTCCAAAAAAATTAACATTTAAGATTCAATACCATAATGGATCCAAGTCAGCACTACTTGTTCCCTACAAAATTAGGCATTAACAAAAAAATAGTAATCCATTTATCACTAGGAAGCACAAGAATTCAAGCTGAAACAATGGAACTGTAGGATTTAAATTACTCAAATAAATCAATTGAATCTAGTAGTGGTCATATAGAAGATTAGATCTATCTACATTCTATGATCTTTGTCAGAGAAAAATTGTCTCATGAAACAAAACCATCAACTGAACTATGCTTCTTGTCACTTATGAAGCCAAGAGTCTCATTGACTTCCAGCTCCAAGTTAATTTCCGTGAAAAAGATGAAAGTGCATTTGTCTCCTATAGAGACGTGAATATCCACAGAATTCCCAGCAAGTCACTGAGTTGCTTCTCATCAAAAGAAAACAGACAGATAATACAAGGAGCTTCATGTATCTACTGTGGTGAGAGCTTACCAAGTCATATTCTGTTGTCCCTGTCTTTTAAAGGGATGTGAAGCTCAAAAATGAATTCAAACAGAAAAGTAGCTAAGGAATCGAGGTGAAAGCACAGCACTCCATTACCTTCCTTACTCAAGAAAACTCACATTTTTAGTCTCTCAATACCTCTATTTTTCCTAGCCAATGACTTCACCAAGAGAACGCTCTTGCAAGGTGACCATTACTACTGGACAAAATCCTTCTGTTCAGAATTTCCCCTGCACACATAGGAAGGATCTTGGAAGAAAAATCTTTATTACCACTATTTCCCCCACAAAATCCTGACATATCTGTTGACTTCCTACACATTGGCAGAGACTGTAACTTCCAGAGCAGCTAACCAGAAGCAGAACTAAAATAAGCTTGTAAAACTTCCACATCACTTGAGTGGACAGTAACCTTCAGCTAGAACACTACAGGATTTTTCTGAAGTGTAAACATTCATCTTTGACAATGCTTCTGTGACACCACAATTTGTTTTGCTCAGTTCTCACACTGCTCCTCTCCTTGGACTCTCAGCCTGGTCACACACAATCACACCTTTCCAGCTGCCAAACCAGAAAGTGTAGCCACAGAACTACATAAATACCTTGCAAAATTAAAGCTCTTCACGAGATCATCTAAAATCCGGTTGTTTTTCAGGTCAGATTCTGAGACTGCCTATTAAAAAAAGAAAGAAAGAAAAAGCAAAAAAACCCCTAAACAAACATCAAATGAAGTGAAAACAGCAAGTGCCCAGAAAACGTTCAAGTGATCAATAACTTGTTTCTTGGCTCGATGCCTCAACTACCCCCACTAAAGTGCTACAGGAATTAAGATGCTTAAAGGGTAAACATTTTTTCCTAAAAAATATCTCATATTAAAATAACGGCCTGAGAACTTCAGTCTGGGATATAAAGGGTAATAAATAAAAACAAAGCATAAAGCGAAGGCAACAAAACCCAGTGTGCCCAGGCTTCAACAATGGTTTATTGTAGCACAGGTCTAATAATTTTGAAAACCAAACCAAGGATCTTCTGAAGGTGCTAAGAACCTTATGCAATGAAGCGTGAAAACTGATGAAGGGAAATGTTAATCTTCTGATTATGGAATGAAAATATGAATTATGAGATGCCTTTGTGCATTCAATTCATTCTTTTTTGAAAGGAATGAGAAGATTGTCTTTACAAACAAGCTCTGGGCCTGCTGGTAGACGAAATTAGCACTGAGAGATAAGAGNTTAAACAATTTCTGATTTTTATCTCACTGCAACTCTCTCTGCTCTTCTTTTTAACAAAGCTTTTGTTAGTTTCTCATACCAATGTCTCTAAGTTTTAAGCAGGTGGTAGTAAAAGGTACTCTATTGTAGCCTCCACTTGTTTGATGTTTAAAAACTAGCAAAGATACAAATAGGTACATTTTCTAATCTTGAAAAGTCTCATCTGTTTCATGCTTTAGAAAACAGACCAAAATTACTTCTATTTTGCCAATTTTGCCTGAAGGACCATTCATTGTTTTCAGGCACTGTTTCTGAGGTCGATAAAGCCCAATTGGCTTAAGGTGAAAAGTTAGATTAAGGCCGAGAAAAAATTGTGTTCTGTGCTCTTTAATCAAAAAAAGGCTTTAAGTGAGATCCTAATAACAACCCCTCTGCATAGCCTGCCTCCAGCGCTCTGCACATTCAGCCTCCTGTCCCCGGTGCAGAGCAGAGGGCTCCCCCCCGCTCAGGCCAGCACAGCCACCTTTGGCACTAGGAGGTGTGTGGACACCTGCAGACACTCTGAGATGAAATGAGGCCTCTCACACACGGAAAATTAAGCACTTATGTTTCAGCACTCCCAGTTTAAATGATGGAGTATTTTAACAAATCAACGTTAAGTGTTTTGTGACAGATTGTATACAGAGCCCTGAGCCAAACCCCAGACATGATGCTCCATCCACTTCTGCCTGCACTGACAGAGGAGCGCCTCTGAAACAGGAGAATTCCAGCTGCAAGAGCACCCCACTTCACCCACGCAATCAGAATTATTTGGCATAGTCCAAAGGGAAAAGCTCCTGAGATTTGCCAAAAAATAAAAAACAAACTGAGGGAAAAATACCAAACCAAAACCAAAAACACACTTACCACACAGCACGTTGGACACTGCGTTTTGTAGGACAAAAACTTGCGGATGCAAAGGGAACAATCTGGAAAAAGGAAATACATAATTTTGAAGCAGACATTTTTCCAAATGCAGTTCCACATCCTTGCTTGCGTATTTCACATTGAACAATATGTGCAAGCTATTCCACAATACACAAATATTGAATATACCCCATTTTTCTATGGAATTGAGATTATCATTGTTGCAAAAAAAATCCCTATTTTATGCAAACATGTTTCAACATCAAATATCAGCTCCTCCATCTAAAGCTGATGTTTGTTTCCTTTTGTTTCCCAGTGCAAGACAAGGAAACCTTCGTCAGCCACCACTACTACATCAGTGTTTGCACAGCTCACTCCTTCATCATGCTGGTTTTTGACATGACTAATGTTGGGTCACTTTCATCTTCCCGCATAGCCCCAGACAAAGCCACAATCCCCTTTCCTTCCCCAGGCTTTTCTGCCCCTTTCCAAAACAATACCAACTTGTTGTTGAAAGAAGAGGCTAAGAAGGAGCGGGGACAGCACTGAAATGCTGAGAGACAGCTTAATGTCATCTCATCATCACAGGATGCCTCAACAGACTCGGTGGTGAAACACGCCATAAGCTTCATATTGTCACAGTAAACTTCGGCATTCCTTACACTTTGTCAGCTTATCTGTGAGCTTTCACAGCCACTTAAGGATTTTAAAAGTCTCATCATTCTCCAGGAAAAGACATTCCCTCACTAGATCATTATGGGTCAGAGTCTCAGCACTGAACACACTAAGCAGCAGCTCCCAAAACAGATCTATATTTCACAGATCCCCGGGAATGCATCTGAAAAGCAGAAGCACTAATTAATCCCAGAATGGTTTGGGTTGGGAGGGACCTTAAAGCTCTTTTCATCCCACCCCCTGCCATGGGCAGGGACACCTTCCACCAGACCAGGCTGCTCCAAGCCCCGTCCAACCTGGTCTAATGCACTGATTAACACTTAAAACCACAAGTCCATCTAAATGATCAAAAATTACTACATATATAGTAAGAAGTGATACAGGGTGAGAAACCCATAAAGAAAAGAAACAAACTTTAACTGTATGGATACGAAGGAAATGGCAGATCCAGACTGCCAGCATCTCACACCCCAGCACCTTCCAATGGGCCAGGCCCATGTGTGCAACGAGTGCTGCTCAGAGCCAGGGCAGCCACAGCTCCCTCAGGGAGAATAAATCACACAAGCTCTCAGCATTTATGTCTGTGCTCCCCTGCCCACCCTTCAGCTATGTCAGCCCAAGGACCAAGTTCATCCTCTCAGACCCAAGATGTAGGAAATCCGTAGGCCATATGTCACTCTATTCATATTAGAGACTACATTCATCTTCAGATGCTTTTATTGTGTGAAAAAAATACCAACAGCACATCTGTTCTATCACTAATGACACAGTCCAAACCACTGTGACAGTTAAACACCTACTGTCACACGAGCTACTGAACCCTCCTAGGCACCCAAGGACGAGCAAAGGAGGAATTTTATGTGGCTACAAGGTGCAAACACATTACAGAGATGTCCAGAAGCCCTGAAATAGATCATTAAGAAAATAAGAATCACAAAAAGTTTTGCAAGTAGACATATTTCATTTTCATCCATTCACAATTACTCATTAAAGGCAAAGGGCTTTTGGCTCCAGTCATCCAACCTCAGTCATCTGAAGAGATTACAGAGACAAGAGAGAGGAAAATACTTCAAGAAATCTTGATCTATTGTAGAAAACTTGGACCTTCTGCAGTTTGCAGGGGAAAGTAAATGTGTAATCTGTTAGAAAAAAAAGGTAGACAGATTCTTTTCAAAGTTAAGGGCCTCTGAAACCCACTGTGCCCCAGGCAGGCTGTATGACCAGCAAGCGTAGAGAATTTCCAGTTTTGCGGCTCCCTACACTGGTTTCAATGGTGACAGCTTTGCCAAGCTAAACTAAACTTCACTGCCAAACTACAATGCCTTCCTTCAGGGAAGGAAGTGCTACAGTTTCTGAACCAAACAATTACAAGCATTTATTTTACCGTGAGAAAAGGCAACGTACTTGCCCCCTACTCTGGCTTCAGCAAACTGCTTGTGGCCAGGTTCCAGCAGGTATCGCCCAGGGCAGACAGACCAGCACGGAAAGTTTGAGCTCATAATGCTCTCCACATAGAGCTTTGCATTTGTGCCACCCTCAAGATGGTAAGAAAGATATTTAAATGAAGAATGCCAGATGCCACATGTTTGTATTACAGCAGGAACTACACAAGGGAAAGTTCTGGCTGCTTCCATCTCGCAAAGCTCCTCCCAGCTTCCATCGCAAAGAGAATCACAGAATCCCAGGATGGTTAGGTAGGAAGGGACCTTAAAGCTCATCCAGTGCCACGCCTGCCATGGCAAGGACACCTTCCACTATCCCAGGTTGCCCCAAGCTCCGTTCAACCCGGCCCTGGACATTTCCAGGGATCCAGGGGCAGCCACAGCTTCTCTGGGCACCCTGTGCCAGGGCCTCCCCACCCTGACAGGGAACACTTTCTTCTGAATCCCTAATCTAACCCTGTCCTCTGTCAGTGGGAAGCCATTCCCCCTTGGGCTAGTACTCCAGGCCCTTGAGAAGAGTCTCTCTCCATCTTTCCTGCAGGCTCCCTTCAGGCACTGGAAGGCCGCAATTAGGTCACCCTCCAGAACCTTCTCTTCTCCACGCTGGACAATCCCAACTCGCCCGCCTCTCCTCTCAGTTCACACTCGGGCGTTCACACACGAGACAGCGGCACTGGGAAAGTCCCGCAAGAGCAACCACTGCCCTGGCAGCCCTCCCGCCGCAGCACTCACAGTTGTGCGAGCACTGCGGGATGATCACGGCGATGCTGAAGTAGTCGAAGCAAATCCCACAGCGCAGCAAGTCATCCACGGCCTGCAAAGAGAGCGGGGTCAGCCACGGGCACGGCGGGCGGGCGGCACGGGCAGAGGGTGCCCCGGCCGCGGGGCTCGCTGTGCCGAGGGGCCGCTCTACGGCAGGGGCAGCGCGGAGCGGGGCCGGACGCACCGGCCATGCCCGCACAGGTTGCGAACGGAGCCGCGCGCGCCTCCGCCCGCGCTTCCGGCGGCGCTTCCGGGAGCGGCCGGGAAGTACCGGGAACGGGCAGCGGGGAATTGCGGGGGGAGCTCGGGGAACGGGCCGGGACCGTGCCGCCTACCCGAGCCCCGCTGCGCCTCGTGCCCGGCCCCGCCGGTCGTTCCCGGCCCGTGTGCGGTAACCCTGGTGTTTCCCGCTCCCTCTCGGCGGGGCCGTGGGCCCACGGACAGCCCTGGCCCCCGGAAAAAGGCCGCAGGCGCGGGACCTGTCCGTCCACCCGCCCTCGGCACGGATCGCTGCGGTGCCTTTTCAGAGGGCGGAGTTGTGTCACAGCTGCAAAACGTTCCGTGTTCACTTTCTAATGAAGTCTAATTAAACACCTGCTCGGGCAGTTCCAGAATCCTGTGGATGAACATTATTAGGGCGGACCCCACAGCAGCATACAGCTCCCTCCCGCGGGGCAGCTCCGATCGCCGCTCTCTGTGGATGCCACAGGATTTACAGTCGCTGCCATACGAGATGTGTCAGAGTGATCCCATAAGATGGACATGAGAGTCCTCATCTGTATCTTCCAGATGATATTAATTTAAAACCCATCTAGGACTTGTCGGTGAGGTTTGGAAGCACACTGACCCGCCTCCCTCCCTCTGCAGTTACCTGCGCTCTGCCCAGGTGCGTGTCTGCCCTTCGCTATGGGAACCTCCTTCCCGCAGCCCTGCTGGATTGCCATGGCAATGGGCAGCATCCGAATCACCTCTGCCCCGGGCATGGCCGGGTCTGCCTCTCTGAATTCCACAGAGAGAACAGCGAAACCCAGGCTAAAAATAGACGGCCTGATGGCTGAAACCCGCAAAAGTGGCAGGTAGTGATCAGAGCTGAGAGCTCCCCGTGGGCTGTCGGGAGGTTTAAGAATTGCCACGGAGTTTGGGGGAAATGAACGCATTGCCCAAGTCACACAGGATAAAATTGCAAAGCAAACTGCAGTGTCTGGGTGTAGCTGTGGTTGCAGAGGGCAGGTGCTGCCCGCTGCACTCAGGGCTCACTAACAGGGAGCAACCCCAGTCCTCTGGCGGGTCTTCAGGCACACTTCACACTGTTACAATATTCCTGTTGATTTAACTTGCTGCAGCAAAGGTTTTTACACACTCACGTTTTTTATAATACTCTACAGAACAGTACTACCTCCCTTTGCTTAGTTCATTTCACAGTTGTGTTTTAAGTCCTTCGCTTTTGCAGCTGCTGGTGACTCAAACATGCTGTTACCTGAAAACTGCGTGCACATGTGCCTGATTTTCATATGAATTTTTTGTAGCAGTGCAATTTGCATGCTCTTGCTCCTGATCTGAACTAGTCTGATTTTTAAATCAAGCCAAGATCCCTCAACTGACACTCAGTAACACTCATATATATGTATATAAAAGGTACTCCATGACCCACATGATGGAGAAAGTCAGAAGAAACCATCACAATCATCTCTGCTGGCCTTGGGCACAATGAATCTCTGAATTTATATATTTGAATGGATCTGATTACAGCCTGCCCCTTGCAAAAGTGCTGGAATTTACAGAATAGTGTCATTGCCACTTAAGTGTCTGTTCTTTTCACCTTAAGGAATCCCTTTCTGCTTTCTCTGTGAGCTGTGACCTAATTAATGTATCAAACTCTTGCAATTTTCTTTTCATTCCCTCATGCACATGGCACATCTTGGTTCACACATTCTGACAGGAGCTTATTGGGTGGGAATTACCCACCCAGGAATGGGCACAGAGGGTTCATGGGTTCATTTCTGCAGCAACACATTTGTTTAAGTGGACTGATGAAGAGCAAAGGGCAGTGAATTTGCAGACAAGCACCATCCATACAGACCACTGCTGAATAAAACACAGTTTAAATAATTTCCATGGTAAAAGCACCATACAAAAGAACCCTGGAAAATCTGCGCTTTCACCTGAATCCTGCACGCTGCAGAAGCTGGAGAGCATCCACCTCCTTAGGCTGCGTGGCAGAATGGTCCCTTTAGGCTGCGGTGCATAGCCCGGTGAGCTGGTGAGCTGTGAACGCTTTCCCGTTGGGATGCAGTGCTGGGGGCTGTCCCACCCTGGCAGAGCCACGGGGAAGCCCGGGCAGCCCTCGGGCTGTGCTGCACTGCCCGAGAGCTGGGCCGGCAAAGCGCTCCCACCTGCCCAGCTGGAGCCTGCTCGAGCACATCCCCGGGAGCAGAGTGGCCCCACGGAGCCCTGCCGAGTGAGGACAGCTCTCCTCTGTAGGAATGCCTCCCACTGTTTTATTGGCACTGTGGGCTTCGTTGTAGCAGGAATAAACTGGTTTATCTTGCTGAACAACCAAGTTACAACTTGTTATTATACACAGAACACCAAAACAGAGAACATACCTCCTCCTCCCAAGCCCCTGAAATACTCATTTACATTAAAATACCAGGAGGTCCCAACTGCATTTTCATAAACTTTTTGCCCTATTCTGTTAGCAGAGAAATGTATGGAAAAGCTTAATAGGAGCTGGAGCAGCCTGACACAAAGCAAATCTCCAAAAGATACTGATTTTCACTTTTGTTGTTGAGACAAAATATTTAAGTGGGATTTTACATAATTCCCAGCTGGTTGTGCACAACTTACTAATGTAAAGAGTATTTGTTCCCCTGTGGTGCTCAGTGCCTCGTGCAGACCTGTTGTTTTCCTCCATGCCCCAAAGACAAACAGCTCGTCCTCAGCTGCCCTCATCCTCAGCTGCCCTTAGGATGTGGATCTTTAAAAACACTCCACCTAGGTCTGCCTTGTATGTCTGTCACTGGACATTCTTCATTATAGATGTACAAACACACCACAGAAACAAGCCTCTGGGACACCAGCATGTAGATTGGATGAAAAATCAGCAGAAGAACATACTGTACTTCAAAAAAAACCATCAAACCCCAAACCAGAGAACATTTTTAGTTAATTGTTTCTAAGTATTTTCAGAGATTCCTTAATATTTAAAGCAGTGGAAAGTTTCTCATCATGTCATTCCCAACTGGAAAGGAGAAGAACCTGAATCCACGGGTAAGATTGTTCAGAAATATTTAACAATGTCCTTTCTCTGCCCTTGTGTTAAAGTTGGCAACTATTTATTGATTTCTACAGGACTAAATTTAGTCTGATGTTGAGACTTTTGGAACAAAAAGATCCCGCATTATCATGGTTTAATCCCAGTCAGCATCCAAGCCCTACATGGCCACTCGCTCATTCCCCCACCAGTGGGACTGGGAAGGGAATCAGAAGAGCAAAAGTGAGAAAACTCATAGGTTGAGATAAAGACAGTTTAACAGGTGAAGCAAAAGCCACACACACAAGCAAAGTAAAGGAATTCATTCCCTACCTTCCATGGGCAGTCAGGTGTTCAGCCATTTCCAGGGCTGCAAGGCTCCAGCACATGCAGCAGTTACTTGGGAAGACAAACTCCAATGACCCCGCGCCTTGTGTACTAAGCATGATGTCCTATGGTCTGGAATATCCCTTGGGTCAGTTGGGATCACCTCTCCCAGCTGTTTCCCCTCCCAACCTCCCATGCACTCCCAGCTTCCTTGCCAGGATGGCAGTACGAGGAGCAGGAGAGGCCTTGGTTCTGTGTGAGCCCTGTGTGAGCCCTGGTTCTGTGTGAGCCCTGCTCAGCAAGAGCAAAACACCTCTGTAATCACTGTGTTCAGCACAAATCCCAAATATGGCCCCATACCAGCCACTGGGACGTAAATTAACCCTACTCCAGCCAAAACCAGCATGAGCAGGTGCAGGCCTGGAGCAGCCAGAGGATGTCATGGAGTGAGGTATCAGAGCACCCGTGAGGGGGTGTGGGGTCAGCCCTGCAGTATCTGCTGGTTTTCTGCACTGCGATATTCAAAGACAACAGACTGCAGAGGCGGATTCAGAGGTGCTGGTTTTTCTTTCCTGTCATTAGTTTTTGGCTAAAAGCCTCTATTTTAGCAATGGTCCCACCACCCCTCTGCCGTTACCTTGGCGAGCCAAGCACAGCAGCCTCGTGTGCAGCCAGCAATGCCGAGAGCCTCAGTCACAGCCTTCCAAGTACAAAAGATGACAGGACATGCTAACAACCTTTCATTAGTCAAAATGTTCCCAGCCCGTGTGCTGAAGCGAACTTATCACCCTAACAGAGGCTGGGCTGGCAGGGACCTCACACCCAACCTTTGCTGCTTTGGCTGTGCCACAGCTCCACAAGTATCTGGTCATTTCACACAGAAGTTACTTGAAAGCACAAACGAAATCCTGTTTTCTTTTTTTGATTTTTGGTCTACTGCAATAGTTTTAGGCCAACATACATAAGTGAAAAGCATCTTACAGTTTTCAGAGCAGCACAGAAACTTCCATGAAAATGCTAGAGAGTTAGCAGCCAAAGGAGCCAGAAATAATATTTAAACTTTCTCCTGGAGTGCTTTAAGATGGACATGATGAGTAAAATCACTCTGGGTGTTTCATAGTAAACCAATGCTGATTGAGTTGGGCCTGACCAGAGGGCAGGATGAAATTACAGTGGCTGCTGGACAGGCAGCCTGGGGAGAGGAGGCAGCAGATGAACTGGCACAGCCCTGACCTGGGACAGGGACACAGAGTCAAAGAATGAGCCAGCACTGAACTGGCCTTTGCTGGTTTTGGCCTTCTGCCGCAGCAACACTTGTTGACATTTCAGAGACATTGTTTTGCACATGCAGATACGTCCCATTTGGACACTGATGCTGATGCAATAAATGTTATAAAAATCGTGAGTAATCTCACTAGCTCCAAACTACTCAAGTATAAAATTCCCACACCTATAATCCATGCACACTTAGACACAGTGGTAGGTCTGTAATACCTTCCATTTTCTTTGACTGTCTCCCAACAGTGTATTCCATCGCCAGCGTTGTGCCTTAGAGTCACTCTTTGGCTGTTTGGTTCTTGGGTGAATCAGGTGAAATCCAAAGGCAAGAGAGTCAATATGTTAATAGATGTGTTTCTTAGTTGACATTCCAGCTCTCCTGCACAGATTTAGCCTTTCTCAGTTGAAGGACTTGGGAGCAGAGTTTGGATACAAATTGTTCCCAATCCCTTGGCCATATGGCTGCTGATTTGCCACCAAAACGCCCATCGCTGGGACTTCATTCCTTTGCTAAAAATCGTTTGGGTTGTTCTGCTGCTGTATTTATCACTTCAGTGCTGCCTTCCCCTGTTCCTAAACATTAAGCAGTTCTCAGCCTTTGCAATGCAAGAGTAGCACACCTCCCTCCACTCCATCCCTATGCCAGGGTAAGACATTCCCCAAACATGCCCCTGCTCCAATGAAGGTTCATTTATGCTCCCCCTTAATTACTGGGAAGTGCAAGAGAGTCTGGAGAGCTCCTCATGGGGCTCTGGCCCCCTCAAGCACTTCCGAACTCTGGTTTAATTAAGAACACAGCTTTCACCAATATGGCTTCCATGCTTTGCCATGGATTATGAACTTGTGCCCCTGGACTTTCTGCCCAGAGGTGCCCGAGAGCAGGGATCCATCCTGCCTCCCACCAGCCCTATCTCTGCTCATTAGTACGCTCCAGCAGTCCCCAGCACTTCCAGCACTGTCTCACCAAGATGCTGATGAGTCCCAGGAGCCACTGGAGATGTATTTCCCTGGATCATGGGGCCTCAGCAGAGTCTCTGGCTGCTCCTCGTGTCACAGTGTGTCACCTACTGCTCAGCTCACTCTGCATTTCACTGAACTGCTGCTCATCAACTGAGTGTGGGTAAAACAGTCAGAGCAAGAGAACTATGAAGAGACAATCTCAGCTCCTGCTCAGCTTAGCCTGCTTATGCCTGGATTTATGTGCCAGAGTGAGACCAAACAGGGGGAGGAGGAGCCATTTGTCACCAGAACACCTGCAGAAAAAGCAGCTCCAGCCCGTCCATGGCGCTGCAGCCTGCTCTAGTAGTGTACAGACCACTGCTGATGAGTCTGGGGTGAGATGTGTGTTGGGATTGATGCCAGTGGTGAAAAACAAAACCCCTCGAGTGCTGGCAGCTGAAACACAAGGTAATTACTTAATTGACTCTATGATTTCCACCTTGGAGCAGCAGCCTGCAGCACTCAGGCTAAAAGCAGAAGCTCATTAGTAATTCTGGCAGCAGTTAATGTCCCAGACCATGGAAAGCAGAAACCCAGAGCATGGCCTGGTGCAGTGTTTGGAAGCTGACTGACACCCTGCGTCCATCCCTCTGCCAGCAGCGCTCATCTCTGCTGGATCCAGCAGCTCTTCCAGCTCTGACCAGAGACACAGACCCAGAGTGTCCAGAACTGAGAGATCCATGCAGGGAAGCTAGAATAAAACTCAAGACGTATCAATAAAATTTCAGCACAGAAGTGAGTTAGCCCCATTCCCCACTGGGTGGTACCAAGCAGACTGGCAGCTGCAGGACTCCTGCTGGGATGTGAGGAGGTCAGAGGCTTGGGGTGGGCAGAGGGCATCAGACCCACCCAAAGTTTAAACTGGGATCAAGAGGCAAACAAGTGAGCAAAGTTATAAAGATGCTGCAGAGTAGCACTGCCAGAATGGGGAAGTTCTGTGGGAATAAAACCACATCTGGGGGCTGCTTTGGCTGTTGAGTCTGTAAAACATTTCCTTGCACTTCCCCTCAGGCAGACCAGCCCTCACCAACACATTCTCACACCAAAGGGATGCAGATCCTGGGATCTGTCACTGCCCTGTCCTGGGGAAGGCACCAGCACCCCAGTGTCAGGCAGGGTGATCTGGAGGGCACAGCAGCGTCACTGGAGGCTGCCACACTGGGCACACCCACAGCCCAGCACTCAGCTAATTCAGCTGTCAGCACTGTACATCAATAACTTCAGCTTTAAACACAGGTAATTGTCCAGTTAAGCTGACTTTGGCAGGAATAAATCCACCCTGGCACCAGCTGGGCCAGGGACAATGTGTCTGGGCTTTGCTGCTGTCAGCTCACGGCAGCAGTGCAGCGGGGCCAGGATCAGCTGGATCCAAAGCCATGAGCAAACAGCGTGAGGGAAGGGGTGGCTGAACACGAGGCTTGTCCCCAAAAGCCCTATAAACAATGTATAACTTCTTACAGGAAACAATCATTTATATAATTCCCATGGACTTCAGTTGCCACACCAGGGAGGAGGGAAGGCATTAGTCATGCACGAGCAGATGTTTTGACTTACGTAAGACTTAATTTCTTTCTTTCTTTCTTTCTTTCTTTTAAGAAAAAGGCTGCATCTCACTGTAGAGCCTTCTTGAGAGCCTCCTCACCCTTGGCCATTGCCACAGCCCCACAAGCCCAGTGCTGCCCTGCTCCATGGCACAGCTCTGCCAGCTTCAGCACTTGCCCAGCCATTGCTAAATATATTATTTTTATAAAGGGTCTTTCGAAGGGAGTGAAAAAAATGGATGCAACAACAGTTTAGAGACAGAAATTCAACACAAGTTTCGTTAGTGTTCAGCAGCAGCAGGTAGGGGGTAGGTACGGCTGCCAAGGACAGTTATTTCTTGTCACCTGAGACACATCAAGGAGGGAAACAAGCTCGTTAGCTTTGAGCAAGATGGGAGGGCTTGGACTGGCGACCAGTAGTGATGACCAGCACTGATAACCAGCACTGATGACAGCCCTTCCCTAGGGGAGTGTCACAGGGAGCACAGGGCTCTTGCCAGGCTGCACAACCCCATCCAGGCCCATCACTGCCTCACTGTGTGAGCTCCCTGGAAGAGCAGCCAAAGGATCTGCACCAGCTCCCAGCCAAGCTCACACTCATTGAAATCTCCGAGTGCCCCAGGCAGCTGGGTATCTTAATTAAGAAATTTATCTTCATTAGATAGAACCGGACACGTTTGCATGTCCAAAGCTGAGTCTCATGCTGATGGGGCTTGGGTGGAATTAGGAGCTGTCAGAGGGTGCCTGGCCTTTGGATGCTGTCAGGAGGATGTTATTAGATTTAAAGGTCTGGGATACTCTTTGCTCCAGAGCCAAAGCTTCATTTCCAACACACAAACCTCCATTGATTTTGCAGCATCAAGGACTCCAAGCCCAAGTCTCTGGAATATTCCTGGGGAGGGAAGAGGCATCTCTGTGGAACAGAGCAAGGCTAGTTTCTCTGCAATGCTTATGCTGATCTGATGCATGAGATATTTAAAATCCAGCAAATTACACTTTTATCTCATGAAACACTTTAACCAAAATGCTTCAACAGCTGCTGCCCTCCACCCCACAAGCAAGGGAAGTGATCCCAAAGGGCAGCAGGAATGTGGTGCTGTTTTCCAGCTGAGCTGTGATCATAAAAAGGTTTCCAACTGCTCCACAGTATTCACAGAAAATGGATAACATTGCAGTCTCTCAGGCCTGCTAAAGTCTGCTTTCCAATGTTTCTATAGTGAGGCTGTAGGTGAATATTAAGGGGAAATAAAGTTATCAAAACCTGGGGAAAAACTCTTATTTTCATTCTGTGCCTGCAGCTGGCTCAGGCTCGGGATACAGCACAACCTCCCCAAGGGAGCGGCTCACTCAGCCCTGGCTGCTCCAGGTCCTGCTTGAGCCCAGACGTGAGGACAGCCAGGGGCACCAGGAACACTTCAGACACCCACCACGTCAGCACTGGTCAGCCAAGGGAAGGGCTCCACTCCAGGGAGATGGGGACATTGCTCTGGCTTTTGTTGGAGCAGGGAGGGAAACATTCAAAGAAAAATATTAAAATTGAAACCAAATTGCACCAAAACCCGGCACGTCCCACAGCAGCACGGGCTGGTGCCAGTACTGTCCCTCCCACAGCCAATGAGCTATCGCTGGGCAGGGCCAGGGGAACTGACATCTGAAAAACACTTTGCCAGTTTCAAGAATCAATCTCATCTGCCAAGTCTTTTCTCCTCTCCACAGGAAATTAAACATATGCTCACAAGGAACATCTCCAAACACATGCTCACCCATGTGAGAAAATCTCCGCCACATCCCTGGGGCTGTGGTCACTCCTGCTGCCCTACCCTGGGGGCTGAGCCGTTGAGCAGCCCCAGACACTGAGGGTGCCACAGGCAGACAGGATCAGGCAGGAAAAAGGCCATTAAATGGCCCAACATGGGCATGGTCCAGCCACAAGCAATGAGAGTACAATAAATGTACACCCTTAGCAATAAATGTACACCCTTAGCAATTACTATACACCCTCAGCAACAAAGACAATGCAACAGAGCATCTCTGATATGTTCACAAGACCAGGGAGCTCCAGGCAAGTCAGAGCTGCTGCCCAAAGGGACCCGCAGCCATATCGGAGCTGAAATAGCAGCAGGGCTGCAAAAACCCTGTGAACTGGGATGTCAGGGATGAGCCACTACCCTCAGGTGGCCCCAGACCATCCCTCATGGCCCTGGTTCTCACTGGGAAGAAATGCTCCTCTCTGCACCCTGGGCTCCATGCTGGCTCCCCAGCATGGCCCACGGCTGTGCACAGATGCCATTCCCAGGCAGAGCTGTTCCCAGGCAGAGCCGTTCCCAGGCAGAGCTGTTCCCAGGGCAGTCGGACTCAGAGACCACAGAAGGAACAGGGCTGCCATGCACAGTCCCTGCCATGAGCTCACAGCAGGCTCTGGGCACCCACAGCACAGTGCTCTGTTTTAGTTTTAAACACGGATGGAAAATCTTTACCTCATTTGCTAAAAGCACTTTAATGTCTTTGCACAGGAAAAAAAAAACTAAAATGTATTAGTAATTTGGATTATTTGATTCAGTCAGCAGGACTGAGAGCACTTGCTTCATTTCAAGTCCAGGTTCAAAGCCCTAATCACTAAGTTCTGCATCATTTCCTTTACATTTCATTTCTATGTCATTTTTTCATTCATTAGCGATGAGTGTGACAGGTGCCAGAGTGCCCTTAGGTGCCCCTTGGAGCACACAGAGCGAGTGGCTCTTAGATCCATCCAAGTATTGAACTGTTGGACCCATCCAAGTTAAAGGCAAGTCATCCACAGAGCATTCCTTAGCAGTTGGCTACCCCAGAGATGACTGGAGGAAGCTGAAAGTTCATTTCAGCACCTCACAGGGTTCTAGTGTTGAATGAGGTCCTGGTGAGGCAGGGGCAAGGCCTAGTGCTGCCCCACTCCAGCACTGTCCTGCTCCAGCCCCAGCAGCATAAGCCCAGGAGCACTCCCAGAGCTGAAAACAAGTGCTGTGCTATTTCTCCTCACCAGTGGAGAGCAGGGCTGGCTGGGACAGCATCTGCCACCCAGCCCTCACCCTGCCGTGTGCCATCTCATAGGGGTGTGGTTCATCTAGGGAGAAGTTGGTGCTGCACGAGGAAACACTGTTTATCCAGAAGAAGAAAACCAGAGTTACCAAGAAGGAATTGTTGGGAGCTGCTGCTTCCCCAGTCACCCTTGTCTAAAGCCCAGACAGGCTCTGCTGTGGCCCTCAGGCACTGCCACTGCTCCCTGCAGCACCACGCTGCTCCTGCTTAGCCCAGAGCCAGCCCCGGCCACACTCCACAGCAGCGCTCTCAGCACGTTCTCCATTAAGTCAACCACATCGCAGAGCTGCCCTGCTGTGACCAACACATTCCACCCTGTGGCAGGCTGCAGTTTGGACATACACAACACAGCTTCATCAGGACTCTCTTATTCACCCAGTTGCTAAGAGAGGCAGACACAGAGTCATGATTTTACCTCCTCGTCTTTATCACCTGGCTCACGTGCAGTCCCATGGTCTCTTCCAGCGAGGGCCATCAGCAAGACCCACCATGCATCCACCTCAGACACCACCCTGGGAGAGCCTCTGCTCGGAGGGGACAGCCAGGCTCCTGCAGCCCCTGCTCCGTGCCCTGCACCCCACAGCAGAACCCCAAATGGGGACAGAGCGACTCGGTCCACCCTGACCGGGCCCAGCACCCACATCTGCTTCCAGGGCACTGTGGGCACCTGCCAGCCACAGGTTCCTTGAGCCCCAAAGCCCACGTTGGGCTGGGCAAGGAACGGAGCAACTGCTCAGTAGCCCTCCAATGCAGCAGATGAGGAAGTGCTTACACACACCAGTTAAAAGGTATTTCTAACTTTAGAAGGAAGTCAACACAGGTGTCAGTGCACAGCAGTGTGGAAAAGTAATTTAAATGCAAATACTGCATTCGGCCCATAGAAATTAATAAATACATTCAATTTATTGTTCATACTTAGAGTTAATGATTATTACACCTCAGCCGGGTAACTGGACTTTCTGGAGAGAAATAGTTGAGGTATTAATTTCAGTTCAATCAGTCAGCGACAGCCCGCGCAGCACCTTCCCCCGGAGTGGCAGCTGTGCCCGGCCCGGAGCCAAGCGGGGGCAGCGGCCGGGGAGGGAAGGAGAAGGAGAAGGAGANCCGCCCGCCGTGGGACGAGAGGGGCACCGAGCACACCCGGTGCACACCCTGCATGGCTGTCACACACCCCGCAGAGGCCTCACGAGTGTCGCACACAGCTGGCACACACCTGGCACCCTCAAGGGCCTGGGCAGGGCCCTGTTCCTCCACACGCATCCGCTGCCCAGGGACCTGCTGGAGCCACCCCTGGGCTTTCCCCTGGGGGTGCCCAGGAGCCTCCCGTCCCAGGATGCTCCCGCGGTGGGGACCGGGCCGTGTCGGTACCGGACTCTGCTGCCGTCAGCTGCTCTCGGTGCTGAGGAGAGGGTGGTGACCGGTACAGAGCGGGCCTGGCAGCCCAGAACCCACCCTGCACTCCCCTCCCCTGAGGCTGTGCCCATTAACCGTATCTAAGTGATGTCTGTGTAACTCAAGTCACACCAACAAAGTGCTTATATAGCTTGGGTTATAAGATATCTATGTAACCTTAATATCAATATAACCCAAATCATGACCTTTTATCAATGTGACTTAAAGAATATCAATATAACCTTAAACATAGCTTTCTATACTTATGTAGTCTGAATCATAGCTTTTACTTATATAGCCTGAATCATAGCTTCTACACCTATAACTTGATGCTTATAACCTACCTATAACCAGATGCTTATAACTTAAATGATAACTTTTGATACCCATATAATCTAATATGAATAACTTTTTATACAATGTAATAGCTAGTATGTAGCTAACTAGTTGCTTATGTGCAGAATAAAGAAAGAGAAAAAAAAAAGAAAGAAAGAGATAACTTACCAGGTGTATAGCTTTAGAGATAAGTAAGTGTAGTACTAATGAGAAATTGGCAAGCCAAAGCCAATTATCCACAAAACAAAGAATTTAGACTGGTTAAGACCAAACGGACTGAAGAGCATCATAACTGCGCATGCCTCGAAGACAAAGTTGAAAAGTTCAAGTGCGAAGAAGACTTTAGAAGCCTTCATCAAAGACCCCCAAAGACCCCTGAATTGGGGAGGTGCATGCGCAGTGCAAAGAATTATCTAATACCCATGAGATCATGCTATGTAAATTAGTTCCGGCGCGTATGTGATGATGCTGTAATGACACAATAACCTTTAGCGAAATTTTACTGTATAAATATGGCACCACACTTGACAAGGGTGGGTGAGTTAGGAGGAAATATCCCCCTCACCACCAGTGCTGCACTAAACAAATACCTGCTCTATAGACATCGGTCTATGGGGATTTATTTCCAGCCTATCTTTCGGGCATCATAAGGAGGGGTAATTAAGGATGGGGTGATGCAGGTCGAGCCCCACCTGCAGCTGAGCCAGGCCTCCCCCTGCTCATGGCCCACACAAACCCCTGCTCGAGCATCACCAGCTGCATCTGCAGCTGTCCCACCTCAAGGATGGATGATGGATGCAATCAGGGCGGTCTCTGCCTCTCTCCGCTGCCAGGATGGGAGGAAAGTGAAGCCATGAACTAGCAGCAGAAAAAAACAATGGGAAGAGACATAACCCAGTGTGAGTGAACGTACTTGCAATATATACAGGGCTGGCAGAGTGGGGTGTGAGGGAACACGTGCGATGGGCATGGGACAGGCACCAGCGGGACCCACCACGACTGCAAGAAGGGGCTTGGTTTGTCCCCTTGGCCGTGCTACCCCCTCACTCCTACGCTCCTTCCCTTTGGGAGGAGATCATCACTCTTGTCCCATTTGTCACAGAGCAAGCACTAAATAATCTCTATTTAAAGCTCATTTTGACATCTGCTTTGGTCTGCCTTCATTTGTGCATTGTGGGCACGTTTCCCTTCCTGGAGCAGAGTGTGATGTGTCCCCTGTGGCAGGTCAGGGGGCTCCCCCCATGGGGGGACATCTCGTCTGGCACAGATCAGCACAGGTCCTGCCACCTCACTGAAATGGGCAAATCCCTTTGGAGGTGGTGGGTGGGTTTTTTTATTGACCTACATCCTTCTTTCCTGTGTTTGCCCAGAGCTGAAAGAGCCCATATGTCATCTCCATGGCCCATCCAAACACACACAAAGGCAGCCACTGAGCATCCATGGGATGAGGGGTGAGGAAGAAGCACAGGCAAGAGGCAGCAAATCTTCTGAAACCACAGACAACGCTTTTGAGAAAAGTTAAGCAGTTTATTCAACAGGATGAGTCCACACCCAACCAGTGGCTTCATCTACATGGCATCACCAGCACACAGGAGGACCCACTCAGACACTCTAGCTGACGGCATCTCACCATACATTACAGAGACAACACCAGAGGAGGAAGAGAAGGAGGAGGAGGAGGATGACCGGTACAGTGGGCAGCAGCTGGCAGTTTCCCACGGCCTCCCGGCATAACCAACCCCGTCCCCACCAGACCTCACAGCCCAACCACGCGAAGCAAATCAGACTTGGGACATCTACTGCCGCCCCGCAAGAACCACAACACTGCTAGTTAAATAACATACCTGGGGATACAAAAACGACCTACCAGGGACTTCAGCCTAGGGAACAAAGTGCACTGTCATCGCCGCCCCAGGACCGCGCGCTGGCGGCGCTGAGGGTCTGTCCAGGGAAGGGGCCGCAGTGCCATCGCGCTGCCCCTCAGCACCACTGCGGGCCCTGGGGCCGAAATGCCCTGGCAGGACAGGCTGGACAGGGCAGGGCCGCGGAGCCGAGCCGAGATCCGCGTTCGCTCTGCACAGCAGAGAAACAGCTGCCCCGTGCAGCCGCCCTCTGCGGGCTGCGGGCCCAGGGGCAGGAGAACACCCGCCCTGGGTCCGGCAGCGGCTCAGCCGTGGGTTGTCACAGTGAAGCTCTGTGAACTCTGAAGCCCACACACAGTCTGTGCCCTCAGGGAGGTACCGAGGATCAGAGTCAGTCAGTCACTCACAAACCATTTGCGGGTTCCAGTTATGATGCTCCTACAATGTATGTGGTTCAATTTTGTGCCAAGTTCGCTTACAGAAAAATACATTTCTTCCCTTAAATTTACAGTAGTTAAAACTACACTTGGAATACCATATTACAAAGGGGGAGTTTATTCTCCAACAAAACATCTTGGTTCCCTTTTCATTAAACAGAAAAATGGAAGGACTTTAAAAGAAATCACCCCCAGCACAACACAACTGCCCAGACGAACCCATGTGTGCATAGCTCCCAGGCCTGAACTCCAACCGTTTGTTTTGGTGCTCAAAAAGGCACTTAAAGATAAGAAAATAATTGTATTAAAAACCCACAACAAAACAAAATAAAGGAAAATGAAAGGCAATAATTTAATAGAAAGACACTGGAAGTTGTACCGTATGGTCAAAAGTAAGAAGGGAGGAAATAAAACCCCTAATGAAGATGGGTTTGCTCTCAAGTCATCTCGGAAAGCATATAAAAACCAGAAAACTGGCAAAGTGACTGTTCTCCAGGAACTAAATGGAAACAAAAGTAATAATTACTGGCAATGGATACACAGCACTCGTGCCAAATGGGTCCTTCCCTCCCCCAGCACAGGTCCGTGACCAGCCCAGCCTGGCCGAACATCTGCTGCCGCTGCACCAGGCTGGGCAGTGGCCAGGGCTGCGCCAGGAAAGGGGGATGATGGAGAAATAAACACCAACATGAACCAACTGTGGTCATTACAAACGCCAAGGACGTTCACAGACAAGCACACACACCGTCTGCCCTGCCAGTGTGACAGGGAGGGACATGGGCAGAGCTGCTCCCCACGGGCTCTGCGAGGGGTGCCGGCGGCTTCGCTTCCCTTCGGGATTACTATTATTATTACTGGGTTTATTTTTACATCGAGCTACCTACTAAGTGCAAGGATTTGTTGAGTGGCATTGGCTTTTATCTAATTTTAGCCTATTTTTGTAAAGTTTACAGGTTAACAGTTACTTTCGAGCAGTTAAGCAAGTACAGCAATATATACAAGGCTGGCAGAGTGGGGCGTGAGGGGACACGTGCGATGGGCACGGGACAGGCACCAGCCGGTCCAACGCTCTGCGGTGTCAGCTCCATGCCCCGTGCACAGAGATGCAGGTGTGGAGGTGCAGCTGTCAAAGTACAAGCATGGAGGTACAGGTACAGAGGTACAGGTGTGAATGTACAGGTGGTCTTGCGCGAATGTGAGCTCCCCAGCCGAGGAGACATGAGCCACTGCAGGACTGATGGGCTCTGTGCCTCCACTGCCTTCTGGAAGACAGGCTGCTTCTCCTGCAGAGCTGGGGTCCGCAGCAGTGCCGGAGAGATGAGGAAGATGAAATGGGGGGAGACAAAGCAAAGCCCCAGGCAGGGTAGGTGGTTGCTGGGTGAGTCAAGAGGGCTTGCAGGCGTCTTCGCCCAGGCACAGACAGAGCAGGAGCATCAGAGATAGCAGGGAGGAAGGATGAACATTAAGGAGCCATTAGTACATGACCATGGGGAAGTGCCAAATCAAACCATGGGGCATTGCATGGAAAGCTGTACAAGGAAAAGCTGCAGGAGAAGCACGGAGCATTTTGGATTCAGTGCTTACAGAGGAGTCTGGATTATTAGACAGGACCATGCAATCCCCAGCCTTCTGCATATTTTTTCTCTGGGTAAAACAAAATGTAGATTCGTTTGCATAAACTCAAATGCTCGTATTACATGGTACAGTACAGAAAGTGCAAAGTATCACCCATCAGATCAGTTTTGCATCTGACACGGTCAAATACAGCTCATGCTTCTCATGCAGGACAACCACTCTGACCCGAGACCCCTCCTTGCTGCTCAGGCCTGACTCTCGAGAGACCATTGGGTTGGGTTTTGATTAAAAAAAAAAAGGAAAAAGCATGTGGGGAAAGGGAGATGAAGAATCTCCAAACACTGTAAGTTACTCCATGCTTTACCACACATTTGGTCACTAGTCCTTGTTCACCCTGAAAACTTGCAGAGAAGCAGCGTTCCACGGTCCCGGTGCAGCACAGCATCCTCCTCCTGCGCGAGGGTGATGGCACACACCTCACTGTCCCCACTCATGACACTCACTTCACTCCATCCCATGCATGGCACACACCTTGCTTTGTCCCTGCTGCCCAGGGCATCATGGGCACATCAAGATATCTCAGGATTCAGGACTGGAAAGACTCCAGCTGGCCAGACACACACGGTCATTTATGGATTTCCAGCTCTTCTCCACAGCCCAGCAGTGAACAGACCCCCACTGTATCCCCATCCCTTTTTTTTTTTCAATGCCAAGAGGTACAGAAAATAAATTCCAGGATGGCCTTGTATTGCTCAACACACAGCTGCTGCAGTATGGGCTTCCATGTGCACACAGTGAGCCTTGGAAACCCAGACCAACCCACTGTCTCAAGAGAGGACATTTCAGAGCCAGTTTCTGAGGTAAATCTACTGTTTTAAAAAGTCACTGAATTCTGTACACTTTGTTTTTAATATATACTTCTACACTGAGCACGTTCTCCAGTGCCAACACGCAGACCTGCCGTCTCCTCCTGCTGTAGGACTGCAAGCTCGGGAAGTGTTTCTGCAGGGATGGGGTGTGTGCACACCTATGTACATACACACACACACACGTATGTACAGCACCAGGCCCAGGCCACGCATGTGTTTCCTTTCACAGAGGCTCCCCGCAGCAGGGCTCTGAGCCCAGCGAGGCTTCGCCGCGCCCACCTCGCTCCCACCATCTGGGTGCCGGCTCTCCTGCCGCAGTCCCCGTGCCCCAGCCTACATGGTGCCCGATTTATCTGCCGAGCTGCTGGGGAAGAGCTTCTCAGTGGGAGTGACGGCGGGGCTGCCCACCCCCGAGCTGCTGCTGCTGCTGGAGCGGTGCTGCACCACTGGCCGCACCGGCCGCATCGGTGGCGGCCGCAGCTGCGCCCCGGCCAGCCGGGCCGACAGTGCCGGTTTGAAGGTGGTCATCATCTCGGTGGTGGAGCTGCTGCTGCGCCGTATGGCTGCATCGGGGTCCCGGATCAAGATGGTGTGCAGGGGGCTGGCTGGCTCCGAGTTGGCAGCGCCCATCGGCGGGTTCTTCATGGGCTCCAGCGTGTCCAGGACTACGTCGGGGGCCTGCTTGGCCGTGTTCTGCCTCTCCAGCTCCCGCAGCTCGTTCAGCGCTGTGCTCATAGTCTTCTCGATGTCCTGTGAATGCCAAAGGAATGTCTGCACTGTGCCACAGCATCACCTGTTCTCCTGCACCCCACCCCACTGTCCTGGCGTGCATGTCTGCAGAGGGGGTTTGGTCTCTGACCTAAGAGCCCCCAGGGAAAACAGCTTTGGGAGAAGGTGTGAAGCCCAAACTGGCCACACAAAGGTACCCCGTGTTCCCCAGGTCAGCAGGAGCTTGGTCACCAGCTCCAAAGGGCGGCAATCCTGAGCACCAGGAGTGATGGGGTGAACACCAGCTGGCCCACACAGCTCCCCCTCAGCACTGAGGCTGGCTCTTCCCTACAAAAGAGGCCCTGCAGCCTCCATTGGATGTATGGGGCCTCTGCTGTCCCTGTGCCCACAGGACAATGGCACGTGGCAGGGACATGCACAGGGATGTTTATAGAGTGAGTGGCACAACAGCAGCTCGCCATGGATATACGAGAGGCAGCAGCAAGGCCTGAGGCAGCCCAGGAGAGATTGGCTCCAACCCATCACCGCCCACCCACCTCTGGGCTCCAGTCTGTCCACAGGGATCCCCCAGAAGGTGAACCCAGTTCAACCAGAAGTGCCCATGCACAGAGAACTAGCTACACTGCCTACGGCTACAGTGCTGGGGTCTCCTGCACAAACGGAGAGGCCCTGGTTTGGATTTACTTAAATCCACCTTAATTAAGGCCACTAACTCAGCAAGACCATGGGAGAAGTAATTTAAGGCAGCAGTGTCAATCATTGAAAAGCCACTCTAGTCAATGCTGTCCTGGTGCAGACAAGTCCTTAATTTTAGAACACCTACAAAATGCTCACTGAGCCTCAGGTTAACATTCAGCTGAAGGGAAATAATTATCAAGTTAGCTCCAATTCAGTCTATTAAGCTGCTCAGATGATGGGTGAAAATATTCTCCCAGAGTGAAGCCTCAGGACTCCCAAGCCCAGCAGCCCCACAGGCTTCAAGATGAAAATTTACATCAGCTGGGTGAGCATCTTTTACAAGAACAACCCAACACAGTTGGGTAACAGCTGTGACAGCAGCACCGTAACAGTGTCTGAGGTGAAGGGGCTCTGGGCACTCCCCAGTGAGGTCCCCTTCAGCCTCTTGGTCCTTTCCCAGCCCTCTTACCTCAGCAAGAGCTTCTGCTTCCAGGGACTTCTGATCTCCAAGACTGCTGTGCCGAGTGGATCCACAGGTCGATCTCAGGGGGTGGCTGTCAGCCAGGGCCTTCCTGTCTGGGAAATTGATGCTGCCTGCGCTGCCGAATGTCGCCATCCTGCGCTTCTCAGGGCTCTCGATCCTGCCCCTGTTGAGGGGGATCTTGTGGGGGCTGCTGGGGCAGGCAGCTGCTCGAGGAGGGGTGTCTATGCCAGGCCCCATCCCTCGGGGTGGGCTGTGGGTGTCCCCCCCGCTGCGGCGCCGGGGGATGGCTGCACCATCAGACCTCAATCGCACCCTGCAAAGAATCCAGCACAACACCGGGTCAGCATCTGTCAGCCTGACCATGGCTGGTCAGCCCTGAGTTCAGCTCAGACCAAACTCAAGCCTTCCAGCTTCAGAAGATTCAGACAAGGGGGAAGACAAATATTTTAGCTAGTACCAAGAAAGGGACAGCATCAAATCATAAGAGCAGTATGGGTTGCAAGGGACCTCAAAGGTCATCTTGTTTCAACCCCCTGCTATGGGCAGGGACACCTTCCACTAGGTTGCTCAGGGCCCCACTATACCTTCTGTACATGTTAAATCCCCATTAGCAGTGCACATGAAACACCCTCCAGGCTCATATTACCCTGCAGGGCTTACTAGAGCCTTCCCTCCCATCCTGCCCTACCCCACACACCAACTGTCCACACCCGTGACAGCGACCACCTCCACGATCACAGGAAAATGAGAGTTACCTGCCCATCACTCCCCCAAAGCCATAGTCCATGATATGATCTGTCGGTGACTGGATGTCGTTCTTGGAGGAGGCTTTATCATCCAGCAGTGGCCCGCTGCTCGCCTCGCTGTCTGCCTTCTGGCTCAGGCTGTCGGAGAACGCATCATCCCTAGGGAAAGGAGACAATATCAGGGACAGGGTTGTGCCCTGGGGGAGCAAGGGCCCAGATGCCACATGAATCCAAACATCACCACTCCAGCAGCTCCCACTTTGTTAACAAGGAGCTGGACCAAGGCCACCACTTCACTGGGAGCTTGGAAACAGTGCACATTTGCCTCCACATCCCCTGCCACATCCCCTGTGTACTTGTAATAGAAGCAGCACCTGGCAAAGGGCCCTGGGATCTGCCCACAAGCCAGGTGAGCACTGAACAATCCAGGTCAACACTCACAGGGCCAAGGCCAGTGGTAAGCCTGGGTCACACTTCTTTGGGGAGTCCATGAGAGATGGGCTCCAGGTATACTGAGGTACAGTGTTTAGTACTCGTCTTTATCAGCCCGAATGAGAAACAAGTGGAGCCAATACACAGAGAGAGAGAAGTGAACAGGCCCAGATTTCTCACCAAAGTCATTAAACCTCAGCAAAACAGACTGATTATTTTAGGTGACTGAAGTGGACCTTGTGCAACTATAGGATTTTAACAACTGTCACCACTTTACTCACATGTCTTGCACAACGATGTACTGGTGGGGAATGAGCCCGTCCACCCCATTGTGTCTCCCTTCCCACCAGTCTTCCGATGCCCGATGGTACAGCAGGAGTGAGGCCCCTTTCTTGAACGAGAGCTCCCGTGGAGATCGTCCAATGTAGTCAAACTTGGCTATGGCTTCAATCTGCTCCACCTCTGCACAAGAGAGAAGCACAGTGAGAGAGCAGCTCAGTTCAGCCATCACAAGGGAAGAAGAACCCTAGAGAGCCATCTCACCAGAGCCCAGTGTCCCCAGAGCATCTGACACTGAGCACAGGCCTTCTTGTTTTCAGACTGATCAATTCTTGTTGTTCCAGCCTTTCTGGGACCTCTCTCAGACTCACAAACTACTGGCAATTACAAACAGCTACAAACCAGATGGGGAGCAGCAGGAATCTCCCTCTGTGCATATGGCATCCTCACCCACACTCCCACTTTCCGCTTTTGGTTACAGAACCCCATTATCCTCCAGCCTGAGATTTTGTCAAGCCATATCAGATGCTGTGATCAAACCCCACTTACCTTCTCTTCCCTTCCTTATCCTGGAGACAGTTCGGCCTGAATTATTGATGAACAACTAACGCCCCTTTGGGGATCCCCATGGAAATAATGATACCAGCTCCAGCCAGGCAGCTGCTCTGCACCCCACCATCTGCAGCACTCTGCCTTGCTGCTTCCCCACTTTTCCTAATGGGAGCTCTACCAAACACCTGTGACTCACAAGCTGGGAGCTCAGGGCCTGAAATACAGGAGGCAGAACTTCACTTTGGAAGGTCATGAGCACACATGATCCTCTAAGCCTCTGGCCAAGGGCATTACAGCAGGAGCTGCTGGGGCACCCAATGGCACTGAGGAGCCTGTGAAAGAGCCTGGCTCTTATGCAGACCTGTTTCCAGCTGGGGAGCACTGAATCCTAAAGAGACCATTGCAACAGCTGCAAAGCAGCAACAGTGTCTCTCTCCTCACTAACCAGAGCCACCCACACTCTGCCTTGCCTGGGTGGCAGACTGCTGCCACTCCCCAGCTGTCCCTGCCACTGTCAGAGCATTAACGTGCCTTGATTATCTGAGACAGTGAATCATTTCAATCCCCACCTGGACACTGGCAGACAGAAAAGGACAAAGCAAAACAGGGCAAGCCTGCCCAGTTCCTCCAGATCTGCCACATTCTCACTAAACACAGAAACTTGCTCTGCCCCATCACTGACTGTGGGCTCAGCAGCCATCAGTGTGTGACTGCTCAGGGACCAAAGCCACATGGAGGAGGGGGACACCAAAGGACATGGGAGATGCTGCATCAGACCCCTGCCCCATTCCAGCCCCACCTGGGACAGGCCAGGCCGCTTCAGCAGATTCATCTTCCCCATCTTAAGCAACCCCCACATGAGGGCAGAATGTCTGGGAACACCACAGGGAGATCAACAGGGAATGTTCTGGAGGAGACAGAGCCAGGAGGGCTCCCACAGCCCTGACACAATGCCAGGCTACAGCAGGGAGTGTGTGCAGGGCAAGGGGGAGAGGGAATATGTAAATTCACAAAGCCACTCCTCTGCTGTACACTTGGCACCACAGTTAATCACTAGGAAACCCCAATCGGAGCCATTAACGTGGCTACCCAAGTGTGAAATTGGCTGCACAGCAGCTCCCTTGCCTCCCTCTGCCAGGCCTGTCGGCTCCTGCCTGGAGCTCAGAGCAGGCCTGGAGCTGCCCAGCCCCACGTGCCCTTCCCTGTGCCCAGAGCCGCCTGGCCTCACGTGCCCTTCCCTGTGCCATTCTTCCTCCTGTGGCCCCACTTGCCAGGTGAGCCCTTCCTCCTCCCTGCAGGCCTCGCAGGGCAGGTGCGTTCTGCGAGGCAGGACGCAGCCAAGGCAGCAGCAGCTGTCAGAAGCAGAAGGTGCTCAGCTCCCCAGGGCCTTTCCAACACAGCAAGCCCTGCCGTGGTTCCCTGCCCCACAGCAGTGCCAGCAGCCAGCCCGTCCAGCCTCCGTCTCACAGTGCTCGCTGCTCTCCTGCAGGCATAGCTCTGCTGACACGGACCCAGCCCCTGCTCGTGCCCTGCTCACCATCATCACTGGTGTGCGGCTCTGTCCCGTTGTCATGGTCCACTTCATCGATGGTGCCCGGCTCGCTGTGCGGGCTGTCACTGCAAAGGAACACATGAGGCTGTCACACAACAAGTGACACTCTGTTCCCAATGCACTCAGCACACCTCATGTCTTGAGGGAGATGCTGCCCAGGGAGGTGGTGGATTCCCCATCCCTGGAAGTGTACAAGAAACGACTGGATGTGTCTAGGCAACAAGGTGGTGTCTGGCCAAAGGTTAGACTCCATCTTGGAGGTCTTTTCCAACCTAACTTGTTCTGTGATTCTCTGATTCTATGATTTCAAATCACAGCATATCTCTGAACTTGTTCTGAGAACAGCAAACACCCGCACCACGATTGCCAGGCCCAGAATGTCACATTCTGTTGGGTCTTGTGTCTTTAGTAGAGTTTGGCAAAACTAACACAAAGTGACAGCAAGTTAAATGTCCCATTCCCTAATTCACAGTGAGCTTTAGCATTTTATCATCTGCTGCACCAGGAAGGATGGTGGCAGGTATGTATGGTGGCAGGTAGTATCAGGCATGGTAAGGTCTCAAAAATGTATGAAATTTGTAGAAAATCAGTTCAAGTCTGTTACTCATTATGGTTTGTTAAACCCAGACCTGAATGCTGAGTTAGAATTCCAGCAACAAAGGGAACTGGAAGGTTTGGGTTAACCATGGGCTGAGGGATTTCATCCAACCAGCAAATTATGATGGAGCTATGGGACTTTACTCAAAATTTCTGGCCTAGCAGGAATTTGGATAGAATTGACCTAAAATTCTGTTTTGCTGAACATGCTTCCATGGATCTGCAGCTCAAAAAATCTTCATCAATATTAGTATATGCACTGGAAAAAGTTTCTTCTGATGTTTTTTACTGAGGTTTCTAATACTGAGTCAGCACAAGAAAATGAAATACCTGGTGAAACTGCCTGTTTTGACTGGTAAGACTAAATCAAATGGTTCAGTGTGCAAGAGCCTCTTGGCCTGATGAAGGTGTTTGTACCCAGGAACCCTGCAGAGAGCTCACCAGTACTCCTCCCCTCCGGTCATGCACTTCTCATAGACAGGCCCTTCCAACTCTCGGTGGCTGGGGAAGATGCCCTCGTGGTGAATGATGATGGTTTTGATGACCTCATTGACATGGGCCTGGCAGGACACCGGATCCTGCCCGTCAGGAATGTGCATCAGCGTGGGCCCGAAGCAGATGGCCAGGTTGTAGGGATCCATCATGTTCTCATCGCTGTACTGTGACAAGCTGCAAGCACACGTGTGAGGGAGCTGCCGTGCCACGCTCCCGCTCACTTGGAAAACCTCCCACCACCAACCCCCACTGCTCCGGGACACATCATCACCGAGCTGCCCCCCTTCCCCGGGCACACAGCCACAGCCCAGCAAGGCTGGGGAAGAAGCAAAGCACAACTCCCCATGGCAACACCAGAAAGGACTCATGCAGCAAAGACAGGGAAGCCCTGGCAAAAGGGACTGCAAGGAGAAGCTTGGTGAAGCAGGAAAACAGACTCACTGGTTAAGGAAAGCAAAGAGGTATCTCATGACCACGATGACAGCCCGAGGCAGAGTGACAATGATCTGCTGGATCTGGTGCACTCTTTCCACAGGGTTCTCAGTTTCTGAAACACATGGATACAAAGCACATCCTTAAAAACCTTTTCAGTACCAGACAGCTCAGCACCAGAGGGACTTGTTCCAGATCTAGTGGCCCAGTAAGCAAGGAAAACAAAAGCCTGTCTCCAGAGGTCATCCATGAGTTTGGCACTAAGGTGCAGGAAGAGAATGGGGCACATTGCTCCTCCAGAGGGGAATTCATATGTTCAGATTCAGCATAAATAGTAAATAAAGACATTTCTGTGGGTTTATTTTTAAAATAAATGCTTATGCATTATTTATTTCATTCCTCAACAGTTCCTCTGTTCCTCAAAAGCCTGAGTCAATGTGGCACTGAAAACAGAGCACTGCTTGATTTTCTAGGGCAGATTTTTAAATGAGGTTTTTATTCATGTTACTCTTCTGGGTTACGCATTGGATCCTTCTGAGCCCTTCCACTCCTGTCTCCTACTGCTCTGAACAGGAATTAGAAATTCCTGGGAAATAGGTTAGCTGAACTAATGCTGAATCAGCACTTTCAGATTCACTGCTCTCCACTCCACAGGGGTGCCCAGAGCCTGGAGCTGCCATCAGACACCTGCTCCCTCCCATGGCAAGGAGGGTGACTCAAGGCTGTCCTGCCCTAAGCTATGCCTGTGTTCTGTAGAGAGTTAATCCTGTGGCTGCTGTTTCACAGGAAGCAGAGGACAAGCACCAGAGCTTTTCCGGAGCAGGCGGATCACACTGAAGTGCTTGTTCTGGCTCAAACTACGCCATTTGCTAATCGCAATAAAATTCGCTGACAACATGTAGCTGAGCTGCCATTTAATCAAAATTCTGAGCAAAATCTGGCCTCAATACCAAGATGGATAACTTTATAGTATTTCACGTGGGGAATTTTTCCATTTGATTTATCCCATTTTTGCCTGCTGGGTTCTCTACTTCTTCAGTTTGGTTTTACATAAGAGGATGTTTGTTAAAAAAAACGCAACTAAATACAAACTGGATAAAACCCTATGACAACAGATATCTGTTCTGACACCTAGAGGAACAAACTGTCAAAGCACTTGCCTTTCTCACTGAGCAAAATATTTCAGCTGGGCATAACTCAGGAATTAACGGGGTAACCATCACCACTGCACACACAAGGACAGCCCCATGCGGCCTCTGCAAAGTGCCTTTTGACCTGTCTATTGCCCATGTGCCTTTGAGGAGCTTCCAAATAAAGCCCCAGCCTTCCAAGAGCAAAAGGAAAAGTCCTTCACCTTGCTTAGGCTGGGACACCAAGTGTGCAGCCTGCGTTTATGTGCGTTAGTGCTTCTCTCGTCCCACCCAGTTCTCCACGAAGAGCCGTCACGTGTACTTACTTATAGTAGATATCAAATCTTGAAACCTTTCCTTAGGAAAGAGGGGGTTTTCCAGTCCTCGGAAGTACAGCTTCAAGACTCCAGCCACTGAGTTAATGTCTCGTTCATTCTGATCATCAGCGAGGGGGTCTTCACCTGCCCAGGGAAAAGGTTTTAAGTCCAGCATCCCCATCAAGCTGGACTAACACAAGTGGTTTTCCCCATTTAGTGGAACCCCCAAATTTCCAAGGGTGCAGAAACCCTCCTCATGTGCAATGGCAATGCTGAATTTTCCTGAAAACTAGTTTTACTGGGGGATTTCAAACTTTTCCTGAGGACAAGGATGGTATTGGTTGTCTCTCCTTCACAGTTTCCAGCCCAACGCATTTTGCATTTACAGCACCAGCCCAGAGAGCTGAGGAGGTCTGAACGACAGCGAGTGAGAGCCTAAGAGGACAGGCTTGGCTAGAGGATACAATTACACCTCTGGAAGAGACCCAACGGTTCTGGATAGCTTTGTACTGACTATGAAAGGCCTTCAGTGCCCCAGAGATTTGGATACTAATTCATCTTACATTGGATGTGCAAATCCTCCAGCCTTTGACAGTCCCAACACTGCCTTATCCATTGGCCCATCCACCTTCACCCTGATCCTTCCAGTGCTGCTCAAGGATTAAGGGTCACTACTCCCAGCAGGACTGTCCCTGTCACAGCTCCCCTCCACTGAGGGCAGCAGGACTGCTTTCCCTTTCTCACCAGCCTGGCACCCTGAGTGTGATTTTCTCAACAGATTCACTGGCACCTCCACAGCCAGCACTGCCACTAGGTACAGGTAGGAATCCTGCGCATCCCTTGGCAAACTGCTGCAGGAAGGATGAACAAGGATCCCCAGCAAACTCTTTTATGACTCTTTTGTTTTTAATGACTGTGGAAAAGACATCTGCACATACCCCTACTTCTCATACTTCTTTCCTAGGTGACTCTTTGCTATTGCCAGAGACACAACACTGAGAAACCCAGAGGGATAAAACCTCCTCATGCCTCGTAGCAGAAAGGGATTTACACAGGCTTTACACCACAGCTAATGCAGCCAGCACACACCAACTCCCACCAAGGATCCCTGCTCGGACAGGGCATCCTGCTGTACCTGCACACCCCAGCTACACACCTCTCTCAAACGAGTTCTTGATGTCGTTGACTTCCACCTGGGAGCCAGGGACTCTGAAGATGCCCTGTTGCTGGAGGCCTGGAAGAGAACAATACTTTAGGAAGGTTCCTGGAACTGTTGGGCAATACCTGCAGGTAAAAACAGCAGAACCCAGGAATCGATGCACCAGACAGGCTTGGACCAAACAGGGACAGCCTGCTGCATCTCACTTCTGCTCATATTCTCCAACCAAGGCCCCCAGATCAGGGTGCTGAAAGGGCTCATGGCCTAAGCAAACCATTTAACCTGGGTACATGCTAATAAAACCTCACTATTTGCCAGTCATCCAATGCTGCATCACAGCCAACACCATCAGAATTCTAACCCGAGCCCATGGAGAATGGACTGCAGGCACCCCTGGGAGTGGCTGCTGGATCTCACTGCTCATTCAAGTACTTTATTCCTTGGCAGGTTTCTGTGAATGTACTGAGTCAACTCACCATACAGATTGATGTAGCGGATGCAGCTTTCTACAACAAGTGGAATGGCCTGTCCTGAATCCTTCAGGAAAGGAAAGGAAAAAGAGAAAAAATTACTGGTTTATTGCTAACAAAGCATGGGAAATGCATTAAAGATTGCAAAACCAGAGATTTGAAAATTAGTGCTGTGGAGTTTAGTAAGAGGACAGGCAGGGAAAGGAGGTGTTACAAACATGAAGCCATCAAAGAGTGCTGAGGATACCATGTGCAGCCAAAAACGCACAAGAAAGCTGTCACTAAGGTGTGTGAAACATTGCTGCTCCCTGTCTGGCTCAGACAGGGGACTGCCATGAGGGATCACAGCTATTCCACCCCAAAGGTAGAATGCTGAGCTGAAATAAAACTTGTGCTATACCTGGCTGATGGAATAAGCTTCCAGTAACACAGCTCACAATAGTATTTCCACCAAAGGAAATAGCCACTGTCAGCAGGTGCTAAAAAACCCAACAAACACCACTGTGTATGGAATGAAGTGCCTGAGTCTGAACCAGTGATGAGTTCTGCCTTCTCCCCAGGCCTCTTGTGGCAGAAGCTCAAGGGGACCATGGGCAGTGTCTGACAGCCCAAGTGGACACATTTCCCTTTGGGATTCTGGTTGTTTTTCCAGCAGAGCACAGTGGCATCTCTGAGCAATTCCCTCCATCTCCCAGATTGGCCTCCAGTAAGTACCTGATTCCTCGTTCGCGCATTCCTCCTTCCTCTGAGCACACAAAAAAGCCGCAGAGTGGAAAAAAGAGAACAGATTAAGCAGGGATAAGCTCAGTTAGAGGTAAGCATCTCCTTTGGAGGCCATGAACGCTCAAATGCAATGGCAGCTTAGCAAGGGCCAACACAGGCCTTTGGGATGTCCACCCTCCCTCCGAAACCCCTTCGGCATGCTGCACCCCAGCCCTAGCGACCTGCAGGGACAGCCTCTGAGATTTCCTCCCTCTCTGAACCTGTGGTGTTCCCAGGAGCCCGAGGACAAGGCCAGACCTTGCCTGGGGCACAGGCAAGGCTCTGAGGGGGGCACTGGGCAGCCATGGGGGCACTGGGTGACCAGGGGACAACAGGGCAGCTGCCAATGGCCCAGCTGCCTGTGAGGCCATACATCCCAGGAGCAGTCAGCCGTCCCCCAAGGGGTCTCTGCTAGCACAGGACACTCCTGCTCAGATGGATTTCTAGAGCAGGTGATTCCTCCTTCTCAGTGCTGAACAGGCTGGGATTTAATGAGCATTACTTTTTTAAAAACCAGTTTAAATCAGGAGTAATCACAAATCCTAACGGGATTACAGGCTTTGCCAGCAGGGCCGGTACTCTCCATGCTGGCGCTGTGTACAGACACTGCCCTCAGGCTTAGGGCTGAGCTTGAGGGAATAAACTCCAGCCAGACGATGCCTATTAGTCACCTAATCCAACAGTTCATCATTACTGCTTCCTACAGTGTTTTCCCTGAAGCTTTCTCCAGAGCAGGATTAAACACTGCAATTGGAATAGCATCACTGCCTTTGGAAATCCTTCCCACAGCCATTCCACAGCTAATGGAGGGATCTGGAGGACTGGCAGTGGGACAGTTGGAGGCATCCTTTGGGACAAAGCTCGCATCCACAGCTCTTCATTTTGCTCCTCAAATCTCCCTTCTGGGCGATTTCCTAGGATGAGCAGCGCCAAATGTCCCTCACGTTGGGATGCACTGGGATTAACTGAGTTCATCCAAGTTCACCCCACCATAACCAAAGAAAATACTCTGTCCCATGACAGTCCCATGCTGTACGTTACCAGTGCTGGGAGGAGACCCCTCGGCAGCTGCCTAGGAATGACTGCTCCAAGGCTGGACACTGAGCCCAGGTGCTGGCCCTGGCTGGGAGCCGGCGTGGGCTGGTCAGCGTGCAGGCCACCAGGTCCCCTCCCCCAGGGCATTCCAAGGTCATGGCCTCCTGGACAGGATGGTGATGCTGCAGGGACAGGCTCTCACCTGTCCACCCCAAAGGTTAACTCCTACTCTGGGCTGTGGGAAGGGCCCTTCAGACCCCAGTAAGCCCCAAGCTGCACAGGACACTACCTGTCAGCAGCTGGCAGGGGATGAGCCAGCTGGGCTGGTTGTTATTGATGCATTTTTGTGTAAGGCTGAGGATCTCCTGTCTGCCCTCCAACATGGCCACCCATATAACAGGATTTCTACCCCAGGCTGACAGTCCCTGAAAGTGGGAGACACCTTCTGGGGGCTTATGTGTCATTTTATCTTCCTTCTCAGTCACAAGGACGGATGACAACCAAAACCATGTGGAAAAGGGGAAGGGGGGGTGTCTGTTGATCCTTTGAGGGCTGGGCTGAGCTTGTGTAATCTTTCTTCTCAGGATGGGCAGAAGCAGCAGGAGAATGAGGACACTCAGCCAGGAGTGCCTCATACTGCACATGGCCACCAACCACCAGCCATGGGCCCTCACTGCTGCCCTGGTCCAGGGCATGCAGCTGATGGGACAGGGAACACCAGGAACGCATGAGGGGAGCTATGGAGAGAAATCATCCCCAAGGCAAAGCCGTGCTGGCTGCGCCAGCTGGGTGCAGATGGGCCGGAGGGACCCCCTGAGGATGGCAAGCAGCCAGGACAGGAAAGCCACCATTCCATTCCCAGCGTTCACAGACACTCCTACTGCAAGCCAGCAAGTACCTTAATGAATGTTTCCATATTGCCGTTAAAGAGTTTATGATTATAGACTGAGAGAGGCCTAGGTCTCCTCATTTTCTGTGGCTTAGGGGGAAGACATGGGGGCCTGGGAGAAAATGGAACAAAATAAATCAACAAAACACCAACATAAATGCAATGACAGGGTGAGATCTCACAGATTAAAACTGAGAATAAGAAATCAAACAGAAAAATCCTTCTGCGAGGATTTGATGTGTAGCTCCACACACCCTGCAGCCACTCACACTGGTGTGTCCCACACGGACACTGCTCCAGCAGGAAACCAAAGGCATTGGTGGTCAGCTGGATTTAACACCTGCCTCCCACCACCACAGCTCAGCACTCTCTCAGCCTGAAAAGGCACCAAGAGCAGCTGAGAAGATATATCCAAAAGTAAAACCACAGCTACCCTAGAAAACGCTGGGGTACTCCTGTTTGTTCCTAAACAGATTTAGTTCTGCTCACAGAAAGAGGCCAGAATGAGGACAATGGGAACACCTCCACCTTCCTGTGTCTAACTTCTGTCTGGAATCCCAGGGATGGGAATGACCCTGCCACTGCTAGTGACCAAGAAGCCAGGGAAGCTTGTGACAGGTTTCAGTGAAGTACTGAGGACATTGAGGGGCTGCTTTCATTAACGCCATTCCCAGTCCAATTCCTTTGGATAATGAAGGACGTTCAGTCTAGAAAGATCTAGAAAAAGGAGAAAAACACCACAAAACCCCAAACAGATTTCTGCCCTGCCCTCTGCCCCAGGCTGTACTGATGTCTGTAGGGGAGAGAACCCGTCTGCAAACACACCCAAAACTGGGTGCTGGGAGCCTTCATGCAGGAGTTCTCATGGAATAGACATGGACACTTTACACAGCTCGGTGCAAAGGGGACAGCAGGGGCCTGCTGGCTCCTTAACCAGATGCCTCTAATGAAGCAACTTTACTCTACACTCCTATAGCTTCCAACCACTCCTTCGAGGGGTAACTGAGGGGCAGAGGTGACTGCTGCCTGCTGGAGCAACCCTGCTGCACGCACTGCAGGGGCTGTGCCTACAGCCCCCAGCCAGGGGCCCGCACACACCCCCAGGGCCCCGGGCTGTCGGGGCAGCTCCCCTGCACCCAGGGTCAGCGATGGCGGCGAGGGGCGGCCGCCGTGACAGCTGATCCGGCAGGGACTGGGGAGCAGGGCCACGGACAGCTCCTCAGAGTGCACCGGGGCAGCCACACGCTGCACAGCCCCCGCTCTCTGCAGGTCCCTCTCTGTCCTGACAGCACCTCAGTGCCCCACTGCGCACCCAGCCCTGACACCACTCGGCCTGGTGCCGGTGGCACAAGGAGCCTCCTTCCTGCCTGGCAAGGCAGACCAGGCTGCACCATCTGCTTCACCACTTCTAACAGAGAATGGAGCTTTTTTTTGCTGGTATTATAAATTTTATTAAATACAAACAAGGTTGGAACAAGCTCACACACAGAAAAGCTGTGCATGTTCTAGGGATCTGTTTGGAGGCTTTGCTGGCCTGTGTCTCGCTGTCAGAACACCAGCACACTCCTAGCAAACCACTGGAACTCTGTGGAGATGCTTCGTGGACTGGACATGGATCAAAGCCTCCTCTCTGTCACATTTACCCCAGCCCTATCCCCTGCAGTAGAGGGATGAAGTCTGTGATACAGGCATGCTCTACACTCAAAGGCAAAGCAGCCAGAGCTGGGAGAGCATTTCAGGGACATATTAAAGTGTTCAAAGGAAGAGGGATGGCAGGGAGTGGGTGGACACCTTCATGTCACCCTGTCTGAACACAACCCCATCTCAGCTACGCTCCAGGGCACTGCACCACGCTGACAAAGCACATCCAGGCACATCTGAGCCAGCCAGCCAGAAACCACACTGCAGAAGAACCAAGGCCCTGCTTGTCACCCCCATGATCCAGGCATTTCAGGCCATGCAGCTGGGAAGCAGGATGTGGGGCATGGGGACTGCCAGCCCATCAGCACAGGGGGGCTGGAGGTGGGTAATTGAGCCCCACCAAGCTCCACCAGTAGCAAAGCAAACCCCCCTTCCCACAGCCCCCTCTTGCCAGTGCCAGCCCTCCCCAGGAGCAAGTAAGGGGAAGAAAGTGCTCACCTGGTTGTTCCACACTCAGCTCTTTCACCTGTAAGAAACACAAGTTCCCATCATCGCTCCACATCAGCCACCACCAGAGGACTGTAGAGCACAGCTGCGCAGGTGCTCGCACCCTCACTGCTGGTTCCTACAGCCCGTGGTAATGGCTTCTGGCAGAAAGAAGCTGAATTTGGGGAGGAGAGATGCCCACCTGGTGCCCACACCATTAAAAGACAGATGAGAAATCCAAGACTCAGCCACAGGAGAGGGAAAGGGTCTGCAGCTCCCACTGACATTACCAGTTCCTTTGCCATGTGAAACCCACCCTGTGTATATCCAGAGGCACAGCAGGTCCACAGCACAGGCTCCTGGGCACCAGCTAGGACTGGCTGAGTCCCAGAAGGAACAGAGCAGCCCAAGAGGGGCTGGAGCCCAGAGAGGCCATAGAGATCACCCAACTGCCTCTTGCAGGGCCATGAACAGCACCTGAATGCAGCAGAGTATTTGGGTCCCCAGCTTTTCATGGGAGATAACAGCCCATCTAATCACCATCAGGCAAACTCTGTTGTGACTGTCAATATTCCCATTCCCTCTGAGTATTTTTAGTGCTTGGATCTCATAAATGCCAGCAGATCTCTGCTGATTAGATCTCTTTATTTTTTACAGTATTTGTCAATCCACTGAAAAAAACTAAACTCATTTCACATGCACTTTGTGCCCGTCTCCCAGGGCTAGGAAAGCTGAGTTATTCTTCCTTTGCTAAAACACATAAAAGGAAGCATTTGGCTGCACATGCCTCCATCCTGCTCTCCCTTGGCACCTGCAGAAAACAAGCTGGGAGCCAATTCCTCATTGAAACAGCAAAGAATTCCACACGCATGATTTGCATATTCAAACTCCTTCCTAATGAGAATCAGCTCACACTGCAACAGAGCATTTGGTATTTCTGGGCTAAATACTTGCTGAAAGCCTACAGAGCAGGGTGATGCCATGGCCTGGGAAAAGCTTGGAAAGCTTCACGTGAGGATCTTCCACAGCTGCTCCTGCACAGCTCTGGAGAATGAAATGCCTGACCCTGCATCTCCATCCTGAGCATGGCAGCAGTGTGGCTTTGGCGGGAGAAACCAGCACAGCAATAAGCGACTCTTCAGCAGATTCCTCACTTCCTGCCCCAGTCCACAGGAGCCTGAGTGCTGTATGCCAGCCCTGCTCACAGCCTGTGCCTGACTGGGCTCTGTCTTCACTGAGTGGAACACACCACAGGATCTAACTAGAAAGTGGATTTTAAGGTCAAATAAATCTGGCAAAGAAAACATGTTTGGCAAAGTAGCCAATAAAAAGCTATTATTTATTATTTATTGTTTTTACTGTGAGATGAGGATTCCAATTTTTGTGTGGTTAAAACCAGGCCATGGACCATTTGTGTGTTTTCATTTAAATATATTCTCTCCTGCTGAATCAGGACACCAACTCATCTCCATCTTCTTTACACTGGAAATAATACAGTTGGTTTAGATACTTTAAAGAGCTAAAATCTTCTCCCAGGGGCATGATGACATCACTGTCTCAGCAGTGGCGGGTCCCAGCTAGAGCCACTCGCTGCCCCCTCAGAAGTCACTGCCCCTGCTTTGTGTGGAGCCTGTCTGTGTGCATGTGCTCTAAAACAGATCTGTAAAATTATCTGAGAGAATAAAAATCTCCTATGCAAAAACTGGTTTAAAAACAAGGATGTCCTTCCAGTTCTTCTTTAGGACAAGTCAAAATATCTATGGCCAGGGGTCAAGGAGTCTGTTAAATCAGCAAGGGTGCTGCAAATCTATGACACAGACACACAGCATCGAGGGCAAGAAAACACCATGTCAGGGCTGCAGTAAGCGGGGGAGAAGAGGGAGAGGAAGCAAAGAGGCAGAGGGTGGGAGTGAGTGGGAATCTCTGCTGCTGAAGAAGTAACCCAGCACTTCAGCACACAGTATCAGATTCAAAGAGATTTCTCTATTTGCACTCCCAAAGAAAAGTGGGAGGAGTAATCCAAGGAAATCATGATTTTGCATGTCACTGGTTAACCTGAGCAGCAGCAGCAGCAGCCAGGCACAGAATCATCAGTCACTCAGGAGAACACACACGGGTGAGGCTGACAGATGACACATGGTTTAAACCCTCTCAGGTGACTGGAGGATCCTCCCTGGACCTGACCCCAACTCACCTTCTCCCAGAGTTTGCTTCAGCAGGTCGTGTTTAGCCTGGAGCTTTGTGATCAGGTTACTGCCATTCAGATACTCCTTAAATTTCTGGAATTAAAAGACAAACACTGTGGGTTAAGCAACGCAGCCCCTAATGGACATTCAGTGTTGCCTGGGGGCTGCCAGGGGGGCCTGGGGCTGCTGGAGCGGGCTCAGGAGGCGGGAGGAGGCAGGGCTCAGCAGAGTTTAATCACCTCTCCCTGCTCCAGCCACTGGCCCGATGATCTTATTAGCCTGGTCTCCTTGGTGCTGCCCCTCCTGCCTGGGAACGCAGGGAGGGACAAAGAGTTCAAAGCTGGTTTTCTTTTGTCAGGCTTCTGGGAATGGCTTAGGAAATCAAAGAAGCTTTGCCTGCACTGCCAGGGCTTCACCTCTGTGCAAACCAACAATGCCAAGGAAGAACTCTCAGTGCCTGAGCCCTCCCAGGGCAGGGACTGCCAGGTGCTCCATGCAGCAGGTGACACTGTGCAGCACAACTGCCCACCCCACAGTGAAGCTGCTGGACACCCAGGAACACTCCAGAGCAAGGCATTATTCAGGGAAGAGAAGAGAGGGAGACAGAGATGGAAAGCGGGAGACAGAGAATGGGAAAGAACAAATCTCTGAAGAAAACATTAAAATAATCCCAAGCAAAATTCCAAATGAAAACTGCAATTTCCCCCCCAGTTTACAATAATATTATTAAGAGAAAGTAGAAGTTCTATGCATATGTAATACATCACAAGATGCTGTTAACCGTAGGCTATGACCCACACTGAAATGAGGGAGACTTCTGGTGAACTCATGGCTGTTCCTTGTATTTCAGGTACCAGAACAGAGACCTGAGCTCTGCCGGGGAGTGCAGCATGAGAGCTGCAGGGCAGGCACACACACCACAGCCTGGCTTTTGTGCCTTCCTTGGCATGTGAGTGGCTTCAGCTCATCCGTGGGCCAAGGGCAAATTTAAGCTGCATAGACTAGAGAGGGAAGGCTTGGCTGATAGTTCACAGTCCTGAAGGCCTTCCTGAAGAGCCCCTGGATGGTGGCCTACGGTGAGGCCATGTGGAGTCTGCACCCTGCTCTGAGCGTCTCCTACTCCACTCAGTAAGTTTTCAATTTCATCTGACTGCTCCAGTTGTTCCTTCAAAGAGAAAAACACGGCAGGCACTGGATTGTCAGTCCCTAGTGGTGCCCTACCACTGAAATGCATTCCAGACCCAAATCTGACAGAAGATAAGTACTTAAAGAGACTGAATTGGTTCTTGCTCTTCACTAATGAGCACTTAACTGGGCCCCAGCCCTGGCAATTAATGCTTCATGTCCTGTATGGCCTGAGCTGAGACTCACAGTGAAATAGAACATTTCAGTCTCCTGCTGGTTGGCTCTCCTCTTGGCAATGTTGATTTTGCTCATGTAGGTCTCTGATGCAGCTGATTTGACCGACTCAGTGGAGCGGCTGTGCTGGAAGGCATCAGAAACATCAAAATCTTCCACTGTCAGCATGTCCTGCAAGGTCTGCATTGTGGCATCCAGCGTTTTCCGTACCTATAAGAAACAGGACAGTGTGGGTTTGAGGTAGACTGGGACAAGGACACATCTTGAGCCAAAACAACTAGCCAACAGGCAGCTCCTGAGCCCTCGGCTAGCACTGGCTGCCGTCTGTGGGCACTTCCAGCTCTGTCACAGGAGGGGCTCCACACCTGAGCACAAGAGGAAACCTCCAATGGAAGAAAGGCTCAGCAGTGCTGCCCACAGACCCAACCTCTTACCTCTTCATTCTCTATCTTGAGGGTGGCCAGTCGAGACTGCAGCTGGTGGTACCGCATCAGCAGCTCGGTCTGCACAGGCTGCTGGGCGCTCACCTGGCACACCTGAGACAGGAGACATTCCATGGGTCACGCACGGAGCAGACACACATTTCCATACCCACACAATTCCCTCCAGCCACTACAAGCTCCTGGCAGCCCCCAGAGAGGTTGTGTTGCCGTGTGTCCCATCAGCAGTGCCCTGGACCCAGGCCAGCACCGAGTGTTTTGCACTCAGCACTCTGCAATCTCCCAATTACAGCAGGTTAATCACAGCTCCCCTGTGCAGATCTGTGGGGCAGAGAGAGCCAAACCACGGGCTCCCTAATTGGGAGAGACACGGAGCAAGAGGCAGCCTGAAAAGAGGAGCCCTAATGAGCCAAGAGTCTCATTAGGAAAGGAAACATGAACAGCAGTGTGTGAAGGCAGCAGAGAGGGGTGAGGAGTCAGGAACAATTTTACAGTGATGGTTTAGAGAAGGAGCAGGCCAGACCAGGCCAGGCCAGGCCCCTCTGCAGCCCCACAGGTGAGCACGTTACCTCATCCCCCATGTGTGGCTGGAACTCGAACTTCAGCGGTGGGCAGAAGACCTGGTTGCACATGTCCATGATGGTGTGCTTGTCGCTCCGTGCGTCCAGGTTGTCCACAGCATTCTCAATGATGTCCAGGCCCTCATGGCGGGACGTTTCCAGGTTGTACTCAGCAGACAGGTATGTCCTGAAGGTCCGAGCAAGGCTGGCGTGGAATCCCAGATCACAGCACTGAGAAACACAAAGGAGGGTCTGCTCACACAAACACTCCCAAACCATTTCCCAAAGTTCTCAAACACAGATGGACGCTGAAGCAAGGTGGCAGTGGACACCATGCCCTGCAGTGTGTGCACACCCTGCTCTATCCCTGGGCAGCTGCCTGCCTCCCACCATGCAGCAGCTCCTCATGCGTAACTGATCACTCTCATGTCCGTCTTGGGGAAAATTATAAAACTTGGAGTTAATTGCTGCCAAAATACTGTACCTTAGACAAAAGACTGGTTTTAAACTCTGTCCTCACTATAATTGAATTTGGCATGTTGTGTCATACCAGCATAGGGCTTTGCTGCTCTGAAAGCTCCAGAGCTGAGCAAGAAGCAGCTCCCAGCAGCCCAGCTCCAGTCCCCTCCAGGAGCCTGACCCAGTGCAGGGCTTCACAGGGCTCCGTGCCCACAAGCAGCGAGCAGGAGACCCTGGGAGAGGAGCAAAGACAGCACTGAAGCACCACTCAAAATCTGGAGGCCAACAGATGTTGTTATGCAGGGAAAGGCGATACAGAGGATGCTGGAAGCAGGAACAGCAATGCCTTAGCCTGAGCCACGACTCTGGGGCTGGAAGGAGAGCACAGCAGAACAGGAGGGCCATGGTCCAGCATTGAAGCACAGGTATTTCTGGGATGTAAGAGAGAGCTGGAGTTCCTGACAGGAGATGTAAAGTTAGATAATTATGGGAGAAACAGAAGAATCCTGGAGAAACACCTCAAATACCTCCCACAGCTGCACCACCAAACTAACCACTGCCAGCAAACCTCTCCTATCACATGAAAACTGCCACGGGACAATTTCTATTACAGAAGTTAAGACACTTTGTTGCCACACAGTGTAGTACCACTATGAGTGTTGCCGGGAGGACCAGCACAGCACAAACGCTACAGGAAAGATGAGATGGATTGCTGGTGCAATCTCAACGATCCAAATGAGTCCAACTTCCCTGCAGAGCTCCCTGTTGTGAGCTGGTAGTTGAAAGTCACTTCTCCAGCAGCATCCACAGGCATTACTGAACCAATGCAGAAAAGCACAGAAAGTGATTCTGTATCAGAACATCAGATATTCACAGAATCACTGACGCTGGAAATTACCTCGAAGATCATTAAGTCCAACCTGTGACCAATCTCCACCTTGTCACCCAGCCCAGAGCACTGAGTGCCACGTCCAGCTATTCCTTGAACCCCTCCAGGGATGGGGACTCCACCATCTCCCTGGGCAGCCCATTCCAGTGTCTGACAATCCTTTCCATGAAGAAATACTTCCTGAAATTCATACTAATAAACTCAAAGTGAAATCCAAAAGCTCAGTTGGTGCCACGAGCAGCTCCAACCCAAGAAGCCGTCTCGAGCTCTGTGCCAATGTGAGGAGACACCGCTCAGCTCCTATCACATCACAGCAGGGCTGTGCTTGCTTCAGTCTCTGCTAAAACCAGCAGCAGCAGAGCTACACTGGGTTGATTCCCATCTGCAGGTGCCCGAGGGAGCCCTACTGTCCCTTCTAGTCTTTAAAAGCTGGGAAACCCCATGTGCAATAAAGAGGTGTTTTGTAAAACTACCTAATTGTCACAGCCCTCCATTTATCCTGCTTCTATTTAGCTTCTAATCACATTAGTTGAGAGCATGGGCAGCTATGGACTGGCATAGACCTGCCTTAAAAAAATCAACAAGCAACACAAAAAAGATAAGAGGTGAATTTCCATTCGCTGCTTGGGGCAAAACCTCATTCTGTATTGCAGGTCTCTCCCATGAGACAGTTTCAGCATGAACACCAGAACAACCCCGCCAGGTCATACAGAAATCCCAGAGTTGGAACAACGCAGCCAAGGGGCTGCCACACAGACAGGCCAGGGACCAGGGCCAGGACCCCTGTGCCAGCGCTGGGGGAGGACCAGCACTCCTGCTATGACCAGCTGACCACAGCCCTATGCCCTGGGAACAGACCATGCGTTCCCAAGCACCTCCCAGCCCTCACCAGTGTTCTCCCGCCCCTGACATCACAGCTACTTGGCTACAAAAAACAGTACCAGGAGGAAATATCTGCCACTGTTCAAGGATGGGAATTCCCAAAGCACACAAAACCGAGCCACTACAAGGCAAAGCACTGAATGCCACAGAACCCAAGGAGAGGGGCTCAGGGCATTGCCAGCTGCTTTTAGGACAAAATTCCATGTGAAATGTTCCCTCTCTTTGGCTGCAGGACTCGCACTGAAGCCAGCGGCAATTTGCAGTGCCCAGAAATCAGCTGCTCCTGAGAACCAGGGCAGGCACTTCCTGCACACACTGCGGCCCTTGAAGTCCCTGGTGATCAGCACCGTGCTGGCTGCTTCACACACGGATGCCCAGAGAAGAAAAGACGGAGCAGGGACTTCCATGCAATTCCCAGAGGAACAAACAATGGGGAGGGGAAAAGAAAAAGGAAGAAAAAAAAGACTTCAAACTGATGCTCCCAGCCCCAGAACAAATGGCATTTTCTCATTCCTCTCATCCCTTTGATGGCAAATAAATTAGAACCACAAATAATCCCCAGCCCTTCTGCGGCGCCTTTCATCTGCCAAGCTCAGAGCTCCCCAAGCATTAATTCATCACGTCTGGTAACACCCTGCAAGGGGTGGAAATATCCCAGTGTGCAGCTTGGGAAACAAACTGGCTCCTGGAGCTCGAGCAAGCACGTTTGGCCAAAACACCACAGAAGCAGCCAAATACCTGTGTGCCTCCCACCGCCCACCCCAGAGCTGCACTGGGGGCAGTCCTGGGCTCCAGGGAGGAGGAAATGCACACAGTGGTCTGTGGCTCCATCAACTCTGAGTCCCTCTGTAATGTGGGAGGCTGAACCTGCACATGACAGAGCTCACCTGAGCAAGTGGAACCCTGGAGTAACACCTGAGCACATGGGTGCCCTGCAAGCCACCCCTTCATCTCCCAAGCAGAGCAGTAATGCCCTGGCCTCCACAGGACCCAGCACTGTCTGCAAACGAACAGCCCAACTCATTTGCTCTGCTCCCTCTTTTCTGCATTCTTTCTTTATCTCTTCTTTGAAAAATATTCTGCATTATTTTTAATTATATGCATAATATATAATAATTATACACCTATTTCCATTTCTGGCCTCTACTCTCTTGATGTTGCCGCAAAATCCAGAGCTGTACTGTGAGGCAACTAAATCACAGAATCCCAGAATGGTTTGGGCTGGGAGAGACCCTAAAGATTATCCAATTCCAACTACCCTGCCATGAACACGAACACCTTCCACTAGACCAGGTTGCTCCAAGCCCTTTGGCCCAGTTGGCCAGCAAAGCCAACTGAGGATTTTTGGCATAACTATTTCAACTGCTGTTTCTGTTCCCTAACTTGACTCAGCTAATTCTTCCAGGGACCAAGCAATTTGACAGTTACATGTAATGTTAAATTCCTCAGAGTTCCCCTCCTTTCCTGGCTTGTCTCAGATACAGCAAACACTAATCCGTAGGGAAGCAAGCTGCTGTTCCAGGACTCACAGGAGGCTGCACATGTTTAGGCAGATCAGTTCGTATGGACACCAACTGTTTCATTTTCACTGCTGAATCCAGTGATACCTTTCATGTGACCACTTCAAACTATTTTGTAGCTATTTCCCACAGAACTCGATGGATAAGGAGCTTTATCTCCACTTCACATTTGTGGCCAAAGAGATTAACTTGGTCACACAGTTAATGACAGAACTGAGACAAGCCCAAGCGTTTAAACAGACGCACGTGTCAGCTGAGGAAGAGGCCCCATGGTGCACTGCCAGTGCAAGGCTAATTTGATCTGTCTCTATATTCTTTCTTTCCCTTCTAAGACAAAACACCAAGGCCACTGGAGACAGAGGGGCAGACAGCTCTGCGCCCCTTCACGGCTCCTCTGATGGGCTTTACAGTTCTCATTAAGCCACAGCCCCGGAAGGCCTCCCACCCTCCCTGGGAGCAGCTGGGCCCTCTGCCTCGCCAGAGCAGGAGAGCAGAGCCCGGCTTTGTTACCAGCCACTGCTCTGCAGTGTTGCCCAGGGAGCAAGTGATGTCAAGGCTGTGCCTTAGAGATGACACTGAGGCAGCTGGGATTTGGGGGAAACGCTGCAGTGTCCTGACGGTCCGGATTTGTGTGAAATCAGCAGCTGCACGTGGCAATTTGTGCTGGAGATGGAGGGTGTGTGGGCCCCCTCGCCTCTCCCATGTCCCAGAATGCCATCCTGGTGCATCCCTCACCACCCCCCCAGTGCAGGATCTATGGGAGCTCAGCCAGTCAGGCTCTGAGCTGCCCCGAGCTCTGCTCTCCCATGGAGCCCCTTCTCACCCTCACTCTACCCTCAGACCCACTCCCTCTGTGGGCTCAGCTGCCCTGCACAGACCCCCTTCAGCACCACTTGGATTCATTTCTTCTGGAGCTGCTGAAGCCCTTCTTGCCTCACCCTTGCAAAATACACTGAATTTGTAAAAAAGCCTGTTCAGATAAACTGTTCTCCCTTTGAGGATACAGGGCACCCATGTGCAGCTCACACATCCAATATTTTGTTTCTTTGGTGAACAGAATTTGTAATCAGGGAAATTTCATTGCTCCATGTTAAAGATGCTTTAGCTAAAGTCCCTGAAGGGATTCCTGGAGTGTGGCAGAAAAGCCATCTGCTGACTCCTGTGGAAGTGTCAGTGAGGAAATAAAAGTTGGGAAGAATAATATAAACAGACAGAGCTAAAATAGAACTCAGCAAATCTTCAGAAAAACAAAGTTCAAAAAACTCCACAAAAGTAAGTCATTCTTGCTTAAAAAATAATTAAATGAGAGAAAGAAAGACTATACACCACAAAAGCAGAAAGCTTGCAGATAAATCAAGGTGTTCTCACACCTTGCCATTCAAATGTCTCCACAATCAAGTTGGTTTTTAACACATCTTCAATAATAAAGAGAACAAAAGGGACATAATAAGTATTTTATCATAGATCAAAATCTTGAAGTCATCAGGGGTTTTGCATCAGACTTACTTTAATTCTCAGAAGTGTAACTACATGTTAGTGGGTTAGGAAAGGAGGTAAACACTCAAGCAGCTTTTTAAATTGTACATTTAGGTAATGATGGTAACTCGGTGCTTTGAGCACAGCTATTTATGGGCTCACTGAGGCAACTCCAGCAGGAAGAAACTGCACGGTGTAATCTACACGCTGTGGGATGCCTGTTAAAGGAAGAAACAGAAATCCCTTCTCTGGGTAAATCCCTCCTTTGAATCACCTCAAAGCAGTTTGTAGGAGTCACCAGTGTTCAGTTCCTGCCACTGCCAGGAATCCTGCCTCCAGCAGTGCCTGCCCTGAGGCTATTCGCAGCAAGGAGCTCCAGGACAAAGCTCCAAAGGCGCCTTTCCCTGCCAGGACAGCACTTCCACATGTGCTGAACCACCATCAAAGTCACCAAGTAGTAGAAAGAAAAAAACCCTCTGTTTCAGCACCAAAACCAAGGCTGTGTCTGACCTTGGGAAGCATTTCTCTGTCTCAAACGCAGACTAACCAACGGGCCGAGAAGAAACCTCAGTCTCACCTGGCTCGCCCCAAGGCAAATCCAATTTACAGCACCATCTTCAGCCCCAGTAAGCGTATCCTAAAGCCCCCATAGACACCCCTGCAACACCACACGGGAGTGCAATTAAGAGCTGAGCCAGGCTGGATGGGCACAGGGAAGGGACTCACGTCAATGAGGTCGGAGACGTCGTGGATGTAGTATTTGCTGACGGCTGCGTTGGTGGCTGCCAGGTTTAGCAGGTAGTCGTTCCGGGCTTTTGTACACTTCAGCTTGTTTTCGGAATACTTGGCTTGTCTCTGAAAAACCAGAATGGAGTGTCAGAGCACAAACACGATGGTATTGGCACAGTTTCTCCCACCACAGAGCCCCACAGCACCCTGCAGCCTGGGTATGACAAGGTAATTACTACAACTTGGTATCTGGTATGGAAACAGGGACCTTGCCAGGGTGGAGGAGATCCCATCTGAACATCTCTCGCACTGTCAGCCAGCCATGATTAGTGCATCCTGCTCAAAGGACCCCTGAGCACAGCTGCTGCTGCACATTCATGGGGGTTTTGGCATCAGTCAAAATCAGAGGGCCAAATTTTCCCCCCAGAAATGCTGACACACGTTTGGATGTGCTCCAAATATGTGCAGCTGAATCAAAGTGGGATCTAGCCCAGAGGCCCAAGCTACACAATTTAGAACAGGACCCAGAATTCAAAACTGTAGGAAAGCAGATGTGCTCCAGATCTGGGACATCTGCTCAGGCAGATCTCTGCTCTGAAGGCTGAATCAAAAGATTAACCCTTCCGAGAAGTTCACTTTTCGAAATGTCCCAGGGTTGGATGAGCCAGCGAGCAAACATGTCCTGGCTGGGGAAGCTATCTCCTTTTCTCCAAAATTAACACAAAAACTTGTGGAGATCCTGAGGCCAAGGGGATTTGCTGAGGCTGGAATGGCACAAAGTGTTTAGCTTAGCAAATCCATCTGAATACCGCACTCTCACTCCCAGACAGTCTACAGAGGAAGAACACTGGTATTTTATAGATCCAACTATTTTATTGCTACCAGGGGTCAGTGCCTGAGCAAGCTCCAACGCTGCTGTTGCTAATTTTTAAAAGCAATTTTTAAAAGAATACATCACAAACAAACCCCGATTTCCTAGAGCAGGGTCTGGTGTCCAGATCAGGATCCATCATCACGCCAAGCCGGACACCCTGGTGTGCTGCCCTCCTCAGCACGGCCTCCCAGGTCCCAGCTGGCACTGCCAGGCCCCCAGCAAGCCTTGGCCTGAGCCGCTGGTGCAGCTCCCACCACCCCTCCCTATCCTGTGCTCCAGGAGCCATCACCCCCAAGGCCCCTACAGCTGCCTGTCTCAGCTCTCCCTCCAGAGAGCCAGCCAGGAAGGTGTCATGGGCAGCCATGTGGCTCCTGTGCAGGTCCACCACCACCCCGTCCAAGGCTGCACTGCCTGTCCCTGCCATACCATCCTGACTTTGAGTCAAACCTTCTCTAGCAGCTGGTCCTGGCTCTTCTCCACAGCCAGGAGCAGGGAAGAGACTTGTGATGGCCTCCTTGGGTTGCCTTTCCGCAGAACATGCACATGAGACACCACCCTTCCTAACCCCTTCCCATAGATAAAGGAATGGCTTCACAGACAAAGACAAGGCTGAAGCCAACCCCTGCTGCCTGCAGGGAGTCCCAACCCCAGCCCAGCTCCCTCCTCCTTCCCTTTCACCCACCTTCTCCTTCATCTTCTCAATCTTCTTGACGGAGCTGCGCCGCTGAGGCCGGTCCTCGTGTCGCAGCAGGTTCACACTGATGTCCCCTGACTTGTTGAACTGCTTTTCTTCCTGCTTCTCCGCCTCCTTCAGCTTGCTCTCGGCACTGATGCTCTCTGCATGGTACATGTGGTAGGTCTTCATCACCTGCAGACACAGGAAGTCGTGAGCCACCTGCCCGCGGCCACCCAGAGCACCAGAGCAGGACAAGCCAGCTGCCATGGCCAGGGCAGAGGGGCTGTGGGGGCCACGGTGGCATTAAGGAACAAAGTGGGGAGGAAAGCTTGTGAGCTTAATCCCAGCCCCAGCCCTATTTCTAGAGACTCCAGGCTGGTCTATGAACTGTGATGCCACTCAGTCCCACTGTGGGGACATGCTCCAGAGCATACACCTGCAATCAAAGAGCACCATGTGCCTGCCAGCAGGGAAATAAGGAATAACCTCAGTGCTCTGTGGTTGGGATAAGGGTCTCCACGACAAGTGGCTGTGAGGAGGCCACAGCCACCCCAAACTCCCTTTTGACCCAACCCCTCTGTTCCTACACTCGGACTTGCTAAGCCATCAGACAGCCCTTGCTCTGCCACCCAGACAGGAGAATCATCCTGAAGTGGAGGAGCTGCAATTCCCCAGCAGAAATGGGGTTTGTCTCTTGTCATCACCTCATCCTCCCCTTGCTGCTACCAGCAGGCACAGGCAGTGCTGGGATAGGTGCAGCAGCACCTTGGCCTTCACATTCCAGATCCAGGAGGGATGACGCTCATCCAGGAACCCTCTGCAGGCAGAACTTCCACCACAACTTTCCCTTTCAGAAACAAGAGCCCAAAGGGCACACTGGATCATTTTAACGGAGCTGGCAAGAGGGACACATCTGCTCCTCTCTCTTTATGCCTTTAGTCACACTGTCCCCTTCTATCATCTCCCTTCGGCATGTGGATGGTTTATTTCACATTGCCTTGACACGGCCCACAGTGCCCGAATGCTCGCTGCGATCAGCCTCAGCAGTGCTGGGACACACTGGGACAAAATGGGACACACTGGGATGGACTGGGAGATACTGGGACACTCTGGGATGGGCTGCATGAGGCCCAAGGGTTAAAACAGAGCAGGAACCCAAAAATGCAGGGGATTTTTAGGCAAGGCTTAATGAAGAAAACACAGAGTTTTCCTCAACTGCGGCTGTCAGCAGGACCCAGGAGTGTTTCACTTGGAGCAGGTCGGGCTGAGCCGCATGATCCCTCCTCCTGCCAAGCACAAACCTCAGCTGAAGCAGGCTCCTGATGCCGCATCGGAGCCGCACAAACCTGCCACTGCAGGGAGATCCGACTGCAGGCAAAGGCAAGGGACAGTGAGCAAAGGCTCCTGCCTTGGCCCTGGGCTGCTTCATCTCCAAACCCTGCAAATTCTTAACACAGATTCCATCCACGTATTTCAAACCGCATTTTTTGCAGTGCATGTCACACGACACACACAAACCAGACGATTCCCGGGATTTTCTTAAAGAGAAAGACCAGAGGGTTTCATTGAGCCCTCCTCATCCTCACCATCTTTTTGTGAAACACACAGAGGGAAGTGAAAAAGCAAAGTGCTGCATATCAGGGCTTCAGGCAGTAAGAGGAAAGGTTTCGGCAGCACTCAGGCCCCGACACAACATGACAGAGAAGCCCAATGAGTAACAGGGGTCCAAATTGCAGGATTTTTGTGAAATCTAAAGGTTATGGGACAGTTACCCAACCAAAACAGACACCTTAAACAGCTCACTGTGCTCCTCACCAGCTGCCCTGCAACACAGCTCACTCTTGGAAATTCAGGGGATATTTCTGTTTACTATCTGCCTTAACTTTGGCTGGGGCCAACCTGCACTGCAGCAAGCAGCCCCTGATCTGCAATTCCCTCATGCCATCTCGGTGCCTGCAATCAAATCACGCTGTCCCTAGCTCACACTGCTGTGACACAAAGACAAACTGCCACAGCTGCATCCCGGGGAGCTTTCCTGCAAATCAGTTAATTAGCTGCAGTGAAGGAGGAAAAATATGTTCCAATGTTCATTAGTTATTTAACAACACGAGTTGTGTTTTCCATATTAATTACATGTTCTGGATAAAGGCTGTTGCCAAAATACCGGCCGTAAATGGCACTGTTGGCCTTCTCCAGCTACAAGGGCTTTGTTCTCCTCAACAGCTCATCTCCAAGGTTCTGACCCAGCAGAGGACCCAGAGCAGAAATGGGGTGACCATGTCAGGTACAGGCTCAGGCCCCCTCAGCCTTCTGCCTTTACCGGCTCCAACTGGTACCTCTCTGCTGGAATCCATAAGCAGGAACCAAAGGAACGAAGCTGGTTTTAATTCACAGCTGAACTATTTCTGCACAAAACCATTCCCGAGCATCTCCACTTCAGAACGAAAGTCACCCACTTCCCTTTTGATTAAAATCAGTGTGGGTTTGGTTCTTTCCATAGAGAGTCCACAGGGTGACTTACATCAGAACAGCAACAAGGCTGAGTTAAAATCAATGTGGTTGTTTTGGCTTAAGTTTGAGACAGCGAATGCCTGAGAAGCCTGTAAAAAATTGTAGTTTCTGCCCAGTGCACAGAATTCCCCTTGGAGAGGCTTAAAAAGCAGCCTTGCCAGGGCACAGATGAGCTGTGGGTAAAGCCTGGCCAGAGGCAAGAAAATCAACTTCCCTGTGCTGACAGCAGACAAGTGACATTTCTCAAGAAGCAGCAGCCTGGTGTCCTGTGAGCCAGGTCCTTATCCCGTGTCTGGCTGTGTCACCAGCCACAGTTCTCAAGCTGCTCGTGGGCACCCAACATGCTGCAAAGAACACACCAACAGCAGCTCAGTCCCAAAGATGTCCCCAGCCACCCCCAGCACCTGTGAGCCAGGGGGCAGCTGGGCCCATTTCACCTGATGGCTCAAGGACAGAATTCTCTGACTGGCAGGAGCTGCTGGCACCAAGCAGATTTGAGGTGACCCCAATTGCCCTACAGGGTTTTTCTTCATGCTTTTAAAGCCACTGTGTCCCTTCCCTGCTCCTTCCTGGCTGGATGACATAACCAGTTCGTTATCTTAGCAGCAAGGCTGAATGCAAACACAAAGCTCTCCAGCTGTTCCAGTTTCACCATTCAAACCAGTGTGTTTCACCATTCAAGCCTATGCTGCTCAGCACGTGGAGCAAAGCAGTGAATGGGAGAAATCTCCCGTGAGGACGAGCAGAATCTCCCTCTGTGCTCCTCCCTGGCCACTGCTCACACTTCGGACCTCAGCACACTGCTGGTCCTCCCACTCACCCCAGCATGTCCCTCGGGGATGGCCCTGTCCCGTGTCTGGGTTTCGACCACACTGGTCCACAGGTATTCAGGTCAGCCCAGACCTTGTTTGTCTTTCCTTGTTTTGCAGTTGTCGTGCTGCTGTTGTAATTAATCTTAATAAGTCACCACCCTTAACACAGCTTGTGACATTCAACCATCAACAACGTACTCCCAAATCTCACACAGGCTTTTTAATCTGATCTGCTGTCCACCCACACTGCAGGTCTCACAACAACCAAATCCTTCAACTGCCAATGCAGGAACAAACCTCTTAAGAGGAGATTTATGGCAGAAATTTCAAATACAATCATTCATGTTCTGTTGTTTAGGGCTGTTTTTCAAAAAGATGAAATAGAATGATTGTTTAGGAATAAACTACTGCAGTATTATTTATGTACCAGTAACAGATACAACCAAAGAAAGCAAATATATTACCTCAATTTTCCAACAAAAGGCAAACTTTATATGGTTTTGTTGCTCCTAAACCACAAATAAAATAAATTCTTTAAAAAACAATTGCTACAGGGCAAGAGGCAGAAGCAACACAAAGACTTTTACTACCCTGCTATGAAAACCTTCTTGAAGAGCCATGTCTTGACTAACAGCACATGATCTCACCAGGAGGCACAGACAGCTCTCCAGCCAAAGCGCTCCTCAGGGCACAAGACAGAGCTGAGCATGTAGGAACTACAAGTTTTCTGCATACCCCAGCAGAAGGTCATGGGCTCACAGGAGCAGGGAGGTGTCCAACAAACAGGCACAGCCAGCTCAGAGCCACTGGTGCCTGGAAATCACCAACCCAGTGATGAGCAGGGCCAAAAGGCAACGCGGGGCAGGTGAGAGCATTATGGACACAGGGATCACACTGGATCACGCCCAAACATCCCCAGCGATGCTCAAGGGAAGCAGCTGGGCAGTGCGACCCAGCCCTTGGCCTTAGACTGCTGGGAAATCCTCCACCACTGCCATCCCTCCCAGTGAAGAGTGAGACTCTCCCACAGGATTCAGGGGAAGGGATGGGCCATGCTGCAGGACAGCCAGGGCAGAGCCCCCTCGGATTTGCTCTAACAAACGCCTGTGCTCCCCATGCTGCCGGCCAGGAATGGGGGGATCAGCTCATTGCTCACCGTGTAGAGCTCATTGGTGACTTTCAGGAGCTCTTCATGCATCTGGAGACCAATCTCCTTGCTCTGCAAGACAAAAGCAAGGAGAGTTGAGACTGTTACACTCAAAACATGCAGTTCTGACATGAAAATACATTCCGGAGGGATTATAAATGTGAATACACAGTGCAGCAAAGCCTCATGCAGTTCCAGAACTGCTGCGTATTCCTTTGAGGTTGATGTTTGTTCATGGATCACCCAGCTGGGGTTTCAGAGACTATGAGGAGGAATTTCACATAATTTAACTTATTTATCCTGCAAAACAGATGAATCTAAAATTACAGGCAATACAGCTTTGCCCTTCCACTGGCAGAATTCTTCCCCAGCCCAGTCAACTCCCTATTTGGGTCTAACATGTAACGCTCTCCCACAGTCTGGGGACTGGCAGAGACTCACTCTGAGACTGGCAGGGCGCACATCATCCAATAGCCATTTGTGGGTACACAGTTCCCTAGACTGGCATTCTCCAGTCCCATAGCATCACCTGTCAATCTGTCTTAATCTGAAACACTCATTAAACACACCTGCTCCTGGACTTGCAATTTCCAGCCAACGTTGGTATTTCAGAGCAAAGATTATCAGGGCTCCCCAGCACTGGCATCCCAGGTTTATGTTTCTCCTGGCCATGACCCACCCTCCCAGCTTCTCCTCAGTATTCTGAGTATTTTCTCCTCAGTATTTTCACTATTCTGACCTGACTCAACCAAAGCATCTCTAAAAAAAGGACTTTACAAAATAGCTACACCACAGTTACATAATAAAGTTTCCAGTTTCACAAAAGCAGCAGCCAAAGTTCAGCCAGCTGAGGAGACACATACTGCCAGTGAGGAACTCCTGGCATCCTCCTGTCTGCTGAAATCCCATTATCAGCCTGTGTTTTCCCTTTCCTTGCCAGGCAGGATGAGGCAGATCCAGTCGCCAGCCCCCTACAGCATGGACACAGCCCTTCATGGAGAGGCCACAGCATGGGGAGCTGCCCAACACTGGAGCTTGGCTGCAGATCACACCAACTCCTACTCAACCCAGCGGCTGGAGGTGCTGGGATGTGCTCACACTGCTTTCCTGCCTCTCTGTAATTACACCACAAATCTCTCCGTGGAATCTTCTTGGCTAGGAAACACTTATTATAGCTTGAAGATGTGTTTAAACTAAGTGTAGACACCCCCTCCTCCCTCCCCTAAACCAAACCAAAACAAAACTGAGCAGTTTCTTCCAGATTTACTCAAATAACTCCAGGAAATTTTGTGCACGTGGGCAGGGAAAACAACATTCCATCAGGCTGGGTGACGAGAAGCCCAAGACATGGAAAGGTCCTCTAATTCCAGTCAACGAGACAACCTACATACTTTGAAAGTTTCGATTATTAGAAGCTGGAATTGAAGCAAAGCCTGAGGCAAGGAGTCTAAAGGGTGGAAGTCCCACCCAGTAACCACTGTGTGTCCGTGAGTTAGTGTCAGGGTACCTGGGACAGTCTCATCTTCAGTGGCCCAACTGATGCACACTGGTCCCACTCCCATGGGTACAAGGTGCCAGGGTGATTCCAATGACCAGAAGGTGCTCACTTGAGGCCCACACCCTCATCTGGACGGGACCCCAGTCCCTGTCCCCTGCCCACAGACACTGATGGTCATCATTGCTCTCAAAAATCTCACTGGGGCTTGCTAATTCCCAACAGAGCCATGATAGGTGCACATACCCCCAGACAGCCCAAAGATGTTTGGGGACCTTCTCAGTCTCTTCAACTCCCTGACAGGAGGGTGCAGCCAGGTGGGGGTCAGGTTCTGCTCCCAGGGAACAAGGGACAGGACAAGAGGAAATGGCCTCAAGTTGTGCCAGGGAGGTTTAGGTTGAATATTAGGAAAAATTTCTTCCCCATTCCTGGAGGGATTTAAAAGCTGTGTGGATGTGGCACTTGGGGACATGGGTTAGTCATGGCCTTGGCAGTGCTGGGGGAAGGGTTGGACTCGATGGTCTCAGAGGGCTTTTCCAACCTAAGCAATTCTGTGATTCTAATACGAGTTATTTCAGTCAAGGTCTACAAACAGGGGTCTCGGAGCCCAGAGCCTGCAGGAGCCGAGTCACATGTAGCCCCTCCAGCCACCCCTGCTGCCATGAGTCACAGGCTGCTCCTAAACCAAGGCTTCCCAAAAGCCTGTGAAGGAGGAAAGGACAGGCTGATGGCAGAAGCCATGGCCCAGGATCAGCTGCAGCTCCTGCCTCTGCCCCGGATTTCCTGCGCAGCGCAGGGCAAGGCCACGAAGCTGTAATTTTCAAACCCAATTTTAGACTCCGAAATAGAACAATGCAAACTGGCTCAGTGTGGTGTTCCATGAGCTACACCTGCACGGGAGACCACAGGTGGGGACCACAGTTGAAGAGCCATTTGCTTACAGACACTATAACCCAACACCTGCTGCAGGAAACCAACGGGTCTGCGGCATTGTCAGGAGTCTCCCAGCATCCAAGAGGGCAGTGTCCACAGTGAGGATGCTGGAGCCTCTTTCAAGCACAGGCAAGCGAGCAGCTGAAGGACTTGCCGCCCCCCCGACCCTGCTGCCTTCCCTTTCTCCAACGGAGAAATTATATTTGTGTGCTTATGGGAGACAACACCAAAACATCATTCCAGTTCCCTGGGACCATCCACAAAACCCAAACTACAATTCAGCTGCTTCCTTTATACCTCCCATTCCTCCTGAAACCCACAGCTGCTCACTGAGACAGCAATGGCTTTAAGTTAGCAATTTATCAGAATTCCTGCCACTGCTGACAAAGTAAGGGAAAGAGCAGCATGGAGAATGCTTATTCTAAAGACAAAGACAAGAGCTCCCATCCAGACACTACTTCTTCATCCAACCTCCATCTAGGACAATGCAACACAAGGTGTAATTAAATTCACTGTCACAGCACATAATTAAATCCCACACTGGGGAATAACCCAGCATCCTTACTTTGGACATAGCAATGCTCTGTCTCAAGTGTGTAATTTCCTGTATTCCATACCTGGAAGAAGCATCAAACTTCCTTTCATCTGCCACAGCAGAAGGTTAGAGTAGAGCAAACACCTGCCTGGCAATGGGTCCCTCAGCCTGGGTTTGACTCTGCCAGGACATGCTGTGAGATTTCATGGTGACAGAGACTCGCCCCGACAGCAGAGCGAGCCAGATCTCCACATCTCCATTTATTGCTGCTATTAGCAACGTCAACACACTCGCCTTGATCATCTCCTCCTGCATAGGGAACATGACTCGCACTGGAAGCTCCAGGGAAATTTGCCCAATTGAGTTTTCTTCTTCTGCTTTCCTCACAGAATCACAGAATGGTTTGGGTTGGAAGGGTTCCCGGCCGGACATGAGAAGAGGCGTGTTGGAGCTGCTGCTGCCGATCAGCGCGGGGGGCAGAACACTTGGGCAGAGAGGAACAAACCGCAGCACCCCAATTTAGTGATGGGTGACCCCACCAGTGCCAACCTCATCCAGGGAAGCCGAGGGAGCGGCAGCTCAGCACCCCACATCTTTCTAGGCAAATTAGCACTTGCTGAGCAATTGCTCCTTAGTTACGCTCAGCCTGTACCCCAGCGAGCCCTCCCTGCCGCTTTGCCGGGACTGTTTACATTTACATAATGAACGCAGGAAACACAAAACCTCCTGGCTCCTCATGTCCCCGCAGCATGTCACGGGCCATTAATAAATTCTAGATGGGAAGAATTAAAAGTGACATTTCTGGGAAAAATTGTTACCCTAATTTACCATCAAAGAGCAAATCTCCAGCACAGCCAGCAGCTGAACCACAACTGTGGGTGCTTTAACCCTTCCGGAGCTGGGTTCTCTGCCAGTGGCCCCACACAGCATGGCCCCCCTGGAGGAGTGCTTCGAGCACTTTACCCACCACACTCAAAACCAGACTGGACACAACAGGGAAAGATCCCTCCTCTGAGCAGCCTCATATGCTGCAAGGCTGGATCTTCAAAATCCATTTAGCAGCATGCTCCTATTTCCACACAGATGCCCAAGGTTCCCAATGAACACTGCTGTGAAGTGCAAGTGCAGCCTCAGATCCCTTCAGACAAGGTGTGACATAGGTTGAGAAAAATAAATAACCAGAATATACCCAAAAGTGGCAGCCTCCCTGTCCACATGGAAGGCAAATGTTGACACAAAATAAGTCTTTTCCCTGATTTAGCTGAACATTATTTCCAGGGACAGGTAAGTCCAAGGGACAAATACAGTGAAATCACAGATGACCACAACTGTAAAGCCTCCTTTGGATGCAAAGCAGGTGCTGGCTCTGGCAGGCTGCAGAGAGAGTCACACCAGCTCTCCTGGCAGGAGACAGAGGAGGGAGAAACAAGGAGCAAACATTTCTATCAAATATAAGTGTTGAGCCTTAGAAGTTGAAATTTAAGTTCAAAAATGAGGGGAGATGGAAGAAAACCAAAGACAAAGAAATAATTCTGCTGAGCAGATGAAATACTTCATCATCTTGTCCTGGCTGAGGATTGACATACGACAAGAGAACACTCAAAACACTCAATATATGCCCTTGTTTGCAAGCTGACTGAATTTGTCCTGTGTTTCCAAATGAGACACACCATCCACAGACATGGGCAGGGAAAGCAGGATAGTTTAAATATGAATCTCAAAAACAGGTTCAGAGCAAAATGCAAATGGGAGGAAGATTTTGAGACAGAACTGGACTAACTGACATATACCAAACGTCTCCATTCCTGGAGGCCAGGAGAACAGGAAAAGGGATGATATCCCATATCAAATCAGCCAACCCAAATCTGACCTCGCAGTTTAATTTCTAGGTCAGACCTATAAACTAGAGGAAACTGGCCATAAAAATATCACATTAAATTTATTCTCCAGTCAGTCTGAAATTTCAAGATAAGCCCTGATTATGAGCCTTCTCCTGTTGGAGAGGCAGGTGCCCTACGGCTCACCCTGCTCCCTCACTACAGTCCCCAGCTGCTCCTGACGAAAACAAGGCCACAGAGCCTACCCACTGCTGGGACTCTTCATGCTCTTACCACACTCCTCACTTTCAATGAACAGTCCACCTGACTGCGTGATTCTCAGAAGTCTTTGATGCTCCTTTTTGATTTGGTTATCATTAATAATTCTGTATCATCAGCTGATTTTGTCATCTTACTATTCAGGCTTTTTCCAAATAATTAATTAGGAACTGCATTGGAACTCTCCTTCCCTTTTTTCCTGTCTTTTAACTAATCATTAATCCAGAAAACAATCCCTCTCTTCAACAGCTCTTCAAGAATTTCAGCTAAGGCCCTTTTCCAGTGAAGGCCCTGCACCAGCTAATGACATGATCTCTGGCACCTGGAAATACCTCCACCAAATTTCTGAGGCATGACTCTTCCCTTCAGGAGGCCACACTGACTCCTTTCTTGTACCTGCCTCAGAGCTGTCACCCTGCTCTTGAGCAAGGTTCCACCCAACAAGCCTGTTCTGACCTGTTCTCTGAAGCCCTCCAAAAGTCTTCAAAAAAAGTCCTCACGTTTCCACCTCTCATTTCTCTGGCACTGACACTTTGAGCAGCAGGTCACACCTCACACTCTAGACTTGACAGGTCTACATCTCAGTTTCTTTAAAACTCTAGAATAAACACTACCTGGAAAGACTTTTAGTGATAGTCTCTTGCAAGATTTGCTCTGCAACATTTATGACAATTTTATTTTAGACTAAAATGCCAGGATGGATGCTCATGAAGCAAGGCTGCCCAGGTTACCTTTTTAAAGAGCCTAATGACATCCTCACTGATCTGCGACAGCCGGACGATGACATTGTTCATGAAGATGTCATTCAGGGTGGCGTGGTCTCGGCTCTCCCGACGGGTCTGCGTCAGAACCAGGTACCAGCAGTTCACAGGGGAAAGAAGGTGCTGATCTTTCCTAGAGGACGTGGAAACAAAAATCAAAAAGGTCAGGTGAACACATAAAAAAGGCACATTTTCAAATGAATGCTATCAGCACATCGCCTCCCTCCCCTGCACACAGCCACTGGGATTCGTGGCGATCTCTTCTTCCAGCTGTGCCAGCACTGCCACGCAGGGATGTCCTGTGGCACACAAGCACCCATACCACACCAAACCCCCAGCCAGCCCCTTCCCAAACTGGGTGCTCTGGAAGATGACACAGGAGAAGAGACACCCCTGGAAAGGGAGAGAGTTTTGCTCATTCTTTCCACCCACGCTATGAATATGGCTGTCACTCCACTGCAGAATGGCCCTTTACCACCCAATACACTGTGCTGGTTTTAGTCCACTAAAAAGTGCTCATGAAAGGGTTCTGCATCCAACATTTCCTCCAAGTGTCTGTGCACAACATGAACACACTCAGGTATGCTGGAGGGGACAGCACGGAGACTCCAGACACCTCTGCATGCACACACACACAGAACAACCGTGCACAGAAAACGGGACGAGTCTGTGGACCTGGAACCACCATGAGCCACGGCACTGCAGCCATTGCCAGATCCAGGGCAGGGCACAGCCCGCTGCACATGGCTACACGGGGACAAAGGAGCGCTGAAGGGACCGTAAATCCTCAGCGTGCCACAGCCTCATCAGAATAATGACACACATGAGCAGCTGGGGAAGGGGGGCAGATGAGCCTGGTAAGGGCAGGTACAGAGCAGTCTGGAAGAAAAGAATGTATTAAGAGAGTCTCTGGACATGGAACCGACAGTGAGGACTCAGCAGGAGTGAGCACTGAAATGAAGCTGACCTGATTAACACCACCAGCACCAGCACTCATACCCAAGTGTTTTGTAATGGTGGAGAGCCACTGTCACCTGTGGGCACCGCACAGTAGCAGCTTCCAGAGCTGTAAGCAATAGAGAGCCCCAGTAGTGCTCTGAGCTAATGGGTGAGGCCAGACACCCCCTGAACCTTCGTGGGCTCCATCTCTGAACCAATTCCTTCCAATCTCTTGGTGCACACTGCAGTACCCGGCACCACACAACCAACAGTCAGATGCCAAAAGGACACAGAGGATCTGAATAGCAACTCATCATCAGCAGAGCTTGGCATAAGACAGCAGTAAAGCCTCACACTGGAGAGACCGAGTAAACAGATTAAATGGGATTTAGTAATATGGAATAAATAGGATTTAGTAATGTAACAGCAGAAATCACTGCTCTTGCAGCTGAAACAGGAAAAAATCACCAGGGGTTAGAGGAAGAAGCAGACTGTGAAAAGCCTAGGGCTGCCGAGGAGAAGGGCAGCAAGCAGGCAGACCCCAGGCTCTCTGTGAAAGGCACTGAACAGCAGCTGCAGACTCTGGCCACTGAACTGAACGATATGAGTTTCATCTGGAACAAAGAGCACAATTCCAGCTGAGAGACTCTTTCACAGATACCACTGGCATAAGAGGCAGGGACAAACCCTGTGGCCCAGGGAGGCAAAGGTGGAGAGCTCGGGCTGAGGAGCTGCAAGGACCAGCACCCGGCTCCATGCAGCCAGTGGTGCTGCATGCCCCTGGGACACACATCCTGCAGGGCACAGCTCCTGCTGGGCACCAGGCACACATCCTGCCAGGCACCGGGCACACCTCCTGCCAGGCACACATCCTGCTGGGCACCGGGCACGCACCCTGCCAGGCACAGCTCCTGCTGGGCACCGGGCACACATCCTGCTGGGTACATGTTCTGCCGGGCACACATCCTGCTGGGCACATCCACGGCACCGCTCATGCTGCCCAGCGAGACCCCACGCCCCCAACACCGCTCTCTGTGGCAAGGGACACAACAATCCCCAGCAGCTGCCAACACCCAGCACGAGCACCAAGAGTGGCCCCTCAGAGCCCAGCTGGACACCTCTGGCCTGGCACAAACACGGGCATGCGGGTAGTAGGGACCAGCCCCCAGCAGCAATGGGGCAGTGGCCTTCATAGAGCCTTGAGGCCACCAGCCAGCAGAATGGCACAAGCTAGCACCCTCACCACAGAGCAGTCAGCTCCAAACTGAAATTCTAAGTCAAGTTTGTTTTTCTTTTTATTTTTTTCAGATATTTTCTGTTTTAGCCAAACTCACAAGTGTGGTTAAACTGTAAAGAAGCTGCTTTTGAAAACACATATTTACATATTCATGACTTTCACAATTGCATCACTGGTTTGATTCTCACACAATCCCAAGACCCAGTTCATACTTCCTACTTCAAAGCTTTGTTTCACAGTATTTCCACTAAGGATCTGCCTGCCTCCAGCACCGTACGGCTAAGCACAGAAAAAACACATACTTTATTGCAAATAAACCGCAGTAAATTCCATTTCCAGAAACTGCTTCCAAGCCTGAGCCTGCCAGTGAGCCTGCATGAAACACGCAGCACCTGGACAGCTGGGGACTGGGCTACACACAGAAACCAGGTGTATAGACCAAGCCCACCACTATTTGCACAATCAGATCAGTGGCTGAATTCAAGACCCTTCAAAAAATCAAGGGGTTTGACTCCTTCCTGTCCCTGATTCCTATTTCTATTGTATTGCTCAAGAAGTGCAGTCAGTGTAATTCAGGCAGCATGGGTCAGGGATGCTGTGGTGGAAGTCCTGGAAAGAGACCTGTCCAGTTTCTTCAGTGAGCCCCATACAGGGATGGGACAGACGAGGTCACTGCTGACATGATGGACTTTACTCCACTTTAGGACTGTGCAGCTACAAACCAACCTCCAGTGCTCACAGCAAGCTGTGCCCATCATTTTGCACCAGTTTGCCCCTGGGAACATCCACTTACTTGAACTGGTGCTCTCTGGAGCTGCGGATCTTGGAGGAGAAGCGCTCAGCCAGCTTCTCCAGGCTCCGGGAGTACTCCAGCTCGATCTCGGCCTTCCTGCGGAAGAACTCCTGCAGGTCCTGCAGCAGCTGCAGGCGCGACTCTGACTGCTGCTCCAGGCATTTGAACTGCTCCACCAGCTGCGTTCGGATTTCTGCAGGGACACAAGAGAGGAGAAAGAACAAAAGACATAAGCAACAGACACTGGCCATGAAGGCTGTCCTTCCTTGTCTCAGAGCAAACAGCACAGCTCTGCTGGAGCTCCTTCCAAGCACCGCAGTGAATTCAGGGCTTGATAAGGCAAACGGTTCTGCATCCCAGGAGAGAGCAGAACGATGCCACTGACCAGCCTCACATTAACCTTATTCTTCATCAAAACAAATGGTCTTAGAACACTGAGACCAACCTCAGAGCTTTCAATTGCCTTTTGAAACCAGAAAACGATACTTCTATCTATCTGCTACTACCTGAAATCACATACTGTTTTTATATAAACTAATATATTATTTCTTGATAAATGTCCATGTGAATACCTCCAGGATGGCCAGCATTGACCTTAAGGAAGCTGGTACTGCCATGCACCCTCCTCCCACCCCATCCCTCTCCACTGCCGGGTTTACCAACAAATCCAACCTGGCTTTGATTCAAAGGCTTAAAAAGTGTTTCACACCCTCCAAATCCCAGCTCAAAAACACAAAAGGTTTCATCTATTCCAGGTTTATTTGCTTTCCCATAAGGACCTTCAGATGCCAGGACAGACACACTGCAGCCCCCTGTGACCTTTCCCAAAGTGGGCTCAGCAGTGCCTGGAGGTGCCTGTGGAGTGTGGGGATGGGCTCCTTGGGCAGCTGGTGTCTCCTGCAGCACCTGGGTCCCTGCTGTGTCCTGCAGGGAACAGGCACCGCAGGAACAACAGACAGAGCTGGTCTCCAGTGCTGCCCCTCCCCTAGCACTGCCAGAACCCACCACCTTGGTGCAAATCCCCCACACGGGTCTGATCCCACAAGACAGACAGGCAGTGGGGAAGGGAGCACTGCTCATGGGCGCAGCCAGACTCCTTGCCCTGTCTGCAAGAGAAGCAAAACAGCACCTGTGGCACAGGATGTGATGGAAATTTACCTCCCCAACTCTTCCCAACCTTTCCCAACCCCGAGCAGGGTTTCTGCAGCTCTGTGAAGTGCACCTGGCCAGGACGCCTGTGCAGGAGCCGCTCGCTCTTCTTGGAGCAGCAGCTGAGCTCTGCCCAGAGGGACAGGGAGCCCCGCAGGAGGGCGTGTGCAGAACTGAGAGGAAAAATGAGACTAGACGGTAGGAAAATCTATTCAAAGTGAGAACAATTGGGCTGAGCTGGCTTCGGGGGGCAGCTGCACAGCGGAGGGATCAGTGGAGTTGGAATGGCAGGGGTCAGCTAATGGAACGGGTCCATGTGCTGCCTGCCTGTTCCCAGAGCCCACGGGGAGAGGGGAGAGCGGCCCGCAGCTCCCCACCACCACACACCCCCTGGCAGAAGGCAGGTGGGCACACCTGAGGTGAGGCAGCTCCTGCATGTGCTCACCTTGAGACCCTTCACTTTCTTCCCCTCATGACAGTGCCTAGAGCAGCCACGACACTTCTGGCCATTTTAGTCTACCTACAGAAACAGCCTCTTTAATGCTCCTAATAGTTGTATAAACAATCCATGACACACAATATGTCCTTTGTCTTTCCCTAAGGACTGTGAGTAGGTCTATTTTTCTCACTTTGTTCACCTGTTGCTGGTGGACCCCAGTATTTGCAGAGCAGACCCAGCTAAAAGCCAGTGGGGAAGTTTGGCAGCAGGGGTACAGCATCACACCTGCCCCCTCACCGTGGAGTACCCCCAGGCCCGAGGGGGCAGGGGCAGCACAGGGCAGCCCACTGACACCCCGAGGAGCCCCCATCCCTCCCTGGCCCATGATGGGCCAGTTCACTGCCACAGCAACCACACCACAACCAACTCAGCTCTCTCTCTTCTGAGCCAACGCTGTTCTTTCCTTTCCCAATTAGTGCCCAAAACCCTGGAGTACTTGGGTGACTCTGCCTGGATTTTCTGCTGCAGCAGGAACTGGACCTTTCTCAAGTGCTGCTGCAGGACTGCAGCATGTTAAGCTGTTGCTGCCTGTGTGACAGGGCTTAGCCTGTACCGAGAAGGAAGTCACAAAATCCTTCTTTGGCAAGATGCCTAAAGGTCATCCTTGGTTCCTCCTGAAGTTCAGAGTAGTAGGATGACAAACAGACCCACAAGAGCCCCAGCAAACTAAAAATGCCTGCACTGCGTGAAATGGCTGCATGGTCACTGAGGCACTCAGTGACACAAACAGAGACAATACAGAGGTGTCATTCCAGTGCCTGGAAGAATGTTCAGTGCCTGTGTATTACATACGTGTACACAAGGCAGGCTGGCCCCGCCAGTCTCTGCCAGCACTGGGCTGTCCCACAGCCTCACTACTACAGCAGGATTCTGGCCAGACAATCATCGCTCCATGCTGGATGCTGAATTAATAAATGTTGAAGTAATGATGATGCAAAGCAGTGACTGAAATCACAAAAGATTTATGGACAATTTCAATCTGGTATTTGTCAACATTTCTTCATATAACAACTCTTATGTGAGTCTCAGCTCTGGCAGCCTGGCAGGTTAACTCATCACTGGTCATTTAACAGTGGCAATGGGATTTGGAGGCTGCATGAAGGTCACCTAAAGCCAAAACTCCTCAAGAAATAAGAAATGCTAAATGCTCCAAACTTAATCAGTCACCTTACATGGGACCCTCCCTGGGCACTTTCTTTATGTCCTAAATACACCATGAGAAGATAGCACAATTGTTCAAAAAACATCTCTGAGGCTCGCACACAGCCATGACAAGGGACTCAACACACGGCACTTGTCCACCAGCGCCCTTTGCTCTTCCTGAAGGCTGCTTGGAGAACCATGTCACCATCCCTGCAGCAGCCTGAGCACTCCAACTCGTTTCTAACCTACATCCATCCCATCTGCAGCCACGAGGATGCTGACACAGGAGCCAGCAGGGCCAAGGCCCCTGGCAGAGGAGGAAGGGTGAGGCACAGCAGGGATGCTCGGCACAGCTGCTGCCTCTGCCCAGACAGGGGTTTCCCTAGGACTCTGGGCATCTGCTGCACACAGACATACAGACATTAGCCCTCACTCACAGCAAGCTGCAGAAACTCCAAAATGAAGGACAATTCCACTCCATAGAGAATGCTAGAGATACGGTTAAATGTTAAATTTTCTGCTAAAAGAATGCAGAAAAGGAAAGTAAATTGCAAACGAGGTCTCACAACAAATGGTATCAGAGTGCCTCAGTCTTTATTCTCTCCCTCCCCAGTTTGCTGGGGTCCAGCTCTCTCTGTCCCTGGCACACTTTGACCTTTGTCAACAGAATTTGTTTTTCCTATGCCTGTAATATGTTGATTTGACACATCTAAGTTTCCTTGCAGGAGTTCAGCCAGGTCAGTGCCAGCCTGGCCTGCAGAGGCAAAGGACAGGCTCTGCAGGCACAGGGAGCTGCCAGCCATGACCCTAAAGCCACCCAGTGACAAGCCATCACACCAACACTGGAGATGGGCACTGACCCCAGGGACTGCTGCTGCATGCTAAATGGGGAGGGTTTGTGCAGAAAACAAAATGAAAATCTGCTGGCATCATCAATGCAAAGACAGACGTGGTGGCAGAGAGAAGGACATCGCTCAGTGCTCCAAGGGTCCCTGGGGGTCAGCGCTCTCGGACATAGCTCCAACAGCTCCTGCAGCCATGCTACATCCATCCTGTCCATTGTGGGGGGATTCACAGGCCTGGAATACCAACCTTCAACCAAGTGCCAGTTATGTTTTCCACATTAGATAATCTCTCTTCATCACCCAACCCCAAAACCTTACCTTTGGCTCATAAGAAGGAGTTTCCACTGTGAACAGTCCTGTTATTTAAAATGCAGAATCAGGGGTAGAAAATGCAGGAAATCTGATTTCCTCAGCGCTTCTGCAACAGTGACAGGGACTCTGGAGAAAACAAAATTCCTTGGCAAACCAAGCAGAGCAGCAACAGTCAATGTGGGCTGCAGAACTGCTAATCCACACGAGAGAGGGAACATCTGTATCAGAATATCTGGGCATTTAATTTTTGTAATAGTTCCAAATCAATCAGCCCATATCACAGCCACAACTGCTCATTATCCTCAGGCCACATGAGATGCTGGCAGCATTCACACTTCCAGGCTGCCAAGGTACGGCAAAATCCCTCATCAGTGAAAGACCCTCAAGAATGCCCCCACCCCTCTGAAACCTGGCAAAAGGCTTCCAAGTGCCAGAGGGGACGCAGAAGGAACTGAGTGTGATGGCCACAGCCAGGCCTGTGACTGAGCACGGGCTAACGTGCCCGAGGGGGGATGAATCCACTGCAGACCCCCCCAACCACCAGAAGCCAACTGGTACCCAAGTGTGAGAGACAGACACGATTTACATTCAGCCTTTGGCAGATTTGTAAATGAACGGCAACATTTAAAAAAGTGGGGGAAAAAAAACCAAAACACCAAAAAAGAAAAAAATGTTTCAAAAAATCACTCCAAAACTTGCCAGAGCTATTCAAAAGGCAACTCAGGAAAACAACAGGGAGCAAATAGAGGTGCTGTCTGTTGGGAAGAAGACCCAAGAATGGAGCAATTTACAACTAAAGAAAGAGTATCAGCATAAGATACAGAGATGTAAATTTAATACAAAGGAGATCAGGTGAGAAATTGGAAAAATCAGTAAGATTCTGGATCAGCCTGGGCAGCATGTCAACAGGGCTCACACTGGGCCCCGAGAAGAGCCTATTCTCAGGGGCACTTCCACTGGAAACACAAACCTTCGGAAACCCTGGAATTCCTACGATCACCACCGTGGCAAGGTAAACTGCCTGCTTGAGGGAGCTCTGCACTGGGTTGGAAACAGACACTCACCAGTGTGCCAGGGAAAGGGTGAATGGAAGGCAACTCCCCAAACTTTCACAAGACATCAGAAAAGTGCTGTTTTGGTCGATCTGACATCTTGGCCAGTGATCAGGGTAAGCTTCATTTTTTCCTCTCCTTGGCTGTTAACCTCATTCATTCCCACCAGTAAGGGCAATGCTGGCAGCCACACCCAGAGCCCAGGAACACTCACACACATCCAAACAGCATGCCTCTGACACGAGGGATGAGACTGGGTTTGACAGAGAGCAAAATTATCTGGAACAAGCCCTGGCCAACTTGAGCACTCATATTAGAATCACCATGCTTAGGTGGAGAGGTTGGACCAAAGACCACACACTCAGCTCCATGTCATTATGAACAGGCTGCTACTCCAACCTGTCCCACTCTCAGCTTGCTGAAGGGTATTTTCCATATGGTTTCATCTTTTAAACATAACAGTTAAACTGTAGACAAATGCCATGAGATCAATGCAACTTTTACTAGTGGTAGTCACTGTTATTATTATCATTCACTTATTCTTTGTGTTTCCATACAGTTCACATATCTTCCTGGGAAGCAGCATCTCTGACTTCCAGGAATTCACAAATACCATGCTGAAATCCCAGCTCCAGCTGAGACTGTGGCAATATTCCCACCAGCTTCAAGGTAGCTGGGATTTCATCCTCTGGCAGTAAATGGAGCTGGTGAGACAATCCCTTTCCCGGGCAGTTATTTTGCAAGTCTCCCCCTCTTCCAAGTAAGCCCTGGCTCCATTACTTTGTACCTCCAGTGCTGATAAGGGCCAAGCTCCTCAGCTGGCATCAGGATATGCTGCAGAGCTCACAGATAGGCAACACATGTGAAGTTCAAGATGGGTTATTAAATAAACCAAATTCTACACAGGCAAACAAATGGTGAAAAGCAGGCAGCGGGAAATCCTGGACAGTTAAGACTTGCAAAGGTTGGAGCCTAAATTGACACTTGAAAGGCCATGGACCAGGCGTGCTCCAGCACGGGGGAGCCTGAAGCCGCGGGGCTTGGTGATGCTCCAGCCAGCTGAGCCGGCTGGAAGCCCTGCACAGCCCTGCCTCGCCAGCTGCACACCGGACCGGGCCCTGCAAGCGAGCACCCTCCTCCTCCTCCTCCTCCAGGAGATGTCGGGTTCGGCACAACACCTCCTCCCCAGTCCCGCCAGGCCAGAGTCAGGCTCTGGCTGCTCAGACAGGGACAGACAAAAGCAGAGGTTTCTCTAGCAACGGGCTGGGATGAAAGCTGCCGAGCCTCCCGCTCCTCCCCTGCTGGCGGGGAGCAGGACAAAGCCCTGCTGCCAAGTCCCCGGCCCGGAGCTCCGGGTGCAGCCCACACACCCCCCCCGGCTGGGCCGGGGCGGCTGCTCCACAATGCTGAATTATCTGAATTATCCGTCCAGGAGAACAGTTTTGTCACGGATCCTCCCGCCGGGCAGCCTGAGACAGCCGCTCCTCTAACATATGCTTCACCCCACTGATTTGTGACAAGTGAGAAAATATGCTTGGCAACAAAAGCCATTATTTTCTCACAACTGGGATTAGACCCAATAGTTTATTGCAAATATAGCACAGCAAGCTGGACTCAGGGAGGATCCAATTCCTTATACAAATACAAAATACACTAACAAGGCCATTTGACTCTCAGTTGTTTCTATGCTTCCTTCAGAGTATCCATGTGCTGCCTTCCCTAGAAGTCCAGCCCTCTTCATAACAGAAATGCCTCGGATGTGTTTTCCAGTGCTTTGTCATCCCGTGTTTCACCAGCACACACCGTTTCCCTTGGGAGAGCTCTCACACACACAGAGCTAATGCAACTGGAGCCTGGATCCATTATGAAACACCAGGAAGACCCCTGCTAAGGGCAGGTGCTGCCAGCACAGTCCCAAGAGCGGCTGGAACCTCTGTGTGATCCCAAGGAGCCGGGCCCAGCCCCGCAGGCAAGGGACGCTGGCAGAGCAGAGTTTCGAGAGCCCACGTGTGTCCATGGGATGCTCCCGCTGCTGGCACCTCCGGCACGGTGCTTTCCACACACAGCAAGCCCCAGACACGAAGCTGGGAGCAGCAGCAGAGGGATGCAAGGGATGGGGCTGCCGGAGGACCGTCCACCTTGTGAGGGCTGAATCCAGACAAGACTTTGTCAGGTCCCAGCAGCGACACTACTGAGCTCGAACAGCCAAGGAGCTGCAGGGCCCACGGCCTGGATCATGCACAGACAGAGCTGCCAGGGCGCATCTGCCCTGCTGCACAAGTCCCCGTGGAGCCAGCCAGAGGGGGCCTGCAGTGAAAGCAAACAGCTCAGAGCAAGCCAAGCCTCCCCTCTCCTTCCTTCCGTGTGATTAGTAACATCACTGCCTAGACAAAGACAAGAGATATGCCTCCTGGTAAAACAAAGAACAAGACAAGCCTTTTATCTGAAACTAGACGTTCCCAGTACAAAAAAAAAAAAAAAAAAAAAAAAAAAAAAAAAAAAAGAAAGGAAAACACTTCTCTCCAGTATGAAAACAACTCCTGTGGCACTGGCACTTTTCAGGTTTTTTTCATGTGCGCCTTTAATCCCCAGCCTGCGCCCGACCAGCGGCACTTCACGTGCACAGCCTCAGTTTTCCCCTGTACCCACACCAAGCCCCCACCCTGCAACTTGCTGGGCTGTGAGGCAACATCTCCATCTGCAACTACTGAGAAGGGAAGTGAAAGTGTAAGAAATTGTATCTTGAACCCAGTGACTTCTCTCCTGGGAAACCCCTGCCCTGGAGGGGGCCCAGGTCAGGGCACAAGGTTGTCCTGGGGGCAGCTTCCCCAAGGGGTGATGTGGGGCCATGGGGTTTCAAAGCCTCAACTAGCAGTTCAGGAGCTAGGAAAACACCACATTCATTTGGCTGCTAACCAAGACGGTTTTAGGACCCTGCCCAAGCCCCTGTCTGCTCAGCCCTCACTTCTGGAGGGATATAGCCAGGTTCTGGGGGTTCCTTCAAGTTCAGACTGAGCATCCTGGTGCATGCCTCCAAGAAAAACATGGCCAAGCCGTAAGGAAAAACTCCATTTCTACAGGGATATTTGCATATACAGTTTGAAACACAGCATTTTTCCCTTGGAATTAACTGAAAGAATGCAGCAGAAGTGAACGGCTGTGCTGGCACCCCTCAGAGCAGGGCATGGGTGTACCAGTGGGTGGGTGCCCAAAGACATCAGGGCCAGATGTAACATCTAAACACCCATCATCCCAACAGCTCCATGCATGCCATCAGTTCCAAGGGGCAGTCACACACTGGCCCTGTGCCTCCCAGCAGTGCCACAGCGGGCGGGAGGTGACCACCTTCTCCTGCCAACACGGCAGCAACGTAGCTGGGTCAAGCTGACCACAGCCCACAGCTTGGGCTCTGCCTCCTGCTCTCTCCAGTCACCTACAAACTTTGTTTCTAAGAAGACTCCCCCAAAACCCAACTCACCCACAGCAAAATGAAGAGGCAAATAACTTAGTTCAGTGTTTTGCACTCCCCGACCCAGACAGGCACACGTGGGGCCAACGGGAGCTATCAGGGTGCATGGGTTGGGGTGGAACTGGCCTTCATCAGGCTTTTTCCATTTAAATTGCAATTCCGTGGTCATAGCAGTAGCTACAGGAAATATCACTGTGCATCCCCTGCAAGAGGCCTGAGCAGTTTGTCAGCAGAAATGGGTTGATAATGACTTCCCAGACACCTGTGAGGAGCATAAATTCTACACTGTATTCCCAAAACAGCACCCTGGTGCAATCCCAGCAGAGCAAGAGCCTGCTGACCCCCTGGGAACTCAGCTAAATGCACAGAAGCTGAGGCCTAGGCAGTGCTTAGGCCCTTCCATGATATCTGCTGGCTCCAGGACCCCAATAGGAACAATCTTTACCCCACCACAACGCCTGGTCAGAAGGGCTCAGCAATGCAGCCCTTCTTGCCCTGTGGGAGAAGCTGATGGCTCTGCTCAGGGACAACACACAGCAGCTTCCTGCAAAGCAACACGAGCCAAAGGGTCCACAGCTGTGACATTCCAGCTCTCCCAAGCAGCAGCACCCTAACATGGAACATCATCAGAGGAAAAAAGACCTGGCAGTCAAGCCAGACTCTTCCTCCTACATCCCACCCTGAGCAGAAACCAGACTGAGAACCTGACAAGCCGGGCAGACCACATTCTCCAGACACAGTACAGTGCTCTGGAGAAACATCTAGAGCTGAAGGAAGCACCAGGCATTGCTGGTGGTCACCTCACTGTCACTCCCCCTTTCCAGGGTCCATGCTGGGGTTCTGGGAGGAAGCAGCCATGTGAGAAGGGGACTGACAGGGAGGTGTATGCCAGAGCAACAGAGCTATCCTACCTCCTCTCATCCACCAGCACAAGGTACACCCTGCATGGAGGATTCCAGCCTAACACAACATGCAGCTACTCCAGACCTTACACAGCATGTAAACATGACCCAACAGAGAAAACCTTCCATGGAGCATGTTTGACCCCCAGCAGGTCAGACCACCTGATCCCAAGATTCAGGGTGATGCCTCCCTGTGAATACTCTTCCCCATCATCTCTTTCTTCCTTTTAACTGAAGCACAGACACTCATCCTGCAGCAGCAGCACTTCGTTAGGAAATGACTGTAGCACAGGCAACAGGTTAGGCCAGATTTAAAACACTGGCAATCTTTTTTTCCCTCATTTTTCAGTGAGATTCAAAATGCAATGAAAAAGAGTCATAACATTTTAAAAAATAAAGCAACTGAGTCATTTTTTGCTTTTATACTTTTAGAATGTAGCTTAATAGTAGGGCATTCTTTGTGAGAAAAGCATATGTAGGAGGAGAATACCCCAATAAGGGATGGGTAATGATCTCCTCTGGTTAGAGCCACCACAGCTACTTCCGTTCAACTGCTCACCAGCATGTCAGAGAGGGGAATTCCATCCCACTAGAAATGACACATTAGAACTCACGTATCTTTCTAGGTCACAAAACACCTTCCTAGATGGCAAACAAGCCTCCTGCCACCAAATAATGAAAGATCAAATGCAGCTGCTAAGACAGCACAGGCTCCTGCTATACAAATTGCGCATCACAAGGTTGGTCTTACCTGGGCCGCGCGGGTTTCGCAATCCAATTCATTGGTGGCTTTTAAATTAGTGGGTAGTGCCATGACAAAAGGCAAAACCACAATCCAGACACAATGCCAACTTCTCTCTGACCTACACCATGAAAATTTCATGGCATCAACCTTTTCCCCAGAAAACCTCTCAGATCAAGGTAGTCCTGGCCTAAGCAGACACTATGCTTATGACAGCACCAAACTGGGCTTAAGACTTATGCGATGCCTACAGAGCAGTCCCTCATTTAATGCAAAGGGCAAAGGAAGACGAGAACAGCTCCTCACTGTCCAAGTACAAAGATCACAGCTGATACGGTGACAATGAAGCTTTGAAATGATTAATAATAAGTCTGGCAAGCAAAAGAGCAAGGTGGCAAAGCTCTGCCACCAAGAGGCACAGCAAGAGCAGATCCCACATGCTGCTCCTCATGCAGTCCCCTTCCCTCTCCTGTCCCTGCACAGGATGGTGGCCGCTGCTGCTGGCAAGGTGGTGGCATTTGTCATATACTTTGATACTCCAAATCCACAGGAGTTACTGACAGGGGATTTCACTTAAAAGCTGGCCCTGAATGCAGATCTGGAAGCGGCCAGCCTGGCTCATGAGGAGGCAGCAGTGAACAACAAGTGTTTTAGGTGAAGCAGAGTACCCAGTACCCTTCCATAGGCAGCACTGCCTGCATGACAGCCCGTGCTCCTGGGACACAAGGAACCAAAAAAACCAACCAAAGGAATCCAAACAGTGTTTATTGTTAACTTCAGCTGAGCCTCAAGGCCAAACTTCCCACAGATCAAGACTGAGAACAGATATAATGGTATGTTGCAATTATGTTCAATTTAAGAACAGAAACAGCACTTCAAACCACACATCACGTGTGCCAGATGGGAAGAGAGAGCTGGCCAGGAGAGTGCCCAGACCAGGCATCAATGCCAATCACAGCTTCCCTGGCTCTGGGAACACCGACTGCAGCTGGGCAGCTGCCTCTCGAGGTGCTCTCAGCATGGAACCCAATGTTGTCCAGCGATGCCATGGTCCTTCCTCTCTGAGACTAAGGAGAAGGCAAACCTGCTTGCAGAAGAAATCCTCACCCAGAGGAGGAATGGCTGGAAAGCAGAAGGGGTGGCAGGAGCAGTGTGGCTCATGTCTACCTGCCTGCTACACTTTATCACACACAAAAAGCTCCTTTCATAATGTCCACTGACTACAAAAATTAGAAAAGGGAAATTATTTTTTGAAAAAAAAAAAAAAAAGCTGAACTCCAGAGTCAAAACATTTTTTCCCAATAAGACAATTTCAGCCGAGATTAATCCATAAGCAGACTAGTCCTCAAGCAAATGTATTGCAAATTTTTCTATGGGGCGTCAGCTGCTCTCCCATTGTCTCCATGCCAGCCCCTAATGAATTCAATGCGCTTGTGACTACACTGTTTTCTGAAGAACTTGGCAAGATGTTCAGCATTATTAGAGAAGAGAGGAAAAACAGAGCAGAATTTAGTCATTTAATACTCCATCTTCCAATAACTGAAGAAACATCCCGGTCCCATCAAGATCTCTACGCACACATCTGTCAAAGGCAGGAAGAACTGATGGGGAGAATAGCCAAGTCCACGTGTCTGAATCCAAACTTCCCATTGGATGTAGTCCACCTAAAACCAGCACCAGGATTAGTCCAGGATCACTCCAGTGCTGCTGAAGGTAGAATGCAGCCCAAAGGAACTGAAGCAAGAACACATTTAACCAGTCTCTTAAAATACCCCTGTGTTTTACAGCCGCCCCTGAGCAGATAGCAGAGATGTGGAGTATCCGTTAGTGGAGACGTGAATGTTGAAATGCAAACAGGAAAAGGCAGGGAGGAACCAAAAGAGAAGCAAAGTGAGCCCTGGCATGTGGATGTGGGGCAGACCCAGGGGCTTGGTGTGGGTGCCCACTATGCTGGGAGCAATGCCCATGGGCCTGCAGGTAACTGGCCAGACCCACAGGCAGGCAGAGGGAACAGGGCCTGGGGGCCTGCCCTGGCCAAAATAAATACCTGCAGCAAGAGAGGAAACCTGCTCACACCGCACAGTGCTGCAGGGGAGCTCTGCCCTGTCCTGCCACAGTAGCTGACCTCCCTCAGCCTCAGCCCAGGGTAGTTCCTGGGCTGCCTGGCACTCGGCACGGGAGCTGCTTTGTTTCACTCTGCACCACACACAGAAATGAGCCAGATTGACTCAAAGTGGTTCTTTTCCCTGCCTCTCTCTGTGAAGAGAGACATGTGCAGAGCTGAAGCCTGGTAGCAGGGACTGATCCACGTCCTTGTCAGATGCCGGAGATGTGGCTGCTCCTCACTTTGGAGCTGTGGTTTACCACAGGAGTTGCCACTGGGAGCAGACAAGCTTTGGGGGCTAAATTTAGGCAGCAGAAGTGCATATTTTCATGTTTTCTCCTGCCTGGCACAGAGCCCAGCCAGCAGCACAGGAGGTTATATCCAGGGATGACCCTGCTGGCAGTGCCTCACCCTGGATCCCTCCATGGCCACACAGGCACAGCAGCCCCTGTCTGCAAGGAGCAGGGCACAGGACATGGCAAGCACAGGCACAGCACGGCTCTACACTGTGTCCTCCAGGGAGCACTGGAAGTCCCAGAGCCACTCCAGCTCTTTGCTTCACTCAGTCCTTGCCTGCTTCAGCTAAAGGTTCCTGCCAGCAGAGGGGTCCGTGCCCATCACACCCTGCCCACACGGGCCTGGCAGTGACACTGCATAGGGACACGGACACCGGCCCCAGTGAGAGCGGCTGGGCGTGGAGGAAACCCCTGGCCTCGGCTGTAGCATCCTCCTGCTGCTTTTCCCACAGCCCTCGGCACCTCCCCGTTTCCTTGGGAACAGAGACTTGTCCACTTGTAATTCACAGCCCGAACTGGTCACATCTGCTGCCACTTTTGTCTGACCGCGAGCAGCACCCGAGGGAGTAAATCTCATTTACTGTCCCTACACCCTACACCCTGTCTGGGCTATATCGCCCTGCACTGATCACGCTGATCAATGGGAAGGAGGATTTACAGGACTGAAAGTGGAGCGAGACCCCAGAAATGCTCATTAAAAAATGACTTTCAGGGGGTTGGGGTTGGTTTTGTCGTTTGGGGTTTGGATTTGGGGTTTTTTGTTTGTTTTGGGGTTTTTGGTGTTACTTTAAAGAAGCCAAACTTTAAAGAGGTCCATGCCAAACCTCAAGCATTCCAAGATCCCTGGCAAGCCTCTGCTGCCTCATCTTTTGGGGAATCCCCACCTCCACCAGTCCCTTGTGCCCCACAGCCAGCATTTCTGCCCAAGCAAGCTCTGTCCCCAACCATTTCCAAGGCAGTAACAGGAGGAAAAGGGGGAAGGCACAACAGCTGCCTTTGCTGAGTTTGTGCCTCCTCTGCTTTTGTCTGTCAGGAATATAAGCAATGCAAAAAAGCATTAAAAAGAAAGAGCCAAACAGATCGCTTGTGTTTGTTCAGGATTTAAGAAGAGCAAAGGAAGCTTCGCAAAAACAGATGGTGGCTTTTTCCCCCAGAGAAAACAGCCCTTCTGACTGCCCTCCTGCACAGCCGGCATGAGCTCCAGATCCTTCATCTGTCCACTCTCCAGCGTGGAAACAGCACATGAGAGGCACCAGGATCGGCTGGAGAAAGTCTTTTACACACTGAAAGCCCTGAAATGATGTAACCGGAGCTCTGGGCTTGGGGCTATTAAGATGCAAAGGAGAATGTATTCAAAGGAAAAGAAAGAGCTGAACAAGAATATGAATCCTGCCCTGAGCCACTGAGATGAAATAAAGGAAAGATCATTAAACGGTTCACTTCAGCACCTCACATTCCTTAATCCAGGCATGGAAAGATTTCACAGATCATTAAGAGAGCGGAGCTTTGCAGACAGTTCCTAGAGCCAGCCCCATGTATCTGTGCAAGTTCCCCAACCTCTGTACAGCCCTAACAGGATCAAATATTATACACACAAATCAGATCAGATTACCCAGCAGTGCCTTCTGGCCTGAAAAATCTGTGCATTCATGGATCCACTGAACCAATTCTCTTCCAGAGTAATGCTTTACATGCATTAAAAATATAGGATAATTCCTTTAAGAACTTTTCATCTCACATCTCAAAGCATCCTATAAATGGTAATCGTATAAGCCTCCACGTCTTCAAGAAAGAGGGAAAGATTACCAACCTAATTTTACAGATAGGATAAAACAAGTCTTTCCTTGGGCATCTCTGCCATTGCTGTTTCCCACTGTGCAGTGGAGATGGGCCTGAACTTCATTTCAAGGCCAAACTGCTCCCAGTCAGAGAGGGACACAGAAAACAACAAGAAAAACGAATTCCAAAGCAGTACACTCAAACTGAGGAGTCTGTAGGAATCAGCAAGCCCAACAGCAGCAGTTGCCCAATTTCTTTTATTTGTTTGATGTTCCTAAAAATATCATGGGCAACTGGCTCCCTGAAGCATGTACCTGGCACGGCCAGCTTCACACTGTGCCTCTGATCAAAACCTCCTGTGCACCGCCAGGGTCTGATTCAGTTCCCTGCTGTGTCTCCAGACCAAAACCTGAGCATTCCCGAAGCCTGATCATGCTTCATTTGAAGCATGTCCTCATAACCCAAAAATGCTGTTCTTCCACGTCCTCTTGGCTAACTATCTCCACTGTGCCTTTTCAATTTCAGCACGAAGGACCAGGCCAAAGGCAAGTGCACATGCTCTGCTCACTGCCTTCATCAGCACTGACCAGGAAAGCCTCAGCTGCTGCCGGGGAATCAGCGGTGCTGCTTCCTTCAGAGCCTCTGCCTCAGAGATCAGCAAAACGTCAGCCCAAGGCTGACAGTGCTCTTCACTCCTCCTTTCCCAGAAAACGCACAATAGTGGAATAGCAAGGGAAAACTGTGCTGTGACCAACCAAAGTACATCATCTGTCACCGGATCCAGCGGGCCTGGAACTTGCAGAGAGGAAGCATAAAGGTAGGGAGGAATTTCACCTTCCCAAGAGCCAGCACAACCCTCCCCAATGGCTGCAAACGCAGCCTCAGGCAGCACCAGCAGTCTTGGGGTGTTTCAGGGTGAATAAATACGTGCAGAATCTCACTACTGCAGTGCAGAAGGACCACGTGGATATTCAAAAGTAACGAACATGCAATAGAGAATCCAACAGCTGTGGGGAGACTGTCTCCAAAGGGCTTTCCATACCAGACAGGATCCAGCCCGGTACTCCACAACCTCCTCATGAATTCATCATTTACTATAGACCTGGAGCAAGTTCCAGACTGCAGACAGCTTAGCTTGAGGCTAATAATACGTTCCACATTGGGATCACTGGGCTGTGCAGCTGCCACCCACAAAGCAGAGATTATCGCCCTTGCTTGCTTCATTTCTTCAGTACGAAGTGATCGTGTTCCTGCCTTCTAAAGGAGAGGAAAGTCAGCATAAAGCATATTGTCTGCTCTCACCATCTTCCCCAGCATCCCATTTATTAGTGGGTGCAGAACCAGATGGTTATGGATAAACAATACCAAAGAAAACACAGAAATAGCCTGGTGTAGTACGGAAGTGTAAATCCCCACCCAGAAATCAGAAAGGGCATTAAAGGTACTTGGGCAGCTCCAGGGTAAGCGAGTCAGCAGGAGAATGCAATCCATGTGTATCAGTGTGCGTGGCTTTTCCTGAAGCACCATGAGGACAGAAAGAGCTCCCGCAGCTACAGCTCTGGCTAAAATCAGCTGTCACTGCAGGTGTCCATCACTTCCAGAAAATAATCCCTCAAATATTTCACTTGATTCCCTTGGTATGCAGAGCCAGAGCTGCTGCAGCACTGTCCCTGCAGGACTCTCCTGCCATGCTTGCCTTGTGTCACACGTGTAAGGGAGACAAGGGCTAGATGTAGACATTCCAGCATTCCTTCTATCAAGGCATTGTTTTTTTAAAAAAATCCCCTCCTTCTGCTCCCACTCTGATGTGCAGAGTTCTCCAATTCTTTTAATTCACATCCTTTCATGCAAGTCAAAAATGACGGGGCTTGCAGCTTGGCTGAGATACCAGCCAGGTTAACAACAGTCACTTAAAAAATGAAGTAATGCATCATCCCGGCAGGGTGAGCAAATAAAGACTGTCATTTGTTTATTTATGTGAACTGTTACTGAGTTGTTCAGTTCTCCCCAGCAGGGTCAGCTGGCATGTGTCATGGCCTGACCCACCTGAGCCCCCACCGACCCACCCCAGCTGCCCAAGGGTGTGGGGTGAGGAGGCACCATGGGATGTCCTGGGTCAGCCTGTGCCCCTTGTGGGGTTTGGTAGCCATGCCTGAACCCTGGGCTATGGACACATCTGACTCTCCTGTACAGCACTGCTGCCACATTCCCCTGCCTTCACCTGAGCCCGTGAGACTGCACCTTGCACCGACAATAACTCCCATATTAATCACCTGCCGTGGCTTTATTCCAGCTGCCAGCTGTCAACAGGAGTGCTTACCTGTAAAGGCCACACTGATGTACATCCACGAGCCCATGGGCTACTGTGAGGACACCCTGGCTGAGCTCAGCAAAGAGCCCAGTCCTCTGCATGCCACAGAGCTGCTGTCTGCTCTTTCCTAGATCCTTCCTGAGCAGATTGCTAATTGCTCCTGATTTTTGCTCTTCTAAAATAAGCTCAGACTGCAATCTGCATAAATGCTGCAGAAAGAGTAATGAACTGCCCGCCCACCTGAAATTCAGACTCGAGCAAAACACACAGGAGACAGAAGGATGGAATGAACCACCGGCAACCCTCATCATGCCACTGCCACCCCATTTGAGGACAGGGAGAGCAGAGGGGACATGGGGACTGTTCCAAATAAAGCCACAGATTTCTACCTAAACTAAGGACTGAAAACAAAGACTAAATGGAAGCACAAGAAATCCCCTCACTATATCACTCTGGCAAATGGGGACAGAAGGAAGCACGTCAGTGGGCACAGCCCCGCAGGAGTGGGAGAATGGAAAGGAATTAAAACTTAGACCTGTCAGCCCCTGGTTTCTACCATTCATTTAAAAAGTACACAGCTGCAGATGTCCAAGGTGTAAAAGGAAGCAATTACATACACAAACTTCCCCACAAATAAACATCGCATGACTTTATCACCAGATAATTTTCAAGAGCAAAAGCACATGAGAACGTTATTTTGCCTTTAATCTTTCTGAATTGTCAGCTGTGACCATGCCACTTCCATGCACACCCCCGCCTGCAGCATGCAGGCACTACTCCCCTGCTTCTGTATCTCCCAAAAACACCACACAGAGCCAGTTAACACAGACTTTGTTTTAAAACTCTGTTAAATTAAGGGTTTGTTTACTGCTGTGAACTCTCCCTCCAGAGTGCTGGGAATACAGATGCAAAAGCAACACCAGTGCTTGCTCCAGAGCAGGTGAAGTGTCCCTACACCTGCACGAGCTCCCCCTGCCACCGAAGCACAGCTCTGAGTCACCATTTCTGATTTTTTCTTCATCTAACGGAGGACCTAAGAAAATCAACCATTTAACTCTAGACTAAGCATCTGGAGAGCACCTTGTAATTACCAGTTCTGGTTCTCTTCTCTCTGACAGCTTCTCAAAACACATGTGGATCCCAGTACACCCCAGAGCCTCTCAGCTCCCTTCTCCCCTGCTGGCCCCCCAGCTGCAGCTGCTGCATCAGCTCCAGTATTTATAGTCCCTCTCTGCTGAGTCACTACTGTTCCTGGCTTATTTAGAAGCTGCTTTAACTACATTTGCTTTTGACAGCATCACATTTATCACTCTCCCATGTAATTTTGACACTTTGCCCCTCCAAAACTGATACAGAAGAGACATCCTCTGCCTCTCCATGCAGATGGGTGGAGATGTCCAGAATTTTCTTGCCTTCCACTTTCTTTCCTTGTCCCAGCTTCAGGAGTTCAGAGGAATAGAACCTGGCTAAATCTGATAGAAACACTATGAGTTTGGTAAGAGAGCTGAGATAACAGGGCAGCCAGCTCAGGATGTCTGGTCTGAGGCAAGGGCAGCTGAGCTGCTGCTCCCTACACTGAGCTCATAGGCAGCTTCTCCTCAGCCCTCTCTCCCGAGTATCTTTCCATCTGGCCTTAGGATGTTCATCCACACCACGCTAACATTGCCAACACTAAATCCAGCTAGCTGGAAAGAGATTAAAGCAAGCAATTACTTACAAAGAGAGAGGAAGGATTTGCTACAGGTTGGTATAAATAAGATAAACATAGAGGGTTTAGGCAGCAACAGTGCCTTACACACATCACCATCTTTTAATGTGTTATTGTTACCTATGAGTCTGTATTCCATACGGAACTTTTTTACCCTAGCCCTCCCAAAATCCCCTTTTGAAATGCTGAGTTTCTCTGAGCAGGAATCTTGAACTTCCCTTGGCCCTGAGATCATCTTGAAGGGTGAATACCCTCAGGCAATTTTAGCACATTTTTAGGACAGGGTTTGACATTGGATCAGGCTTATATAAACACATGGAACTGATGCTCCCTGTGCACTCCCTGCAGTGACTGACAGGCTCTCAACCCTCTCCAACCCAGCACCACACCTGCAGTCCCTCCAAGAACCATTCCCTTTCTCTGCTTGACCTGCATGACCAGAAAAGCTGCTTCTCCTGATTTGTCAGCCTAAGAGTGAACAAGAAGAAAAATTACTTTCAAAAGTGTTTCTTTATGACTCCTGCATGTAACAAAGCCCTCACTGACAGCTTGACAAAAATATGGCAAAATGTTTTCCAATCGAATTAAAAAAAAATTTTGAAGCACAGAGTTGTTACATAAGAACCTCACAGTTATCAAAATACACACTGAAATGGCCTTAATAACAAGGACAAGTCAAGCTTAGCAAGAGGTGAACTTAATGGTCTTGATATTTGCTTTGTCCAAGTAGCCTGTAGGCTCAGCTACTTTAAACATCATTTCCCGAGCCTACATAATACATGTGCAATATGTTACACATTGGGAGCATTCCAAACATGCATTATCTCTTCTGCACTATCCCTCCTGTGTTTTGAAGGCATCAGCCACAATCTTACCCCCTTAAAATGGCAGAATATACACAAGAGCTTCTCTGAGTGCAGCTGCCCACTACCAGGCTCCACCTCACACCTCTGCCCGCTCCAGGGGCAGAGTTCCCTTTGTGCTTCCCTCTGGTATCATTTATCCCCGGGAACAGCATCACAAAGGGGCCACCCCCCTTCTCATGGGGAGCTCAACAGCTCCTTCAGAGGCACCTTTAACCTCTGCCTTTCAGACCCCCATCACCACCCGCTTGGATGGACTCTCTGAAGAATAAGAGTCCCTTGGGCTCCTCCCGAGAGCCAGCCTTTCCTTCCTTTGCTCCATGTGTTATTCTCATTCTGTCCCACACATCAAACTGCCCATTTACGTGCTTAGCACCATCTCTTCACTCAGCTAGACCTGAACTGGAGCCTAAACCTCACTACCTCCCCACCCAACACTGTAAAATGCCTCCTCTCCTCTCTCGAGCAAGATGAGCAAACCAGGTGTGAGGGAGGACAAAAGGCAGCCTGGAAAGGTGGAGATGGGGAGTGCACAGGGACAGGAGTCAGCCTCAGCACATTTGGGATTCAGCCCAGACCCACTGTGCACAGCAGTGTATCTTAAGACACACTGGGGACACATTTCCTCCCTGCTCTGAAACTGTCTCTGCCCATCTTGGCACAAACAAGACAAACTTGCCTATGTGAACAGCTCGCCATCAATGTTCAATAGCACTTTATGGACTAAAATATCCCCTGGAATTGCACCTACTGCTGCCAAGGGGTAAGTATGGCATAGTCCAAGGAATTCTTGAGGTCCCAGATAGGGGATCTCATGAGTTCAGACCCCAAAGTGAAAGAAAACATTCACAATGTTTTTGTTTTAAAGTATCCTTTGCTATTGCACATCCATCCTTACCAACTAATTTATAAATCAAATGAAGTACTGAAGCACTGCTGGTAGAAAACTGTATTTTCCTCTTCTCCTTATGCTGTACACAGACTCTTTTAGATATAAAATTTCAAACAAAGGTGGCAGCATGCTGTCACTGTTCCTCACACAAATTCCTAATTTTATTATTACATCCTGCCATCAGTGCCAGCAATAAACAGAAGTCTCCAATCCTACAATAACTGTGTTCCTCCTCTAAAACAAGTCCCACTCTATCACATAGATTCAGAGCGTGTCCTCATTCCAATCTGACAGCACAAAGCTGATGCAGTGATGAACTTAGGGGCTCACTTATTTAGCCGAAAATAATGCACGTGGAATGCAGAACAGTGTATTAATGACGTGCAGCAGAATCCACAGAGCCAGCCTGAGCAGCATCCCAGTTTCATATCTCCTGACAACACATTATTCCAGACTAACAGAACTGACACCCACCCCTCCCTGCACATGAAATGTGTAACCAACCCTCTGCAAATGTTCCTCAGTGGAGATTTCTTCTCAGTTACTAAAATTCTGGTGATGTCAGCAAAATAATCGAGGAGCTATATCTGACCCAGCTCGGTGGTGTTTGTTTTCTATGCAAGAGCCATTCCTTCTGTGAGACACTTCCAATCAGGGGTGACCTGTGCTCACTACAAACAGCCAACATTGACTGGAATCATACTGGGCTGTGGAGCTGTTCCTGTCGAGCAGCAGCAGCTGATCCAACACTTGTACCAATCTGCACAGGAGCAGTTTCAAGCTCATTCAAAAAACAGAAGAATTTATCTCCCTGAAGTAAGAAAACAAGGTTTTTACCACTGAAGCATCACAAACACTAACCCTATATACGCTTGTTGCTCTCCTCCTCCAATATGTGCATGACCACTGGAACCCCATCTCCCCTCCACTGCTCAGCCTATCCTCTGACCTGAACTGAATCCTGCCTTTTCCTGCCCTTCTCTAAGGATTACTCACTCCACATCTCTGTCTACCAAGGCACTCTTATTTCATCACATCACATTTGGCTTTCAGAGCAGCATCTGTAACCCAAAGCAAAAGAACACAATCAGTACTTTTAGGCCATGAGTCCCATGTGACACTCGGATTTTCATCTGCATTGCCTAGTTCAAAGTCAGAGAAGACTCTTGATGATCTAGACACAGTAGCGCTTCCATCACTGCAGAGGTGTGCAACCCTCCAGACACGCCCAAGATCTGACTGTACTGTCAAGACCTTCCCCCCTGCAAAAGAAACACGCTGGCCCTGGCCACGAAGAGGACTCCAGCGCTCTTCCCTGTGGCCGAGGGCAGACCAGAATCTGTTGTATCCTCAAAGCTTCATGCACTCCCTGACAATAAAAGCACTTGAGAATTTAACTCTACCTGTGCAGGGACAGGCAAGGCACTTAGGAACAGTGAAATGACCTAGCACATGGTTTTGTCTGTTTTCATGCTGTCCCCCCTAAGATGATGATGTTCCTTTCTGAAGGGAGACAGAAGTGAGACAAATCACACGAATGGACTTTTAAGGTAGGGAGCATGTTGTGGCCTTTAGCCACAACCATCAAACTGAGTTCCAGTAACTGCAATCTGAAGGGAAAAGCTGAAAGTGTCTTGACATGGTCACTTACATATAATGCACCCTATTTCTTTTGTGCCATATGCCTTTGATGCATTATCATTCCCACTCTTGACTGCTTTTCAAAAGCCATCTAAATTAATGTGAATTGGTAAAGGGTAATTATTCCTATGAATAATCAGTGTATGCTAATAAATGCAAAAATAGGACAAAATGCTAAGTTTCACCAGCACTGACTGTTCCTATCAATGATAAAGGGCACCTCCTGCACTGACAGCAGGACAGGGAGGACAGCTGTGTCCGTACTGCAGGAGTACAGAGTTACTCTGCTCAGCAAAGACGCACAGCTCCTGCTCTTTGTCTAAAGCACCATCTTGCCAAAGATTGGCTGGTCTGCTCTTAGCAAAATTCTGTAGGAGTCTATATTAATAAAGATACAGGATACTGCAAAAAAAAGGAAGAAGATATTACCAAGAAGAAGAAGACAGAAGATATTGCCAACAAGAGGACGCAAACAGAGGATGGTGTTTGTCATTGACTCCCAGTGTGCTGCTTCACTGATGGCCAGGCAGAGCTCGGTGCCAGCACACACTGGCTCCCTCAGGCCACGAGCAGGAAGGGCTGGAATCAGCTCAGGCCCCATCACCGAATGTGGCCCCACAGGCTGTGCCCCTAGGCAAGCATCCCACATTTATCACCTCCATTAAACTGTATTGAACCGAATGGCTTCACACAGCACTATGCAGAGGGCCTCCAGCACACTCATGGGATTAAATAGCACACAAGAACAAGGAGAAACGTTTCAGCCTTCTCAGCAGTGGCAGGAAACTCCAAGTGAGAACTAAGATCCTGCTTAAAATAAATGACAGTTCAAAATTCTCTGCAAATTGTATTTGCTGCCTCCTCAAAGTCACAGCACACATTCTTGCAACATGATGGGAAAGACATTAGAGAATCATAAGAAACATTTTAAATCCAGTTACAGACCAGCCCACCATTATTTTATTAGTGTGCTTTTTAAGAAATGTAACCTGTAACAGTACAATGAGTCTAAAAGGGCTACTTCCCCATCTTTCAGGAAAAAAAGACTTGCAGGACTTGGCACTTCCCTTGCTGAACTTCATGAGACTCCTGCTGCCTGTTTCTCCAAGCCTCTCGAGGTGCCTCTGAGCAGCAGCACGAGCACCGGGTCCATCAGCCACACTCACTCACAACACACAGCACCTCCTGGCCACACCAGGCCCACGCTCCTGCTGGAGGATTGCCAGAGTGACTGTTTGCTTCACCCAGGATACAAATGGACTCTCAGAAAAATGTTATCATTTCTCTGAAGCAATTTTCTCCTCAGAGAATCCTGTTTCACAAGCACTAAGGAAAGCACAGGAACAAGTCACCTCCTTTACACAAAATAAAATTTAGTTTCAGTACTGGGAAAAAAGTTATCAAATCAGTTAACAGACTACCCAGGGAGGATGTCAGATCTCCCAGCACGGCAGGATTTTATCAACAGACTAGATGAGCATCTGTCAAAGACGTCTGCTCTGCCAGGAAGATATAAAGATACAGAAGAGAGGGAAGTTAGGGAAGTGTTTTGGCTGAGCAGCCTCTGCCCCGGAGCTGAGGGATGTCAGTGCCTTCCTGCCCTCCGCGGCGCAGGGCAGCCAGGCCGCTGCACAGCTGCAGGGAAAGCCTGGCTGCCCCGGCACGCCACAGAAACCCCCTGCAAACACCCAAAAATCACACTTAGTGGTACAAAAAGGGTACAGCTTAAGATATTTTAGTGAAATACACATGGAACTTCTCCCAGAAGCCACGTGCTGCCCTTGGAGGGAGGGACATCTCGCTTATCCACGGCAGCACTGTGGAGGCTTTATCATTTGATGGCCTTGTGCTCACTCCCTGCTCGGGAGAAATCACAGAACGGCCTTCGGGGAACTCATTAAGGAAGACACGTTGAGCTGAGGAAGGCACAGGCTACAGACAGACTGACCGCAAGGCAAAGTACAGGGAAGAAAACATCCAAGACCCTTACAAATAATTGTACATTTCTAACATATTGCAACTTTTAAGATCAAACTCGACATTCATGCTTTTATTGTAAGTTTTAAATTTTAAATTACGAATAAAATTATAATCACTTCAGTGAAAAGGTGGAAGGCTACATATTAATATTTCCCTGAAATAATGTCTATATATTATGTGACTATCTCTTATTAAGGATTAATTCCAAACTCAGCAGAATTAATTCAGTGAAAAAATCTCCCTTTAATTTAGGAGCTTTTGATTCAAATGAACGCTGAAACTGAACAAAACAAAGCAGAGAAGTTGTCCAAACTAAGGAATGTGTAAAGAACTCACCTAAATTTAGCCATAGATTTCATTAATAACTATAAGCAAACAAACTGTTTTTAAAACCACAGTTTATCCTAACAATTTTACTGTCAATGTTAATGGATTATTTTCTCTCTCCTTCTCCCAAGAAGTGTCACAAGATGCCTTTGCTCACAAATTATGTCCAAAAATTTGCCTCCAGCCAGGATATTTTACTGAACAGCTGCATTATACAGAGCTATAATTATGTTTCAAGGCAAAGATTATCAGTATGGAAGTATAATTTTCTATCTGGATTTAAAGCTAGTGAACAAAACCAGTCCCCATGTGAAGAGCACTGTACAATCCCAGGCTCCTCTGGAGCATCTCCACAGCTGGCTGCACCAGCACACACTGGATGGCGGGGCCGTGAGGAAAATCAAGGGGCTGTCATTTGTCTCCAATGAATTTCAGAAAAATTCTTATGAAAAACCTGTTAACAGGAACAGGAAATGGGTACTGCTGAGAATCGGGGAAATCACAGATTATAACACAAACACCAGTTTCAGCACGGTAACAGTCACCAATTACAAAAAGTAATCAACACCGAAAGCCCACATTAATGTGGTACTAAAAATCTGAGCTAAGAGGTCAAAGAATATTCAGAGATCTGGAGGTAAAATGGGAATGTCCTACCTCACGCTCCCATTGCCAGACTAGCTCATCCTTATGGAAAATCTTTCGTTACTATGGTGATGAGGAATCGAAAAAACTTAGATCCATGTAAACACAGGTTTTCATATGCAGATTGCAGTATTCTGTACTGCCAGCTAATCCCAATTTATGAATTTTCAGTTATTCAGCCAGCCAGAGAAAACTGAGTGATTATTCATAAATATAAAAGTTAAAGTTCATTCCTAGATAAATCACAAATAAAAACAAGTCTGAATTTCTCTTATCAATTATTCACAATGACTAACTCACTCACCTCCAGTTACTTGCCAAAACCCAGCCACACTAATCTCAATTACTTATTTTAGGGGGCAACTTTTCCCTGTTTTCCTCATGCTATATTTGTTTACATACGTAAGTCTGTATGTTTCCTCCCCTCTGTGGGCCACACACAGAGTAAACAAGGAACAGAGGCTGTTAGTGAAGGCTTCTGAAATTCACTATATTCAGCTCTGAACTGCTGGCCCAAGGGTGAAATCAGAACTGACTCATAATGTCTCCGTTCTTTTTTAAGCTGCAACTGAACATTCATAGGAAAGTGAAAATAGTCTGAAAGAGTTTCAGCTACCAGATGTGATGGTTTTTATCGCCAGTGTCCTGACACCAGCCTTTCATTTTTCTCCTTTTTTGAGCCTTTTCAAAATTGTGTTCCAGGAACACACAGAAATCAAGAGTCTGGCACCCCAGGCACCTGCCACCTCCTCTTGCCTACATGAACCTTATCCTGAGACTATAGCTTCCAAGGAGGAATCTAGTCCTGCCTTGATTATCAAACAGGTTTCTGGAAGATTAGGAATCTGTCAGCTTCCCTCAGGTGGAGATCCTGCAATCCGGGTCACCACAGCCGTTGCAGCAGCCAAAGGGCACAGAACACACGCTCGAGTGAACCCAGCACCAGCCCCTTTTGAACAGTCCAGGTTTCCAGCTTCCCAGCTCCAGCACGTGCATGTGCATCCTTCTCTTAACACAGCTCCCCTGTGAGCAGGGCAGAGAGTTCACCCACCACCGGCGTGGTGCCAGATGCAGAGGGCACTGGTGCTCCGTGGAGCTGCTCTGCAGCCACTGCACCTCTATCTCATCACTCACTCCACGTGGGCTGCGAAGCTCCCTGGCTGGGGCCAGGATGCAGCACACAATGCTTTATCTCTCTTTGGTTTACATAGCATTTGTTACTTCAGTCATTAACTCCCTCTGTCCTACAATGAACACCCGTGCAGCAAAGCACCGCGTGGCTCCAGGCGATGCCAGCACAGGAACCCTTTGGTAACTCAGCAGCAGCAGTCAAGGCCTCACATTGTTCTGGCAGCGCTATCAGGCAATCCACGACCAGATGGATGTATTTGTAAATAAGGCAGATCAGTTTTGTCAGGTTGTAATTGATTTTAGAACAAGCAATTCCCACGATGACAAACAACAATTAAAGAGCACAGAGCCCCACGGTGCAGCACCGAGCAGGCAGCACTTAGCGACAACAGCAAAGGGGAGCAATGGCAGTGCCATGGAAGACACACTGGAGCCCAGATGGCTCCATCCTGGGACGGGCCTCACAATGCAGGAGAACAGGAAAGCTCAGCAGCATTGTCAGGGTGATTCCAGAAGTCGAGGATGTCGGGTGCCCACTGAAGCTGCAACTGGAGCCACAGCTAACACCTTGGCAATTCAGAGCCTGCAGAGACCAGCTGTCCTGTCCTGGCAAGGCATCTGGATGCAGGCTGACAAAGAGCAGTTAAGCTACTGGGAAAGTTGAGACTCTTCACACAAAGACTGGGGACAAGGAGCTCTTCCCAACAAACTCTGGACACGCGCAGCCTGGTGAAGACCCCAAAAAAGTGAAAGAAGAGGACACTCAAGATTTTTTCTTTCTTCCAAAGGCATACAGCCACTATGAATTGCTGTAGGCTCAGTAGTTAGCTTGGTGACCATAAATGTCTTTTTCATTGTCATTGTGATGTACACCAGAGACAAGGACACTGCAGCAAACTCAGTGACAACGTGACCAGCTTCCACGTAAATTCGTGGCACACTGACAAGACTCCATGCGCCAGAAACCAGCGGGGTAGCCGGAGTTTGCACCCAGCTCTCATACACAGTCAGGGAAATCCTAAGGACACAACCTGTGACTATTCTCATGACCAACAGCCACTAAATCCCCAATGAAAGTTTAATTCTGAAGTTACTCTCTGGTTTTGTGACCTGCAAAATTACCTCCTTCCATCCAGAGCCTTAAGAAAGGTACACCATCTGCTCCAGGCTCCTCTCCCATGCAACACAGATGTCTCCTCATTGCCCTGGATAGGCATTTAAAAGCAGTAGGCAGCTACATCAACAACACAGTCCCAGGGATGCACGAGCACACGCTGTGTGGTTAGGAGGAGAGGCAGAGTGTGCATTTCTTTTTTTCCTCTTCCTCCCGCTCCCCCCTTAGTTTGGAGCTGACCTCTCCCATGAACAGATTATTGTCGTTTCAACAGTGCATCTCACACTGCCATCCTGCAGAACAATGACTACATGAGTACTCTTTGTAATGGTTTCACTTCCAGGGGTTTATAATACGATATTTTCATTTACAACATGTTTACTTAGTATTTCTTCAGGAATTTTAGCAAGAGTAGGTCAAGAGCACACAAGCAGGAAAAAATATGCAGGAAAAAATGCTTTTAAAGTTGTGAGTCACTCAGAACACGATCCAGCAGGGATGTTAAAAGAAACAAAAAATGCTTTGAAAGAACCTACCCAGAGTCTGATTTCCAGGTTACTTGATCTATTCCAAATTAAAACTCTTTTTTGCCACACTTGCTCAGGCTCTTCCTGAACTATTTGAAAAATCCTGTTACAGTGGAGATCCCGATTTCCAGGTTCATTTATTACCAGATTAGAAGTCCCATTCACTTCAGTGTTAAAAAAAACAGGGCAGTAGAAAATTCCCTACAAAACATTTGATTTATTTAATTGAAAGTAAAATCAAGAATGACTAAAGGAAAAGCTGGCAGAATACAAGAGTTCCTGTCTGACTGTAGAAGTCAATTCCAAGAGCTCCGACCAGGACGTCGTCCTTGCACTGAGCACAGCACAGAATGCAGGCAGACCTCACACCCTCACAGGGCGCTCGCCGGCCATCTGCTGCAGAATGACCTCTACAAAGAGTCCGGTTTCTCCATCTCTCCCTGCTTGACGCCCAGCCCCGTCCAGAGACACAGTTCAAGTTCCCCAAGGTGTGACACAACAAATGGTTTTGTTCCTAGAGTGAGGCAAGCTCTCCCAGGCTATCAGGATATCTGTACAACACCCTACGAACCAGCATTTCCCCATCCGCAATGGCTGCAAGCTCGGGGTGCACCTGCCCTCTCCTGGAGCTGCAGTAAATCTCCACCTTGTGAAGTTACACACTGTGCTGGGGAAGATCCATCCATTTCTGCCCCATAGACAAAGGAACACTTTGTCCTGCCCCAGGAGCCAACTGCCTCCCCTGCACACAGGAAGCGACAGCTGAGCTGGGAGACTGGCAGGGCAGCCAGACCGCGGTGACCGATCCCTGCAGCTCAGCCCAGCACGGGGTCCATGGGGGCTCATCCTGCTGAGGGAGGACACATGGCCGCTGCATGGCCCCCACACAGGGGCAGAGGCAGGGACCCCACTGCTGCTCCTGCTCCCAAGGAGTGCCCTCCCACCCGAGTCCCCATGCTGCTGCCTCATCCTGCTGGCCTCTTGGAAGCACTGGGAAAATACAGCCATTAATACTCTTAACTGTTTTGAAGCTATTACACGGGTATTTACAGACACGCCAGCGTAACTTAATCCAGTGGCCTCTCAGAGCATTGCTTCAATGCTGCAGGTAAACTAACATATTCAGCCAATTGTGTACTCTGCACAGGGAAATTTGTTTTCTGATCTCTCTAGCAATCACATTCCACCCTGAAGCATGATACTCACTTGTGCTGGCCTCAGCATGCTTCACTGTACATAACATTGATGGTAAAAGTACTCAGCCCTCTGGAAAACATGTCCACTTCGGAAGAGAAATAGCCATTAGGCAACACAGCAAAACAGAAACACCCCACAGTTCTCCAGCCTGCACTGGTAGAGTGTGACTGCACTGAGCAGCAACGTGCAAACACCTTCCTGGTGAGCGGGGAGCACCCAGTGGCACACACCTTACTGCTGAGGTCCTCCGTGTGACAATCAACAAGGATTTTTACCTACAGGAAGGGACATCCCAGAAGAGGAGTTTCCCCTGACTGGTCCTGCTGGAGGGGTGGGTGTGGACAGGCTTCAGCCACTGCAGGATGAAGAGGAAGGTGAAGGATCACCATAACTCTTTCCTAACGCTGCAACATGCACTGCATGATCCCTCATGTGAACAAGGATTTTGGCACATGATCCCAAGGGCATGAAGCACCACAGGCCACAGCCCATGGGAGACATCCCACCCATTCAAGAGGACTTGCTTAAATCCACAGTGACATGGTTGACAGCAGCTGAGCATATTTTCAAATTAAACTCTCTCTCTTTTGGCCAGAGCAGGACTTCCACACCACTTAAGGGGTCATTCAGGGCACACTGTCCTTCCAGAGGAATCAGCACACTCTCCCAAATAACAGATAAGCAAGAACAGGTGCCTACAATAACATTTTCTTAGAAGGCCCAATACATCTTCATCAGATGGGGGCCTATCTCCTTCCAGTGGAAGTCACTGCTGGTCAGTGGTCCATAGCACCCTTCCAGAGATGCCACTGAACAGACATCCCATCTGGCTTACAAGGTCCAGAGACCCCACTCCACAGTGACCACGGGACACCTGCTCAGCACCAGCATCAGTCTGGAGTGACTAATCAGCTTTTGAGGGCAGGCAGGAGCAGTAGACAGGGATTTTAAGAAAAAGCTAAATATACTCTCTGCTGTTGGCAGGATAATCTTGCCAGCAGTGTTTCCTCCTGCACTAACTGAGCAGCTAAACACAGTGTTTTTCACACCATTCCCATCTTGTCCTAAGCCACAGCCCACTGACCCACACTGCATTCCACTGCAGGGCAACATTCCCAAACAGGACTTGTCTGCACAAGGCTTTGCATCCTGACCATCACTCTCTGGCAATGCAGTTCCCATCTTCAAGCTCTCCTGCAGCCTCAGTCCTGCTACGCTGCCAACACTGCAAAATGGCAGCAGGATTTCGCTCTCTCCAGCTCAGATACAAGTCTGTATCTTTAACATTTCCAACACTAACAAGCTGTCTTGAATGAAACATCATTTAGGCTTCTCCCAAAGATCAATTAACCTGTTTTCACACAGAGAAAATCTTCTGTTGTCTCTGAAGTCTTTGCCAACAAAAAAGCTTTAGCTGCCACACCAACAGTCTGATCTTGTCCTTACTCTTCCATGAGTTCCATAATCTCAGTGATTAAAGTGTCATGAGAGTCAAACTTCCATGAAGTAAAAAAAAAAAGGGAGTGGAGATTTAAACACAGACTTCTTACCAAACACAGTCCATTTAGAGCCATTAGGTCACTGGGGCTGGACAGCCAGTGCTACCTATTGTAGCCAGGCTCTGAGCCAGGGCTTTTACACTGATAGTGATGTTCCAAAGCACTCACTGTGTGAGCTCCCTCGGATCCCAGCTGCCGGCAGGCCATAAGGTTACACACACAGAAAGTTTCTGGAAAGCATTCACCATACAGCAGAGCCAAATTCCCGCACCTTGGGCAGGGGAAGCATTTTCAATCCTCACCAATACCAACATTATTCCCATGAAGCAACTACTGATTTATCAGCGCATTTGACAGAGTGAAAAACTTTGCACACACACGAGGCCAGCAACCTAAAATTATGAAACGGATGATCTCGAGCTTAGAAATCTATTCTTGAGATCATCTCCTCTTAAAGTCCCAAATGCACAACAACCCCTCGGGCTCTCACCATGCCACAGAAGCGCCTGGAGACCAAAAACAACTCCTCAAACAAACAAAGCAGCAAGACCGCAAACGACTCTTGAAACAAACAAAGCAGCAACGCTACAGCAGCAAGAAGAAAACATCTTTGGGGCTCTGTCATGGTGAAGGGGAAGCCACTACTTCAGCAAGTCCACAACAGGGCTCTCTACTGCAGTCCTGCCGTGTGCAACACTGTTCCACAAAATTGGACCAACAGATGAAGGAAAGCCATGGAAAACCAGATTCCCTTTTCCCTTAATGGGAATCATTAAAGTCAGTCCTCTATCTCCTGAACTCTGGTCATTTACACATCTGTATCCTCCTCTTCTTGCATATTTACTCTTAAAGGACAAGCCCGAGTAAAACAGCACCGAGCTTCACCCCACCACTACAGCTCGCTCTGCTGTCTCCATTAATAACTAAAGCATAAGCCACATAGATAAAATCCTTGCCCTGGAGGGCTGCAGCCCTGAGCATTCCCAGAAGCAGCAGGATGAACAGAATCCCAAAGAGAGGCACTCTCTCTCCTCTACCTGAGGCAGGGCATCAGAGATGCTCAACAAAGGAGCAACCTCCTCTCCTCTCCCAGCTGATACAGACACTGAGACCATTTAACTCCACAGTCCTTCTGCAGCAAGTTCCTCAGCTGTCCTGCACACCTGCCATTGCTACAAGATGGAGCAATGTTTTCCAGAGCTACTTTGGGAAGCCAGACACATTCCACTGACTGTCATCTCTTGCCACAGACAACTGCTCCTCCCAAAGGCTGAGCTGAAAAAGTTAGAGGTATTTTTCCCCTCTTCAAAACCATTCTCCAACTTCAAAGGCAAGAAGAGCGACCAGCACTAACGCAAATTATTCTCAGAAGCTGCTGGATACAGCGTGGCTGTGTAATTTTCCAAAAATCTGCAGTTTCCAGACTAATACCTGCAGCACCACAACGAGAACCTCCTTGAACATCAGCGGAGCTTCATAGCCAGGAAAGGACATTTGGAAAGCTATAGAAACACTTCTGGGAGGCAGATTTTTTAAGGCAGCTCAACAGCGCAAGACGTGTAAGCAAGAGACACTGACAGCAGCAGCTTTCTCCCAGTCCCTCCCAGAGGTTCCCAAACTGGGGAACCCACACTAGTACCGACAGACACACTACTCCACAGCCACATCCAACAACCACATGAACACCAGCCCAGAGGCACTGCTGCTGCTCCCCTCTGATAACGCTGTGCCTGCAGAGTTGAATTTGGGGACCCACCTCCATAAGAGGCTGGGAAGCACCAAATTCCACACTGGAATTATGATACTGCACCTTTTTTACGTATCTCTGTTGGTAAGACAAAGGGGAATATTTAAATTAAGGAGGAGGATTTAAAAGCTCTCCCTCCCTACCATGGCCATGCTACCAGCTGTCTCCTCACTGCTGAGTACCAACAACCCTGGGAGATATAGCACAACTCTGGGATAAACAGCAGGACTGTATGTCCCCAGCCTGGCAGCCCTGGCTGCTGCACTGTGATGGGGCCATTTCTCACGTGAACTCTAAAGCCAGGCTGCTGGAAAATCACAGACATTAAACACTCCCACAGCGCCCTGGCAGTAAGGAACATGCAGCCCCATCACACCGACTGGGTCCAGTCCAAGGAACACACCACAGCCACATGAACTCCCTCAGTAATTTTATTTTGATACTCCACTTCCTCTCTTAAAATTGCATGTTCCAATGCACTGTTCAGTGGCTGCCTCTGCCCAAACCACTGCAACTGCCTTTCAGAGAGAAAAGGGAATCTAAAATAAGTTATCTCAGGCCAGTTTGTAAGGGAAAAGTTTACAAATCAGGCTCTTGAAGACGTGAACAGCATAAAGTGCATCCAGTAACCACAGGCCTGGAGAAGGAGCACGGGGCAAGGGCTAGCAGCCCTAAGGAGGTCAGCAGTGACAGGTACAACCCATCATCACCCCATCACCACACAGGCTCATGCTGTTCACCCATCTCCATGTCCTCAGTCACTGCTATGGCACACGCCAGTAACACACAGAGGTGGGGCACACACAGCACATTAGTTATTAGTAAGGAATATTCATCTTTTCAGGAGGAGGATTTGCTGGTAGCTCAGCAAAAGCCTGCTGGGATTAAACGAACAGTCAGGACTAAAGAACCACCCAGGCTGAAAAAAGGGGAGATCACTTCGTGCCAGTTTTGCTGGCGAGTGGCAGGAGGAACATGCCTGCACACGCTGCTGAACCCTCTGCAGCCCTGAGCCTGAGCTAGGTGTTACCTGTGTGACCTGTCCCATCACCCGGCAGGAGCACGGGTACCTCCCAAGACACTAAAAGCATTTCAGGAGGTGACTGCTGCTGCCGTGCGTGGTAGCTTGACAAACAGCTACTGAAACCAAGCCAAACCCAGGCAGGAGAAAATCTGAGAGCTCAAGAGGGAGGGCTCCCCCGCATCTTCCACAGGCCAGCAAAGGGGAGAGTAAATCCTGCTCCTGACAGGAGCTGAAACTGCACACAGAAGTTACAATATTACACCTTACAGAGGCTTATAAATATCTACTAAGCACCTGAAGCGCATTTGGTGCTGCACTCTGACGGCCCTTAAAACTCTTCACCTGGAACCAGGACTAACTACAGGCCTTGAATAAGTGTTGTAAGAGGGTTTTATTGTTATCAGGTGGAGAGGTAGACTGACAAATAATGCCAGCTGCACACCCAGGCAGCTGCCATCTATCAGGAAAGAACACAGCCAGGCTTGCAGGACCAAAATACCCTTCTTTTGTATCTGAATCACCTCAGAGCATGGCAAGACCCCAGCTCCTGCCACCAGATCCCTGCCCTGGGACAAGCCACGACCTCAGACATATTGCTCAGCAGTTCTGACCTCTGGTCAAGCAGACAAGCAGGAGGAGCTGCTGAGGACGGATGGACCATCCCACCAGCAGCTGCACAGAGCTGGTGGTGGTCAGTGACACGCAGGAGCTGCTGACTCAGCTGAACCATCCCAACCTCTGCCGAAGTGCTCAGGACTTGAACTTTGCAGGAACATCTCTGATAAATTCGTTTCCATTAGAGACAGACAATTAATCTTTATTAGGAATCACATCTAAACTCCCTGCTATCCCTGCACATGGCCCACCCAGTGCCTACACAGAGAGGGCTCTGTAAAACCCAGTTGCCAGCGCCATGCTCGCAGACCCACGGAGGAAACACAGCAGGGAAGGGGATGGTAACAACCAGGAGCAGTACGGAGTAGTTCTCCCGAAGTCTCACAGCAGAAACTAGATCAGATTCATCAGGATCTGATCAGCTGCAGACAGCTCCACCAAAGCCAGCTGAGCTATGCCAGGCACGCTGGGTGCCCTCGGGTCACACTTCCCCACGTTTTGTTAAGCACAACAATTAAGCCAAGAGACATTTTCTATCTGTTTCTGTGATTACCACTTAAAAGTTTCCCACCAGCCCCCACAAAGGGGTGCAACTTTCTCTCTTGCACAGAACCATTTCATTGAATGAGCTGTCAATTTCAAGCCTTGATGCCTCTCCCAGTTGGGAAGCAAAGCTTCTCCCCTGAGCAGACAAGCATCCTAGAAAATTATCTGGCATGGGAATTTTCCCAACATTTTCTGAGCCAAGTGCAAAGATAGCAAGAGGTAGGAAAAGAGAATAGACACAAAAGAAGGGATGTGGCTACTGCAATAGAAGAAGTCAAAGGAAGCTAATGGGCAATGATAAATTAAGCTAAACTTTATGAAAATAGGAAAGAACACATTGGTTTACTTTGGCCTCAAGTCTGCAAAGGTTTTTAGTCTTTTTATATGCTAAATCCATCAAAACTCTAGTTTTATTGTCAATTTACACAACAACTAAGAGTCCCAGAAGTCAAGGAATCATCCCTTTGCCACTGCGCAGCCAGATGCACCATTTGGACAGCCCCACCTCCAGGATCACAAAGGATCATGTCACCTGCCAGTCACACGACACAAGATGCTACTGCCTCACAACAGTCCCCTGCCAACAGCAGCCAGAGGGATCACACAGGGACCTGTGTTTTGCCAGGGTTAAGGCAAAACTGCAGGAAGCAATATAAAATTAAACAGCCAATCAACAAAATGCCCAGTTTTCTGCAAGATTTCCAAAGCTGGACCATAGGCGGTTGCATCTGCATAATTAAAACGGGTTCGTTTTGCTGCATTAAAGCCACAAATCAGACATGTGACCATAATGAGGGAGAGACATTTATTTAGATTTCTGGCCAGATAGACCAATTAAAACTGTATGTCTGAAAACACGCACTTTAAATTGTGCATCCAAGGATCTGCTGTGTTCTGTATTCTGCAGGCAGCTGTCATGTGGCAGTTGTAAATCTGCAGCCATATCTCCACTGGTGTTTATTTTTAACACCACCACTCCTGTCTGCAAGGCTAAGGCAAATAAGAAAACCTGCCTCCTAAAAGTATTCTTAAATATTTTCCTTCTGGTACCATCCAGCAAGCATCTCCTGCCAGCGCTGGGGCCAGCTCTCCCCTCTCCCGACAGCTGGAGGGTGCAAAGCAGCAGCAGAAGAGAAGGACAGACCCTGGACAACTGACAGGAGATACTGCACCATGGGAAGGAGCCTGCCAGTGCTGCGTGTGTGCAGGAGAGGTGAGAGGGAGGTCTCCATGCACAGGCAGACAGCAAACACTGTGCAGAGCTGCAAGAACAGCACCTGCAGCAGCCATCACGTACTTCCACTCCCAAAAGCAGAGCGGCACCGACCCAGAGCCTCATGCACCCTGCAGCACTGTCAGCCCCTGTCACCAGCCAGTAGCCCCCAGCCCTCTCCGAAACGCCTGGGAACAGAGCATGCAGCAGAGCACTCAGCAGGTCCGCATGCACCTCACACACCCCTGCTATCTTTTCCAAGCACTTTCAGGACAACTCCTTCCCACCATGAGAGGAGCAGATGCAGTTCTCCAGGGAAGGAAGGAAAACATAGCCATCACGGCCAATAGATCACCCTGTGCATGAAGATAATTCCCCAGTTCAACCCTCCTCCTTCCAATCTCACTCCCCACACAGCGCGTGGGCTCCTCGATTGCCGTACCCGAGGCTGCAGCACCCAAACCCAGCAGGTTGGGCAGGGCTCGGCTCCCACACTGCAGCTACTGACAGGCCACCCCCAAACCACCCCAGCCTTTGCTCTACTTCCCAACAGCCACAGCTAGAGGCTTCAGCAAAACTTTCCTGAAATCAGTCTAAGTAACATTTTCCCTGCTCCGTGTCATTCCAGGTGTCTCATCAGCTCCTCTAGTCCACAGGCTTTATGCACCTGAGGCACGGCTGGTACATCATTGCCTCACCCAGCCCTGGCTGACACCTCTCAACAGCAGCACCCTGCCCACTTCCAATCCTCTCTGACATCATCGTCACATGCATTTCCAGGGCAGCTTTGCTGGAGTTACTGCCCTTCCATCCATGCTGACATATGCCCTGGAGCTCACATGCAGGGTTTTCCACCCTTCTCCCTTCCATTTTCCTGTCCATGCCATGGGGACAAGCACTGTGCCGTGTTCAGATTCTAGACCCATCCTCCGTAACATGGCATCACTTCTTCAAATTTTTATCTATTATCATCTTAATACTTCAGCGTTTCTGTACCAACACTTTGGTTGTTAGTCCCCCTTGCCACCACTTCCCCTCTTCTTTATCCCTATTTCTCTTCCATTTTAGTCTTTCTCTGGAGGTTTGGGCATCTGTCTTCACCAGGGTAGCAAGGGATTAGATATGAATACTGTAATGACTCAATCCTTGAAGAAAATAAACAGGATATCTCGGATAATGAGGTAGCCTACATCCACTCCCTTCAGTCAAGCCAGGAGAGACCAGACTGCACAAAGGGAGCACAAGTGGAAATGGGTGTTCGTGGTCACTGTCACAGCCTCAGAGAAGGTTTAGATGATCACGAACCCTGGCCCACTCAACACAAAACTGAGCACAGAAAAGCTCCGCTCCTTCTGCAGTGCATCTTCAGCCCCCAGCCCTCCTTGGGTCCCCACAAATGCAATGACCAACTGCTGTCCTGCCTGCTCAGCCACATTTGTTTACACTGCTCCTACTTAGTGAGGAAGCACAGTCTACAGCAGCTCTGCACCAATCCTTCCCGAGTCAGATGGTTATCCCCCTCCAACAGCTCAGCAAGGTGGGAAGATCAGAACCACCCTGCTCCCCACAGAGAGGTGACAGCAAGTGATGGCTATCAGGTCACAGCTGTGAGCACTGGAGCCCCTGCATCTCACCATGGTCATCCCAAGACCGCCCTCATCCTGTAACAGACCCAGTGTGTCCAGGGATGGAGCTGCCACCTCCTCAAAGGCAGCGGGCGGGCAGCACACACCAGCACTGGGGTCTGACTCTGCCCACCTCTCCCCAGCTACAGGCACAGTCACACCCTGTCAACATAAAAATTAGTCTTTATTCAGGTGAAAACACAGACCAAGTACCCTCTATCAGGAATTAGACATTCCTGGAGGAGTAATTATGCACAGAACAGTATCGAGGAAATTATTACTGGCCCATCAACAAACTGTCTTCATTACAGCTGCCCAAAACGTGACCACTGTGGTGTAATGTAACACCCTCATACACACCCCAACATTAACTGCCTCACATATGGAAACCATGAGGCTACAGAAGCCAGGCCAAGAATGATCATGGCACATGAGTACTCCAGTTACAAACAACAATCAGAAAAAACACTGAGACATCCACAGCAAAGCTTTCGGAAGAGCTCAGAACCAGTCCTGCCCCCAGCGACCCCTCTGCACCCCGAGCACCCAAGCAGCAGGAATCACCCGGCCCAGGACATCTTCGAGAATAACATGAAACCATGGGACAGTCTCTGGGAACAAATGCAAATCCCCTCCCATAAAACGAACAATGCCACAGGCTAAAAGAATATTTCATCTGCTTAACTGCAGGGTGCAATAACATCAATTTGCCCAAATTACACACAAGCAGAAAGGTAATTGGCACCGAGCAGGGCGTGTTGTGACTGTTCCGTCACTCTTCGAGGCCAGCTACAAAAGACTGAAATGCAAGAAAGTAAACAATGGCACGAAACCAACAGCCAGCCCCTTCCCCAGAATCCCTCCCTCTGGCATCGCGCTGCCGCAGTTAGGCAGAAGACTTTTCCAAGTGGAGTCTGTGCAGACCAGCCATCACCCAGCTGAGCTGGGATCTGGAGAAAAATGGAAGCTCGAGTTTGCACAAGCACAAGTTACTCTGCAGAAAAGCTATTTTACACTTTTAATTAACCGTGTCCCGGACTTAAATATAATGAAGAGGTGAACACATATCCATATAAAACAACTGAGCAAACAGGGAGTGGAACTGGTTTTATATAACAGTGGGGGGATTGAAGGAGGCACTGCAAGGAAAAGGCATGAAGTAAGTAGCTGAGAGTATCCTCCGTCTGAAGGTGGGAAAAGGAATTGTCATCAGCTAACAGAATTAGCAATTATTGCAATATGGAGCAGATTTATGAAGTTATCAAAAAACGCCCATTAATATAGGTTGCTACCAACACGAAAATCCCTGGGGGCGCGATAGAGAGAAGGTTACACTGGCTCATTTCCCTCTGCCTCCAACCTCCTCAGACCTTCCCTGGGCTGCAGAGCTGCCATGTGTCACAGGGTACCAACTTTCCTTCGAAACAAGAATTAACTTGGAGCCTGGGATTTGATGCTTAGTGATCTCAATAGTCAAAACCTCTAATTTTATTCCTCTCCAACACTCAGGAACGCAGTGTCTGCCGCACAGCTCCGCACCCCGCACCAGTACCGGCACTTGCATAATAATGACTGCGGGCCTGGAGGCGAGGGGCCGGAGCACGAAGGCGAACTTCCTTACATAAGGACCGCAGGATCGATGCGCTCCCCACCGGGAGGCCGCGGGCAGCGCTCCCGACACCGCACAGCCCCGGGGCTCCCTCAGCCACCGCTCCCGCTCCCCTGCCGCCCCGGGCGGGCGCTGCCCCGGTGGGCAGAGGGCGCTGCCCCCGGAGGACGGCCCCGGCCAGCACCGCTTCGGGGGCTGAACAATCCCTGCCCATCGCCGCCGCTCCGCACGCCGCGTCTCCGCACGGCGACGGCACCGGCGCCCGCAGCGCCCAGCGGGCAGGGCCGGGACTCACCCG
>VZTH01010394.1:384915-417408 GCA_013397815.1 Aleadryas rufinucha
CCTTCCCCGGCCCCGCCCCGGCTCCGCAGCGCGCGGCTCGGCCGCGCTCCCGGGGGTGGGCAGCGCCGCCGTGCTCCGGCACCCGCCGGTACCGCTGGGTGCGGATCGCCCCGTTTCGCGCCCCGGTCTCCCCGCACGTCCCGCCTTCCCGGAGCGGCCCCTCCGCACCCCGAGGCTGCGGCACCATCCGGTCGCCGCTGGGACAGCGCGGGTGCACTGGAGCAGATTTGTCACTTCTTGTTAAAATGAGGGAAAAAAAGGAGAAAGTGTTCTTTCCAGCAGAGGCAACATCAGTCCTTAAGGCTCTTTTCAGGGGTTCTAGTTGGGCGGTTGGGACCCAGTCCATGAAACCTCTCACACTTGCCGGCAGCGTATGCAATGGCACATCCGAGCCCTCGGACAGGCGATGCGCGGACACAGCCTCTGCAGATCCACAATCCCTGAGTGGGTCCTCTGTCCGGCCCCGGCTACGCTCCCATCACTGCTCCACACAATGGGTTCTTTTATGGGTGTCTTGTGAGGAGTGAATTCAGGGAGATTTGATGATTCACAGTTACTCTGCCAACTTTAAAAAATAACCCCAGCCCACTACACAAATAATTTACCTAGTGCAAGCAGGCGGCACAGAGGAGCATTCTGCATCTCAGTGGCTGTGGAAGGGCCTGGGAAAGAGGGAGAAAAAGCGAGCCCTTCCAGGGAAGCGCAGCCACTCCAGAACGTGACGCCCAGGCTCAGGGCTCAGCAGTGTTACTCCAACTCCAGGTGGACCAAGGGGCTCAGAGCCTCAGGGAAAGCACAAACTGTGCTAGACTCCCGCTGGGCACAGGGAAAGGCAGAGGACAGGGACCGCAGGGAAGGCACAGGGACAGTGGCTGTGAGCATGGCTCAGTGTTTTGTGGCAGAGCAGGAGCAGCCAGAGAGCACGTTCCAGTCCCTAGGGTGGGTTGTGCAGCATGGGGGAAGCAGGACAACAGGCTGCTCAAGTTCACACGGTTTGGGGAGCAAACTCCTCTGGGGGACAAGCAGGCAGGGCCAGCAGCTGGCAGGGCCTGAAGGGACAGGGACACATGCCAGCAATCTGGTGGACCTGCCCTGTGGGATCCTCCTTGTGCCGGGGTGCTGGCCCATGGAGCAGCCAGGGTCCTGACCCGACGGCTGCAGAAGCTGCAGAAGCTGCAGAGCCAGGGGGAGTGGGACAGCCCAGGCACGCTCCAGGAAAACAGCACTGCTCTGCAAACCCTCAATCAAACAACTGGGCACAGGTGAACAGAGGGAGCCAAGTACGGAGACAGAACAAGAATGTAAGACTTGACAGGGGAGGGCTGGGTGCAGCCAGCACAAAAGGGGCAGGAGGAGAGAAGTGGGGAAAGAGGCCATGAACAATCCTGGGGTGAGCTGGAAGGGTGCAGCATGGACATTGGCGCAGGAGCTTCTTCTCTGGTCCCAGCAAGGATGGTGGGGCAGGAGCAGGCAAGCATCAGCAAAGGAGTATTGACGCATCAGCTGAGGAGAGCTGGGGCATCTGGAGAGACAACCAACAATTCCTGAACTGAGATAAAGGAAAAGAGTGAGAGAGGGGGAAGCCACTGATTTGGGATGGGGAAGCCAGGAAGCTGTGCCCACTCTGTGCCCAAGGTTGTGTGAAACCTCAGCAGGGCGGGCAGGCAGCAGGCTGGCCAGCCACTCTTGCTGTTTTGAGTTCTGCCACTCACCGATACCCTGAATATTTTGTGTCAAAACATCTTTGGAACACAATTTGCCTTGGTCTGGACAGTTTCACAGTGCTGAGAATGCTGGGATGGGGCAGCAGAGCCTGCCGGCAGTACAACATGTTATTGATTAGGGGGAGAGATGATACAAACGGCAGACAAGAATGAGTCAAAGTGCTGCATGCAGGGAGGTGGCTGGGAGATGAACTTATCTCCAAAATATTGCTTAGGCTGGGTGAGGAATTTTTGGTGGTGGGCAACATAACAGCTGACATGGGGAAATGGGAGAGAGATTAAAGCTCTATTAAGCTGCTAGCAGCTGTGGTAAAGAGAAAAATAACACCAATTTGTACAGAACAGGAGCATGACAAGGTTTTTTGTTGAGAAGGATTCTGCCCTGAAAATCTGCTGGGTAACAGCCCTCCAAGAGGAGCATGTTGATCAGGGCTGGGAGCTGATGCCAGGGCATTCAGGTGCAGGCATGAAAACAAGAAAATAGAACATTGTAATCAAAGAAAGGAGAAAATGCGAATGTCTCAGGCACTTTACTGAATCATAATAAATCACCTGTCAGACAAAAGGCTCGAAACCCAAGCCTACTGTGGGGAATCCTTGCAATCCTCCCCCATGAACATACTGCTCCCCAGCACGGTTCATGCTGAATGTGTGTCTGCTGCGCCAAAAGCACAGGTTTGGGGGTGAATCTTGCTCTACATAAACCCACAGTTTTAGGCAGAACTACTCCAGAAGGAAAAAGGAAGAAAAAGGAGCATCCTGCCAACCTGGTGACGGTCCTGCAGCCGTGGGCTTAGTGGGCTCCAAGAATGACACTGCTGGACTCCTCACACACGACTTGATGAACCACAAACATGACTGCACCCCTGCCCAGGAATCTGAGAGGGGACTGGGCTGGAATGCCATGTGTGACCACCCTGAGCTGTACTTGGAGCAGGGCTGGAAAGGCGACATCAAGGAGAGTCAAGAGGTATCAAAGAATGATCCTCCAGGAACATCAGGTCTCTAGAGAGGGTGCCACTGGGGTGTGAAAAGATTGGTATACACTGATGGTGTATCATCTCCCAAAGTAAGGAAAAGCCAACTTACACAATGACCAGAAAAGTCCAGGGATAACGATGTTGTGTTCCTTCACAGCCAAGAACACTCCAGAGGGACCTTAAAGTTCTGAGCTCCCTCTCCACAAAGAAAAAACAAACCAAACTAAACAAGGAAAGAGAAGCACAGGCCATTTTATAAAGGATTCATCCTAGTGGTAGTCACTTCTTGCAACACCCACAGGGATTCAGATGACAAGGACCAGCACTTCCTGATAACCACCTGTGCCATAAGACAGATTTTGATTTTCTTGCCAAATTGCTTCAAACCTCTGAGGTCAAAGCCGAGTGTCTGAGGGTTTTAAGCATCTTTTCTCAGAGTGGTCCACAATATAGTGGTTAAAGAAAAATCCCAGTCATTAAATGATCCAACAGCACCAGGGGTTTCTGCTACTCAGATGTCATGAAGAATAAAGAAGCAGCAATGGCTGAAGAAAAATAATCCAATCATGAATTAATGATCTTTAATAAATATCAATGTCTAAGATATTTTGTGGAATTTCTACTTGAAACAGCTTCTTAAAAGGAAAGATTACATTATAATTCACTTTGTGACACTTTCAACCTAGAATTTTTTAATGAGGAATGGGACGGGATGGGATTTAATCATAATAAACACTTCAAGCTTGAAGTATAGAGAAACCAACAGTAACTATGGCAACGTGGTCACTCCAGTAAGGCTAATGCAGATTATTTCCAGGGCAGTAGCCTTGTGTGTGCTCAGGAAGCAGAGGTAATGTTGGCTTAAAGCAATTCCTAAATTAAGGAAATTTTTTTAAGCAGAAAGCTGTCTTGCACTCTTTGTTTCCAGCTTCAAACTGTAAGTGTTTCATGATGTGCTGAACGTACACACAACAGCCTCAGCAGAGTATTGACATGCTGCTTCCAGAGACACTCATGTGTCTTACCATGAGTTGGGCAGACCCTCTGATCATGAATTCACAGACTGGTTTGGGTTGGAAGGGTCTTTGAGGCTCATCTCATTCCATCCCCTGCCATGGACAGGGACACCTTCCACTAGACCAGGTTGCTCCAAGCACTGTCCAGCCTGGCCTTGAATACTTTCAGAGATGGAATATCCATCATACCCACTCTCACACCAGTGAAGCTTTGCAAGGGAAGGCTGGAGCCTGGCTGGAGGCCACACTGAGCCACAGATGATACAGACACCAAGCTGTTTGTTGAAACCCTTCACAACCTTATGCAAGTGCCAGAGCTTCAGCATTGCTGCCAGTTACTCATCCCAGAGTAAGGCAGCTTGTGACATGACCCTAATTCTCCCTTGGTTTTTCTGCCTTCCTGAGGTCTCTGAAAGGCAGAATCCCTTGTGCCCTAACTTGGGTTGATGAAGTTGGGGAAGGGGGACAACCTTGGCCATTGATGTGTGGCTGAACGCTCTGCAGCCTCTCTGGGAAGTTGCTGTAAATCCCTACGTGGTGATGGAAACTATTCCAGTCCAGGCTCAAGGGTCACCAGGAGGTGTGGGCTCCACCTCAGGCTCCTGAGTGACCAGTGCTCCTGCAGTAAACCAGCCAGGCTGGGAGAGACTGCCCATGCAGGAGAGCACTCAGCTGCAGCGGGTCAACTGGGGAATGAACTCTATATGAGCTGGGGCAGCAGCACCCAGCCCTGCTGGCTGTCTCCTCTGTGGGAATGGCATGGCTCTGATACAGCATGCTGGACTGCTGGGGAAAGACTTCCATACGCACATTTCCCAGTGTAAGAGTAAACTAGCTGGAGACACGTAACACAGCAGCTGTTGGTGCTGCGCTACCTTTGTTTTTTGAACCTTACATCTTCTTTCCTGCCAGCAAAGTGCTGTTACCTTGTCATATTAACAGAGAACTACTTTTCACTCTGTTCCTTTTTTTATCTCTGTAGTGAAGTGCAGTTGTAGCTTGGCACTGACAGAGCTGTATCAATGGGTCCTGCCTTTGCACCCAAAATAACTGCAGCCAAAATCAAGTCTTGGTTTGCATATGCGGAAATACATGTTGTTTTTCAGGTAAAGCATCCCAGAAGTTTGTTTTTGATTTTGTATGGGTTTCCAACAGCTCAGTTGTAAGTAGAAAGATATCTTCCGAAAATACATATGTAGTATCCTTGAAGCCATGAATACTCAGAGAAGAAAAAGAGCATTCTAAAATACACACCCATCTCGATCCCAGCCTTTTCCACTGTTACCATCTTAAGCCTTTGTGGTACCAGTAGAATTCAGCATTACGCTGGTCAGTAATTCAAGCCCCTCTAAGAAATGGGAATATTCATGTGTGACTAAATGCATGAAGAATTATGATAAACAACTCAGCAAGGAAACAGCAATTCTTCCCAGTAGCTCTAATTCTCCTGTAAAAGGCACTAGAGTCACAAGCTGCTCAGAACCTGTTGTAACTGCACGAGGCCGTGGTCACACTGCACGGTGCTTATCAGTGGTGAAAAGGCTCTTGCGAGCAGTTTCCTGCTAGAAATCTGCTACCTCCATTTCCTCAGGGAGATTGCCCAGACTCTGTGGTCAAAGCTGCCCTTTCATTTCCCTGCTGCAAGCAGCAGCTTCAGCTGGTGCTTGAGCAGTCACTGCTTTCGGGAGTGGGCACTCGGCATCCATGCCCAGGCTCTTTAGGAAGGACATCCCCTGTATTTGCATGTTAATATCCAAGGTGTGCATTTGAAATCCAAGCAGCTGTTTAAGCCTTGCCCATGGGATGGGTTTCAGCCCTTTGCCCTGTAGTAGGTAAGCCCCCAAAGAAGTGCTTTTGCACACAGCTCTCCAGGAAAAGCAACAGGAGCTGTTTACTTCGTTGGGCTGTTTCCATAGCTTTGATCTTATGCTAAACCCAAAGTGGCCCAGACTCCTCTTGGACCCATCCCTCCTGTGCACTCCGTGCTGAAGCTGAAGCTGCCAGAGCCAGATCATTAATTATACTCCCACTGATTCAGGGGAAAGCTAAATATGTAATATTTCATGTGCATCAGTCACCCCCCTTTCTCCGTATGTTGTTGTTCCTCTCTGCCTCCATTTTCTTCCATTTTCCCCCATTCTCTCCCTCCCCAGGGGTGAGGATTCCCCACCCTGCACTCCTGGGAGCTGCAGTTCCACCATCCAGCATGGTCCCACCATCTCCTCTTCCACCATACAGGCACCTTCTCTTCAAGGTTAGGTACAAATCTCTGCCATTTGGTGCAGTTGGATTTGCAGTTTGGTTATGACCTGACCCATGCTTTGCTCACAGAGGATGGTGCTGTTCTCCCCTGGTTACATGCTTCCAGGAGATCATCCCAGTGCCAGAAGCAGTCATGTTTTGTGTCATCTCAGACTAACTCCACTGGCCTTTCTTCCCCTCATCCCCGTTCCCTGCAGTGCTGAGCTCTCTTAGCCCTGTCTGGAGCAGCCCTGTTGTACCTGGCACACACAGGGGACAGTCAAACACAAAGTGACAGAGCACTTGCTCCAAGGGCTCGGGGCTGTGACCGTCCCCATGCAGGAGCTCTGGACCTGCAGAGCCAAGGGCTGGTGCTCTGAAGGTGACAGGACCTCACATCGAGGCAGGTCCTTGCCAGGCTCTGTTCTACCCAACCCAGGGGTTCTGCATGTGCAGACGTGACCCCAGAGATGCAGGTCCGTGGCCTCCTCAGGGTCTTCCCCACAAGAAACACAAACTGTGGGGAGGGAGAACTGAAATGCAGCAGTGCTTTAAAACCAATTTTAACATTCCCAAATCCAGATGACCTCTGCTGCAGTTACTCAGATTTTACATTTCTGGTCTGTGCCACCAGCATATGTTGAACTTTGCCAAAACAGTACTTGCCAAGAACTGTTTGTTTCTTTTTAAAGAATATCAAGGCTTTAGGGATTTTGGCACAGTATATGATTTGTGGGTTAAAATACATGATGTTCACATGCAAAAGAAATAAAGCCAAAAAATCCAGTGTTTATAATCACCCACTGAATTTAAATAAATTGATTTAATTGGTTTCTGAGGGGAAGGAAGAAAGAGCAACACAGGAATTCTTGTCACAGGAAGGCATGATTTTCATCTGAAATCTAACACAATTAATGCAGCAGTATTCAGTTACCAAAGGCAAAAAAAAGAAGGGAAATCAGGAGTCAATTGAGTTGCTGCAAAATTTAATATCTTGCTGTCATCTTTGTTCTTGGTAGAGAGTTGCTGTAGCAACAGACCAAAAAAAGAACTTGCACAAGAGGAGGAGCTTGCTGCTCTTTTAACCACATCTCTTTACCCTCCCTGAATTACTGTTTATGGCCAATCAGTCACACCCTGCAGTATCAATGACTATGGACACAAGGCCACAGCCTGAAGGTATTACACCTGTCACACACACAACGGTGTTCTCAGCTCCTCTCTGCAGGTCACATGAACTTCTCTTCTGTAGAACTGAGCCCATTCTTATCACATGCAAGATACATCTATTTGTTGATCCATTTCCATCACTGGGGGCTCTGCACCCTGCAGATCGGCACTGCGTGGGACTATGCAGCTAAAAATAAGAGACAGCTTTCCCTACCGCTGCCTTTCTGGACTATGCCAATGGCACAGTAGCTCAGGAAGGACAGGCCATGGGGTAGCAGAAGGCAGCAGCTCCAGGGTAATGATGGCAGCAGCCTCAGGCTCGCTCTGTAGAGCAGAGCCTCCGGAGCTACGTGCAGCTGGTCATGCTGAAGCAAAGGAAATGCTCCAGCGTCGGTGGTGGCTGAGCTGTCAGTGTTTTCCAGTACTTGGGTCCCTGCTGTTTGTTGTTCCCAATTCATGTAGTCACACATGATCTCCAATTCTTCATCTGCAGTGTGAAATCCATTAACGGCAATTTCAGGCATTTTGGGATCCAGAACTCCTAAGTGCAGGAACAGGTTAGAAAGCAGCTGCAGGAGCTTTCCCTGTGTGCCCTGTGGAAGGGCCCCTTCACAGCTCAGCAGGACCAGCATCCCCTGCAAGCCTGGCCATCACGGTCCTGAACATCCCTGCACCAAAAGAGGGTTCCTGCACATCACAGCATGTCCACCTGATGTGGTGCTTGATTGGATTTGCCAGCAGTGCACAGAACTGAGGGTGCTCCCCTGTTCCTGCCTGTGCTGCCGGGGCCCAGCATTTCCAGCAGCACCCTGAGCCATTTGGCAGCAGTGAGGGGCAGGAGGGTGGGCGTGGGGCCCACTGGGACAGAAACAGGGACTGATCTGGGATATCAAGGTCTTGCCCACATCCCCATTTCCACATCTGTAAGTGGAGTTAGCATTCCTGCTTCCTTCTGGGGGTACTTTCATGTCTGCTGATACAAAGGAACACCCCCTTGTGTGCAGGCTGGATGGCCCTGCAGTCTTGTCTCTGTGAAAGAGCACCACCAACCTCTTGCAGAGATTCAGTTTAGTTTGATTTTTTTTAAGCTTCACTCTGTTGCTCCTCTCTCCAGCATCTCCATCTGTCTTGGTATCACCTGTTGCCAGGGAGCCCTCACCAAAACAGACCACATGGGCACCATAGCACTCTGCCCTCACCAAAGCCACTCCTGGTGCCATCACCATGCCTCCAGGGTTGCAGCGAGGGCCCTGCCTGCCTGTGAACCTGCTGGAGCAGTGGCTGGAGCCCTCCTGGTATCCTGCTGGGCATTTTTGCTCAAATTACTCAGGTCTGTTGTACTTGAGGAAAATGATCCAGTACCTGCAGCTGGAGCCAGGGGCAGTGGTGGAGGGGCCCACCCCACCCCCTTTGTTCAGTGGCAGCAGCCCCTGCTCAGTCCTGCATTGCCGGGGGCTTCCAGCGGGACAGGGGAGAGGAGAAAAGGAAAAGCCTGGGAAACTGAGCTCGCACTGTGTGCTCACACAAAGCGCTATTGTTCGGTGGCTCAGAGATGCAGTTTAGTAGGGCAGGCTGTCCTCCCCAAGCAGCCCCGGGCAGCACACAGGCCCAAGGGAAGCTGCATGTGGGGCCTCTGTCTGAACTGACAGCGATTGATGAGGAAAAAGGGGCCAAATGGAAAACACAGCTTTGAGGGATAATTCAGCCCTCTCATTAGAGCTGAATACAGCTGGCCAAAGGGGCTTTTTCCTGGAGAAGCCCTGGTCTCCAGCCCCATTCACTACTTCATTGTAAATTCCAGCACGAAAGTGTTATTTCCTGAAAGAGTGGAAAGTTTTGGGGTGTTTTTAAGTGCCCCTTCACACTGACACAGCAGCGGCACAGAGACCCAGTGACCTGGCCTGTGCACCACAGCAGCACCGAGACACTGAGGTTTGATTTCATTATCTGGGGTCTCAGTCATGTAGTAGCAGCCCACACAGAGGGATTTTTCAGCTTTTCTCAGGAACTTGGGCTAGGCACACTGAAATGGGCTCAGTGCATTACTCATGACTGCCCATCCCATCGATTATCTACCACTGAGCACACACAAGAAAACACCAGCACTTCCACATACAAGTTGCTTCCCAGACTCTTGGCTTCAGCACTAATTTAGCAGACAGGGATTTTCTGATTTCCTCCACCAACTCAACTGAATGCAAAGTAGGTTGGGATGATCACAGCTATCGGAGCTCAAGGGCTGGTGAGGAGGGGAATGGCCTGTGTGTTCAAGGGCGCCAGGGCCTTTGCCAGGAAACTGCTGAGTCTGCCCCACTGCATCCCCCGGTTTCTTGAGTTTTGTTTCCTCAGACATTGCCTTCTGCTAAGGCCCATATGACACCCAGCCTCGCTTCGGGAGGTGAAACCAGCCCTTGGTAGAAGGCATAAGTCAGTGCATGTGCTTTTGTACTTTCACACGGCAAAACCAGGAGAAAACTGGTAATTATTATTGCTATTACACAGTGAGGCCACACAGTTAACCCCATTGTGATGGATTGGCTTAACACGCATAAGAAAAGGAGAGGAAAGGGGAGAGGAGGAGAGGAGAGGGGACGGGAGTGGTAATGAATGAAAGAAGAAAAGTGAGGTTGAGGTGAAGGTAAGCACCCGGCTGCCTGCTCCAAACCTGCTGGCACAGGCCCCATTTGCAGGGGGATGCCGAGTGACACTGGCACAACATGACACACTCGTGCAAGGGAGTGAACAGGGTTGCACCAGGGCCTTCACACTCACACAGGGCCCATTAACACACTGTGCAAATCCCTTCTCTTGGCTGCAGCTCCATCCCTGCAGCAAACCCAGGCCTACCTCAACGCCTCAGCACCTTCACCCCCGGGGTGCAGCTGGGAGCAGGAGCCGCCGGCCAGTCCGTGCCTGTACAATGGGAACACAGAATGGAACAGACTGAGAAGGTTTTCTGAGAACTCCTTAGCACTCCCCCTTCACTCCTGATGACAAACAGTCATAGGGAGCTCTTCTGAGAGCTTCTGCCTAGCAAGGAAATGCCTCTGCAACGCCAAGCCTGGGCCACGACTGGGCACAATCCCCTGCCAACAGACAGCATGGTCTCTCCACCCACCCTGCCACACCCCACCACAGCAGTGCCTAAACACAGGTTTTCTTCACAATTAACCAAAATTAAAGTTGTTGCTCAGACCCACTAAGGCAGCTGCTTTCAAAAACAACCTGCAAGGAGGCTGAAATTCCCCAGGGCACTAGTGAAGGAAACACAATTACCACCAAAGGCGAGGCAATATTAACTGTAGCACCCGACTAACAGCAATTGATCATCCCAAACCAAACCTGTGCACATCCTGGGAGAGCCTGGCTGTTCCCCTGCCACTCGCCGCTGCTGGCTCAGCAGCTGAAAAACTGTATTGGAAAATCCTTGAGGATGGCAGCGAGAGGAGCAGCAGATGAAAGCATAGGGAGAGCTGGAGCAGCCAGCATCAGCTGTGTGCCCCACGCTGTCACAGGGATGGACTGCAACAGGGTGGGACTGCACAGAGAGTGCTTTAGGGCACCACTGCAGTCTGGATCAAAAGCCACTGGAGCCAATAGATCATCTCCCAGGGATTTCAGCTGGCTTTGGGTCAGTCTCAGATGCATTTGGAAGAAGGTCTTTGAGACATGAACACAATCCTACAGCCCAGAAGCACTGGGTCTGGCTGAGGAAAAGCCAGGCTCCCTCCTAGCAGGTCCAGCTGCTTGCAGTTGTGGTGTCAGGCCTGCCTGATGTGATCACAACCCTTGCATCACCAGTGCTGCTGTGGGGCTACAGCAAAGCACTGGGGCCTGGGAAAGCCCAGGGCTCTTCCTGCTGCCCTAATAAAGCTGCTTTTGGAGCAGCCAATCTTCCCTCCTCAACAGAGTCAGGGTTAGTCTGCACCATCAGTGCCAGCTCTGGCCTATAACCTGGGGGCACAGCCCTGCATGCAGCACCTGAAGCCAGGGAGATCTGCTGATGGAGATGTACCTTCCCTGGAGAAGGAAGGCTGTTTACTGGAGCAGCATCAGTCAAACCTTCCTAGAACGGCTGAAGCAGCATAAGCACTTTGCTGACATGAGCTGTGTCAGCACGTCTGGACCTGGCCAAGCCCCGCCTGGATCTGCAGAGGGCTTGGGCCTCATCCACAGCAGTGAGGTGCCTCAGTAGCCTAGCCCCAGGCTGCCACCCTCTGGGAGGGTCACCAGCCTCAGCTCCAGGACAGTGATGCTGCTGCAGCTCACAGGGAATCCTGAACCTTCACACACTGCAGCTCAGGCTCAGCCATGGGGCTGCCCTGCACAGAGTGAGGTCTGGCAGCACCCCCTCCAATTAGCACCATGGGGACAAAACAGCTGCCTGGGGCAGGCAGGGAAGGTGTATTGAACCACCACAGCAACTCACTGCAGGCACATCTCAGCCCTGGCTGTGCCTGCAGGACACAAAGAGGCTCCCAGAGTGAGGCAAGGACAGCAATCCACTTTTATGCCATGTTTTTAAAGCTGTTTTCTTCCCTCTATGACCAGCATCACTGTGCTTTGGGTTTGACAGTTTGTGTGCACAGTGAATCTAATTTGATTTTTATCCTTTTTGTCTCCCTCTATTTTTCACACTACATTAGGCTTTTGTTTCAAGGCAGTTAAAGCAGATTTGCTGTGTGCTTTGAGCTGCCTTGCAGTGCTGGCAGAGCCTCAGAGCACAGATGAGTGCCACGTAATAGATATGCTATCGATAAGGGGGAGGCTTGCACAACAGGGAGGCCTACAAAACTAGAATTCTCAACAACAGCAGTGAAATCAATTGTGTGTGAGCAGGTCCCTCCAGCTGGAGAACTGCACCCTGCAATGAGAGCACTGTGGATACTGGAGCTGCAGCCACTGGGGGGGATTGTCAGGGAGGCTCCAAGAGCTTCTACAGAAATAGCAGCCCTGCTACTGTTCAGCTACACCCTGATGTTTGATTTCTTCTTCCCCTCTTTCTAAGTTCATGCTGTGTTGACTGTTCTGCTCTCACAGTCCTGTGAAATGTGGAGGTGGCAGAGCAGCAGCTGTTCGTGGCCCAAAGTCTGCTCCTGCAGTCCCCGAAGGCACCACGGGTCTGCCCGGCAGACCTGTGCATCCAACCTTCACTGCTGGGACAGGCCAGCTCCTCCTAGCCACTCAATGAGCTGCACGTGAATCCTTCCCTTTAGACAGGATCAGGAATGTCCCAGCATATTCTAAGCATAGCCACGATTGCTTTCCAGAAAAAAAAGCTGCACTAATTTGTGCTGGCACTGATTTGGCACTGATTTCTCATGTGCCAATCATTATGATACATTTTCTTTTCCTCCTCTAATCACTGCAGTAAGAAAAATCTGGTTTACAGTGACAGTGGAATATCCATTACCTATTATTTAAATGTATACAGATCCATAGATGCTCAAATGTACTTAGATTCAAATGCCTTGAGGAGGAAATGAGGACAAAAGATATTTCATCAAGACAGTAAAAAGTACATTGTACGAGACAAGCTGCTGGTTTAATAATACTAGAAAATATTTCAAAAATTACTGCGGACTTTTAATGCCTGTGAGTTTCAGTCTGAAAGTAAAAGCCCACCCTTCTAACTTGAGAACAGTGGTGCTGCAAGGAGGGGAAAGCTGAGGCAGAACTATGGTGTTCAGACAGCCAGGGACAAGAGCAAAGCTGAGGCACAGCTTGAGACACACCTGAGCAAACCCTGAGCTGGGCTGAGCTGCTGAGCCAGTAGGCAGTCACTGTGGCTTCATGCTGGGCTTCAGTGACCCATGGTCACACCATTGCTACGAGGCTTGCACTGCCCTGCTGCCTCCCACCCCTCCTCTCCATCCTCTTTCTCCTGCTGACACTGTGGGCAGCACAGCACTCAGCTCTCCATGCTGCTCTGGCTGTCACTGAACCTGCCAAAATGGGCTGCATCTTGTACCTCATGCAAGTTAAAGGCCCTCTGACATGGCAGGTACCGGGGTATGTGCCTAGTGTGGGTCCCTGAGGCACAGACCTCTCAGGAGTACACTGCTCCAGAACGGAAAACTTCATATCCTGAGGAGTCTCCAAAAACACAGCTCAGGAATGAAGGCGCTGACCTGAAAATACCAAGCAAAAGCTCGAGTCAGTCATCTCCAAAGGCAAAGCAGAAGGAGAGCCCACATGTTTGGGGTTTTACCTTCTCAAAGAGCCAGATGGGCCTTTTTATTCATTTCACTGCCAGAAGACAAGGCAGCAGCCTTGGCTCCCTGCAGCAGTGACCCTGACTCCCTGCAGTGGTGACTGTGACTCCTTGCAACAGGATTCCAGAGGCTCCATGTTCTGTAGCACTGGGTGAGCAGCTCTGCAGAGGTGTGACACCTGTCAGCTCTCACAGCTTCTCTCCAGTGAGGACATGACCTTGCATTATGGGGCTCCCGTTCCAAAGCACTGGCATTGCAGGGATGAAGCTGGATCCAGCAGCTCCCAGATTTGAGGAGCACAGTAAAACACATGTGTAAAACAGGAACTCAGCTGAACTGTGCCAGCTGTCTGCGTGCCCAGAATTGGTGCAAAACACTGTCAGATCTAACTGGCAACCTCAGCTGTAATACAAACAACACAGCCTTCTTGCTCCCAGGGACTCACAGCCAGTACTTGTATGAGAGGAAACATGTTGTGGGGGATTTTAATTTGAAATAAAGGCTGGAACGACCTTTCATTTCAGGTTTTAATTAAGCTCCCCTGCCTCAAAGCTACAGAGAAAAATCCTGAAAAATATAATCCAAGAGCATGGTAAAGTCTCAAATGCCAAATGTGAGCAAAATCCTGAGCTGCTGTTGTTTCAATTGTAATTTAGTTAGTCCAAAGGACACAGTATAGTTTCCGAGGAAGCTCGTGCTTCCCCAGTGCTCACAGCCTGACTTTCTGTAGGACACATCAAATGCCAGCCAACTCGTAGATATAAGCCTGCATTTCATCTTATCACAAGATGCTGATTTACCTGCATTCAGGATATTATTTTTCCATCCTTTCACTCTCTCAACTCAAAAGAGCTACTTGCAGAGCTCTTCTCAGTCTCTGGCTGAAGGCCTGGATCCCCCATTCTTCACAAACCAGCCCCAAACCTCCTGTTGCCAGGCAGTATGACCTGGGCTCCATGGGATCTCCCAGCAGGTTTGCTCATCTCCTTCTCTTTCTGTCTGAGGTTTGGCTAGTTTTTCCCCAGGCAGATGTGCAGATAGCCCAGAAATATTTACAGAAGAAGACTAAGAGTGGTCACCAGCATTAAGAGCTCCTTCCCTTCTGCTGGACTGAGGGAACCAGCACTGGAGGCTGTGGTCCTGCCCGAGAACCATCTGAGCAGTTACTGTCTCCTGTTTCTGTAGCCTTGGCATCCCTCCCGTGTCCTCTTGCACTCCTGCTCTAGGTTCTTCTAAGAGCTGTTTCATTGCCAGTGTTTGACATCTATCCCTCGGTGTGTGCTTAAGAGGAGGAAATTGAGCTGACACTAGCACCAGAGCCTGCTGCAGCCTCACGGGGAAGCTGCTGCATGCACAGGGAGCTGGGCCAGAGCAGAGGGAGCCCCATTTCCTGAGCAAACCACCCACAAGGTCACTGTTTCATAATCAGCTTGAGCAAGATCATGGGGGAACAGCATGAAACACTCCTGCAAATGCTTCGAAACTGCTACAGAAACTCAGCACCAACACTGCAAGATCTTTGCTCTGATACATTTTGCACTAAACTGAATCCCACTAATCCACAAATGGCTTGCTGTGTGAGTGTGGTTCAGATTGGAACAGGGGCATGAGTTGTTGCTCTCTGTTTCCTCAACTATCACTTCTCATCCAAAACAGCTCCAGTTCGCAGCACATCCAGGTCAAAAAAGAAGAACCAGGTCAGCAGAGACAGTGACTGACACCTTCACACTCTCCTATGACATGAAACCTCTGGGAAATCGCCAGGTAAGGAAAGCAAAGAATTTGAGACAACTGGCACCTCCCTAATGCTCACTTCCACCTACCGATTTACCCCACAAAATAATGCACAACTGATTGAAGTGACTGAATACTGTCATCCCCATGTAGGAGCCACAAACCACATACTGTTGGTCCCCTGGAGGCTGTGTATCACAGCCCTTACACACAACACACCTGACACATCACAAGCACAGCTGGCTGCCAAGGCCCACCACAGGAGCAATGAACGCACAGAGGTAATGGGTTCCATGCTGCGGAGGGAGTCCCACACCCTCCAACCCAAAATCTTACAGGTAGGAATTTGGGTGAGTGACCCATGTCAGTACTACATTGGATTCATTCCAACAAAGGGTTATCTTCGCCCCCTATGAAATGAGTTTGAAGATCATCGTGTTTCAGAATTCCAAAATGACAAGCCTTGTTTCTCTGACTTCACTATTTTGCAGCTCAGTCAAATCCCTGTCCCTGCTGAAGGGATTCCCTCCAGCCCAGGATGAGGCATGCTGGAGGGGCAGCTCTAGAGATCAGGACCACCTAGCCAGAGGATTGACATCCACAGCCCAGGAGACTGATGATCCTCTAATTACTGCCATGGCTGCAAATATTTCATATGAGCCACATCTGATGATAAAAGTCTGCTCCTAGCAGCCATGTAGTCATGGATACAACAAACAAATCACTAAATTGCAGGAAAAGAGTGAGAAAATTTAAACCTGGACTTTGTTCTGGACTCTGCTCTCTGCAGAGTTACACAACGTTCCCAGTTTTGCTTTCAAATACCTCTGTGATTTAATGCCAAAGAGCTGGGTTTCAAGTGAAGCCTGGATTCCCCATGGCTGACTTCACAGACTGAGTTCAACACCGTCTAACTCAGAAGGCATCTCCCCTCAGCCTTTGAAAAATCCACTGCTGTAGAATCTGTTAAGGAATCAGTCAGATATCAGCTCAGACAGAACATTCATCACAGCATAGTAATACCCAGAGATTCCCATGTGAACCAGAACATGCAGGGGGTTGTCTCTGGCCCAGAAGAGCACGTAACTGCATGAAGAATTAATACAGATCAGTGGTGCTTCACAAGACCCTGCTGAGGTCTGTGGGTTTGGAATGGAAACTTAATTATCAAATCTGAGTTTTCATCTTACTGACATCATCCTTTTAACATTATTTAGCAGGAAGGTGTAGCAGTAAGCAGATGCATTATCCAGGATTACTCCTTTTCCTAGCAGAGGAAGGGCTGTCCACTTGCAGCAGTATGAAACTTATACAATTCCCTATGAATCCCCATGTGAGCTGTGCAAACTCTGAGGCCTGAAGGAGATGCTGGGTTTGGCAGGACAGGTAGCAGGAAATGCAGCGTTTGCATATTGTTGCTCCTCACCTTGATGGTCCCTGCACAGCACTTCCAGGAGAGAAGGACCTTTGCAAGCAGGCACCTTCCCCATGCCAGCACTGATCTCAGACCTGGCTGATAAAAGGTCCCTCAGCCTGCAGGGCTGGAGGGGAGGGAGAGGAGGGTTTGTGGCAAGGCATGTGTGATGAGTCAAGCCACAGATTCAAGCACAACTGCCAGCATGCAGAAGAAACACGGCAGAGAGGGAAGGGGAAAGGATGGGAAAAAAGTCACAGATTTTCCTTCTCTGCTCCAGAAGTTTTCCAGCTGGGCCTGTGGGCAGGTCCCATCTGGTGGGCAGCTCCTGAGCCCATGTTCAGAGGGGCCACGTCCTCCTGCTCGGCCCAGAGTGCTCCAGCAGCACTGTCCTGGGTGCCCACTCTCAGACACACTGTCCATCCCAGGTACCATCAAGGGCTCAAGAGGAGACAACCAAGGTCTGAATCCTTCCTTTAGGTTTTCAGTTGGTTTAAGCCAGCATTTTCAAAGCCATTACCACCGAGCACAAGCAGAGCACAGCTGCAGAGCCCTTGTGTTGTCGCTGCAGCAGTGATAGGAGGGAACAGGAGTCCCACTGCCACAGACACATTCAAACTCAAAACACTCAAGCAGACTCCAAAATCATTCACGTGAGAGGGATGGTGTTGCTTATAAAAACAAGGAAGATACCACCTTTTTTCAATTATTTAAATGATCATTTCCCCTGCTCTCTCTATCTTTAAAATGGGGGTGGAGACACTGAACCTTTTTAAGAATGTATTCAGAATTTTTCAGGAGTCTGGCAGCAGTCCCAAAGCCAGCTAAAGCTCTGCCCAGTTCCTTTTGTCACTGGGTCTAGATGCAAGCCAGAAATTCCTTGCAGCATCACTATTTTGACTTCTCAGACCCTCACATCTTTCTTCTTTCTCCTCACATTCCCAAGCCAGGAGGAAGCACAGAAACCATTTTCCACTTCTTACTCTCTTCCCATTGTCCTTTCATGTGCAGCAGTCAAGTATTCTCTCCACGTAATAATTTATTTTAGAAGAAGAGTGAGGCACAGGTGGAAGTATCACCTGAATTATGAAATTGCTTTCACTAGCCTTGATGTACAAACGCCTTGAAAAATTATTTGTAAAGATGACTTTTGTCACGCAGTGATCTCAGACACAAAGGGCTGCTGAGTTAACGTAGATGGGACGTGACTCACAAATAAGTCCTTCCACTACATGCTAGTCTCACCTAGTTCTGTTCTCTCTCTCACACAACTGCGGCACTCAGACCTCTCACTGTCCAGGTGATATTTTCTTTTGAAATGTACCTTTTAAATGAGATTTCAGATTTGTGCATGTTTATGCTTCTGGAGGTGAAAATAACCCTGAAAGCCATGAACTCAGTTCACTGGACCGAATTAAGTCCTTACCACATCCCAGTAAGAGGCACAGATCGATGTAGATAGATCTTGCACTGCACATGCTGGAGCAAGTTTGTGTGTTTGTGTGTATTGTTACACAGCCTCACAGAAGAAACCTAAGATTCAGCCACTTCATTTAGGGAAACCCCCTTCCAGAGTGACTCACATGGAGACAGCTTCCTGTCCACACACTCCCCCACTCCCTCGACAGGCGCTCTGAGCAGCTCTCCTGCTTTGAAATCCTAAGCACAGGGATAGGATTCCAAAGCTGCATTTTTGTGCAGAATAGGCTTTAAGGAGGCGATCAAACTGTTTGTTTCACGTGGTAAAAGACAGTGCAGGCTTTCCACTTAAAAGCATGTTTAAAATAGAAATGAACTTTTACTAGTAGATCAGACTTTTTAAAATAAAACCCAAAACCCCAGGCTCCCCAAAAATGTCTTTTTAAGTGTGTGCATGCCAGTCTTCTTTCAAATATTCCCAACAGAAGGATTTCCATTCAGTAGCACCATTTAAATCTTCTCTGCAGGACAAATTTGAAGAAATTAGCTGACAATTCAGCTGAGCTGTCTGCAGCCATATCCAGCTGCAGTGCCCATACAGGTTACATGCAGGCTAAGAAAATTCCCAACAGAGTCATTGGCACAAAGGTCATTCCAGGTCATTCCAAAGGTCATTTCTGCCAAGCTTCTGCTGTTTAAGGAGTTGGGATTTCCCAGTAAATCCAGCAGAGCCTCCCTGCACTACACAAGCTGCTGTGCGCAGTACACAGGTGATGTTCATGCCCAAACACATGGCACCTCACATGTCACTGTGGTCTATTAAGCACTACAATAATTCTGCTTTTCCTCCCACAGCAATGACTAACGATTAGCTGGAAATAACTGACTAGCCAGGAACAAAGGTCTGAACAGCAGCTCTTGCGTACAGGCAATCTCACTGACAGGTGCTGGTTATGCTGACTCAGAATGAAAGAGGTTACAGCACTTGTGTGCCACTGCTTGGAACACAGAACCCTGGTTCTAGAGAAAAGAGCCTGAAACTGACTTTTTCTCAGCTCAAAATACCAGCGATAGCAGGAGGGCTGATCAGTTAATGCATCCTCTGAATGTGTGGTTTAAAACAACAGATGTTGGGCCAACAACAGCAAGAGGAGTGACAGATCCTCAAGTCCCCAGAGCAGGGTCACACAGAGGTTAACAGAGGTGAATTAACTGAACTCTTTTGATATTGCAATACACTACGCATCTTGTACATTCCATCCTAGAAAATAATTAAATAGCCTTTATAAGAAGGGGAGGTTTTGGGTGTGGAGGACAGACTTTATAATTCCATTAGCCTCTGTTCTGGCCCCTAAGTGATACTTGGCAAGTCTGTTAATATGCAAAAGCTTCAATTTGCTCACTAATAAATTAGCTGTTAGGAAAACAAAGCTTCAGATCAAAGGCATTAGTAAAACATAGCTGCAGACTCTGAAGATGCTTAGCAGTGCCCGAGGTAGCTTCCCAAGGCTGTATATTCTTAGCATCAGTGGCCTTTTGGACTCAGGTAGGAACTTATCAGGTGTAACAGAAAAATACAATGATGCACATTGCAGGGCCACAATGAGATTATACATTCCCCTCCCCTTCTGAATCGTGTTTCCTGATCTGTTAAAAAAGACTGTAGGGTTTATTAGTCTTCCATTCCTTAAAGCTCATGATAGCTCCACCAGCACTGTGAGCAATCCCAGTCTCCTGGCTGCCAAAGCAGATTCAAGACCATAAAGTTGTATCCCTGGCTGGAAGACGAAGAAATTCCGAACTGTGCAACCTCTTCCCTTCCCCTCAGACCACTGAGGCAGCACAAAGGACTGGACCCCATTAGCCCTGTCTGAGTGATCTGCAGTTCACACCACAGGCTGTCTACCCACATTTCATTCAGACCTTGCCAGCACCAGTTGAGGTTAAAATCCCATGAAAAATCCTGAATTGTAAACTACTTAATCTTTGCCTGATTTTTTTGTTTAATTATGTGTGTAGGAATCTTCTCTTTACTAAGTTGTCTCAAAGTAAACTTGAGTGTCGGGTCAGAAGCAGATGCTGTAGGTTAAAAGGTGATCTGAACAAATCCCCATGCTAACCCTCACTCCTGTAGTAAATCCCTGGCAACCTTCTGAGTAGCAGTGAGCTACTGTGGATGCTGAAAAGCCTTCAGCAGAGAACTTTTCTAGCTTTCTGCAGTATTTTGTGAGACTGTAACATTTTGTGAGAGCTCTGTCTTTCCCATGCAAGCTATTCAAAACAATATTATGGTTTTCTGTAAACTATTCTTTCTATCTTGCACCTGCAGATTGTTTGTAGGATTGTTATGATACTGACTAGAGAAATATTTTGAAATGGCTGTTGTAGAATTTGACCAATCACCCTAGGAGGTGGGTGACTAGAGGTCCAACGACCTTACACCATGCCAGAACACTAAAGTATAAAAGGGGTGGTATATAATTAAATAAAGCTTCTTCTCCCTACTCCCTGGACCGAATCAGTGCTTGTTCCCTCTCCCTCCTCACGATAACAGCGACAAGGTACTGCACAAGAGGGAGTAACTCCAGTACCAGAGAGCATGTAGCTGGAATACCACTGAGGAGGAAGTGGTATAGCCTTGCCCACAGTCCCCTGAAAGCAGAACCTTCTACAAGAGGTCACAGGAGGGAAGAGCCTGGCACTCTCACATGCATCCTTCCCTGGAAAGCTTTCTATACTGCTCACAGCATTTTTACTTTGGAAGGGCAAATTTTTGATTTCACTTCTCTGTGCACATATTGCAATACAAAACTGTATTTTTAAAAGCAACCTCTGGAGCCAAGAAGCAGCCCCTTGGGGCATCAAACATGGCTTCAAGACAACATTCTTGAAGTCACAAACTCTACTCTGTATTTCTGAAAATTTTCTCTCTGAGGTTAGTGGTTACAAGTCCTCTGAGATGGATTTGGCACTGATAGACATCAAACTTACCTTCTCCAAATTCTTCTAAATTCTTATACTTGTGGATTACTGAGCCCACAAAACCATAACCAGAGCAGCTCAGCTCCTTCCTCAGGTCACAGGTTCTGGCAGGACAGCACACAGTCTGCCTATGGTAGGAAGAAAGGAAAAACTTTTAGGAAGCCGAATTCAATGTTTGACATTAACTTTGAGGAAAAGAAATCTACTAAATTACATTTGAACCACTGATCAAACCCCATCTTATTTCTGAAATTTCTTCCCTAACTGGTATTGTTTCACTTTCCATTCCCAACAAAATAAGCCTGATCCAATTAAATCCAGTCCTATTACCATCTACTGTCATTTTCCCCAAGGGAAGCAGGAAGTATCCTTCCTCCTGTCAGAACTGACCTTTAACAGCCACACACCCAGTGTGGCCATTCAGTGCAAACCATGTGTCAGGCCCATGTCCAGCCCCACCCTCGTGCTCTGCAGCACATTTCCATGAAGGCAGAGCTGGTGTGATCTCTGATATGAGAGCTCAGACAGCTCACCACAGGAGGGTGCTTTAAGAATGTAGGGAGAGATGTATAAAGAGCCAAAGACTACAATTTCTTGAGTCTCTTCTGATTTTGACTTACACTGAGCCCAGGATAACCTTGAGGTGAGCCTCAAATATCTCTAGTGAAGGCAATGAGGTTATCCCAGAAATATTCACTCTCTACTGTCATATGTATTTCAAAAGAACTATGGCCAAATAGGCAGAATATGGAAAGCTAGTCATTCCTACAAAAGTGTGTTTTTCTTCAGATCCACAAGAAAATGTGTTTTTGCTGTCCATGAATTTGGATCTAAAATGATCTATCACCACAGAGCTAATCTTGCTCTGCCCTGCAGTGTAGCATGCTGGTACAAGAATGGAAGGCAGCTGGGAAATGTTACATATTTGTGACTTCTCAGAAACTAAAAGGGGTTCGTGCAGTGCTGAGCCAAAGGGAAAAGCCCAAGCAGGAGAGACTTGTACTGCATCCAGGTGGGAGCCACAGAGCTACCACCACAGCATGGACTGGAGGCAGCAGTGTGGTGCAGCAGGCTGCTGCTTCAGGGTACAAAAATGTAATTTGCAGTTGTCTGGCAATTCCCAGAAAAATCAGCATGCTGACTGTTCTCAGAGTCCTCATGCTAACTGAAGTCAGGACTGCTGATCCGTTTGTACTTTCCCCCCTCACGGTCTGACTCGGCAGCATCAGTGTGGTTCCTTCTCAGCCATTCCAAAGCAGCACTTCCAGGACAGCTGAAATGCTTCCTTCTATCCACGGACATTTCAGGTAATCGACTTTGTTTGCCCTTTGGTTCAACTCATAAAGTTTCCACAAACCACCTCAAACAAATGTGTGAAGGTAACAGTTTCTCTCCTAATGAAGTAGGTGCAGGATGTCTTGAACGGAGGACACTTGCTTTTTCCACCTGGCACTCTGGGCTTTCTGCTGGTAGGACCCTGAACACCCTGACAGCCTCATCCTTCCCATCAGCCTGCAAGGCATGATGGCACTTGGGGACAGGGAACCCAGAGTCCATGGAAATTGAAACACCCAGATCACTCCACTGGACCCAACACTGTGCTGGTGGGATGCTGCTGCTGTGGCCTAAAACCCCGATGGTCTTTGGATGAGGGACATCAGAGAGGCCGTGGCTGCACATCATTGATGCAGACAGGCTGTTGCTGACAGAACCAACACATCTGGAGTGACATGTGGCAGCTCACATGGGACTCTGCTATGCTGCTGCCAAGTCGTGATGTTTAATTTGGATTGCAATGCATTTCAGTCCAAAGTAAAAGTTGAGATGGCCTGAAGCAAAATCTGGACACTAAAAAAGATCAACTGTGTTACTTTAAATGTTTTCTTCAATGTGGATTTCTTAGGATGACATATCCTGGATATGAGATCTTCCTATCCTCCAGCTTTTCCATGATGGCCTTGCATGTTTAGGGATCTCAGCACTCCTTAATGCTTTAAAAACCTGGGCTGCTACAAGGAGCACCACTTGTGTTTTTCTGCTCCTGAAGCCCAGGCTGCTCTGTAGGTATGTCCCAGGAGGCACAGGCTTTGCATCTGCATGCTGAGGGGCTGATTTGGAAGAAAATGTATTTCCTTGCTCCAAGAACTTTAACCCTTGCAAACTCAAGTGCTGGATGGAATTTATACAACACATGCCTGTCACTGCAAGACAAATCAGATCAGTTCACACCAAATTCATTCTGCAGCTCTGAAATGAACTCAACCAAGCGGTTTTTCCAGGCAAGGAAGGTGCAGGCATAACTCGGCACTTCAGTATTGGAAATTCTATTCTGTAAATTCATTTATGCCCTAAAAAATTAATTAAACCAATCCAAGAAGTTAATTTGTTATCCTGGTAAAAATTAAGCAAGGCCTTGGAATGCCTCTCACTGTTTTAATGAAACTCAGAATTGTAAGGTTATGTGTGTGCACTGAGTTTCTTGCTGATGAGGCTTGCTCAGCAGTTTCCCATTTCCCAGATCTCACAGGTGACAAAGCTCAGTCCCTGGGCACAGGTGTAGGGCCAGTACGGCAGTGCTGACCAGTCTGACATTTTCAGCACTCCTCTCAACGTTCTGTAGAATGCGCTGCTCATCCTCTGTGGCCTTATCACTGCTCTGACCGCCCAGAGCAGCCACCCACACTGCCCCGGCACAAGTTGCTAATTGTGGTTTATTTGTTCCTGTGCAAAATCTGCTGGGGACAGGAAAGGCAGGAAAGTCCCCTGTTAACCAAACACCTCCAGCAACAAGGGTTTGACACACAATTCCTCACTTAAGACTTGTGAACTCTTTGTCATGTCTTATCATCCACCAGCCTCAGTTCACAGCTCTTTTGACTAAGGCATTGGGCTCACCAGAGCTGCTACAAACACTGACTAATTCTTTCCCCTCCAGTAACCGTTAAGCAGCTAATTCACTTCTCTCCTAATCTCTCGGTGTCAAAATAACATTCCTTTATCCTTCAGCTATAGATTCCCAAACACCATACAATATTAACTTTCTCACACACATGAAAATAGTAAAACTTAAGAAAAATTAGGTAATGAGATTAGATATTGGGAAGAAATTATTTCCTGTAAGGGTGGTTAGGCCACCAGGTTGCCCAGAGAAACTGTGGCTGCTGCATCCCTGGAAGTGTTCAAGGCTAGGTTGGATGGGGCTTGGAGAAACCTGGTCTGGTCCTAATTACAGGATAAGTTATTGGTTTTAATAAGTTAAGTGTATGGCAAATGTTCTTCAGTTGTGTGCCAATATTGTGAGACAAATAATGATGATTCCAGGATAATATGAGGACCCCTTGGCTAGCTGGACAATTGCTATTTCCATCATTCTGTTGACAACCCTGAGGAGCAGGATTGTGCAGAAACACTCAGCATCCTCTGGGATCCAGCCTGCTATTGATACAGATTCCAGATGGACAGACCGGGAGCACAAACCCTTCCAGACAAGTGGACAGCAATGCACCTCCTCAGGTGTGCACTAAGCTAGCCACAAAAATGATGCTGCCAGCTCATCAGGAACCGCTATTCCCTGTAAACGGGGCTCCCAGACATGCCCAACAGGCACGTGCCCACTTTAACTGAACACTGCTGATTCTGAGAGCCCGTCTGGTTCCTTAGCTCTAGGAAGGGGTTCGTAATAGATAGAAAACATAGCTCTGGTTTGGTTGTGAAGACAGTTTGTCGTATTTTCTCTCCTTCCAAAACACAGGTAGGAGAGTTGCTCCAGGACCTGCCACCAACTGGAAACTGTTCTGCAAGTGGTGCCTGGACAGATTCCAAGAGCTGCAGCACAGCGAGCTGATCCCCGCTTCTCACCTTCCAGTGTGAGGCCAGCTGGGAAGGTCAGAGCTGCTGGTGCTAGGCCAGACACATGGAATTCATTTAAGTGTCTGGCAAACAACTTCACCAAAAGATGCTGAAAATTCTGCTAGTTAAAGTAGCTCAGCAATCTGAGCTTGTTGTCCCACTTGAACCACAAAGTTCTGCCTTGCTATAGGTGTTGCTGCAGGATAAAGCTGAATAAAATCTGTGACTACCTCTGCTTTTGCTTATTTTTAAATTCTCATTGAAGGCATTTCACAAACTTTCTCCAGTATGTTTATGACCCAAATAACACGGTTTTCATTGTACATTTTCAGACTTGAATCACTTGTGATTCACACCTTCCAAAATCCACAAATCCTTCCAAATCCACACCTTCCCTCATCCTTCTCATCTGAAAGCAAAGCAATGCTTCAGAAGGTTCAATGGCAGGAGCAGTGCCTCAGGCCTGTTTGACATTAAATGTGCCAGCAGAACCAGAACACACATGGGGAAATGAACACAAACAGTGCTGCTGACAGTACATGCTGCACCTGCAGAGGTAGAAGCTGCAGAGCAAGATGTGTTTACATTTATCAATCCAGTGCTGGGTGTGAAGACTCCAAGGCCTGAAATGAGGAGGGAAAATAGTGCCTATTCAGCTTCATGCAGCTCACGCTTGGTCATGGTGACAGGGGCATGGCCATGGCAAATAAAGTGGCCGCTCTTTCTGTCTCTCCTGAAAAAAAACATTTAGCCACTAGATTTTTCTTTAAAAAAATAATTCTAATTCTGGAAACACACCAAAGAAAACAGACGAACCATCGAGACAACTGAGTAACAAGGAACGAAAAGAGAAACGGCCCCCCATGGTTCGCCACCCACGGCACAGGGGTTACGGCAGCAGCGGCGGCTGTGTGGGTGCTCGGGGGCCACAACCCCCGCAGCCCAGCTCGGGAGCTCAGCGCCGGGAGCCGAGGGGCTGCGGGGACCGAGGGGCGCAGGGACACCCACACTCGCGGAGTGCTGGGCTTGGAGCCGGGGAGCGACCCGCGGGCCCGCCAGCGCTCCTCGAGGAAAATGAACGCCCATGTCACGTACGGAGCCGCGCGCGCCGCCCCGGCCGAGTCCGACACGCGCTCCCCGCGGGCCCGCGGCGCCGCCTCCCNGCCCGGCGGACGTGGGTGATCCGGGTGGTCGGTCGGTCGGTCGTGGGTGAGTGTGGGCGGTCGCCCGCCCTCCCCCGGCAGCCCGGCATGGCGGAAGCGGAGGCGGCCGGCGACGCGGGGCTGGGTCCGGCCCCAGCCCAGGAGGGCGCGGAGCTCGCGGCCGTTATCGGCGCCACCGTACCCACGGGGTTCGAGCAGACGGCGGCCGAGGAGGTGCAGGAGAAGCTGGGCTCGGCATCCAGGATCAGCAGGGATCGGGGCAAGATCTACTTCGAGGTCCCGGCCCGGAGCCTGCCTCAGGTCCGTGCGGGTTGCCCGCCCCGTCCCGCTCCCCGCTCCGCCGGCCGCTGTTCCCGCTGTGGGCGGGGCGGTTCGGTGGGTCCCAGCCCCTCCGAGCGGGACGCTTCGGTGTCGGAGGCCTCCGGTACGGACAGCGTTCCGCACCCAGCCACGGCCGGCCTGGGTGCAGCAGCTGTATCCGCCTTTACCGGGGTTTGAAGGGAGATGAAATGATAGATGGGGACGTTAAATCAGAGCAAAGACGTAAACTGGTAACTCCCGTGGGGACTAAAGGTGGAAAACCGTAGCCTCTGAAACTTCGACATAAGATGGCAAAATTCTAACGACGATAAACACAGTCCCGACGGCACACGGTTAGTAATGTGTCGCCGTGCCTTTTCGTCTCTTCTAGGTCCATCGTCTGAGGTCAGTGGATAATTTATTTGTTGTTGTTCAGGAGTTCAAAGACTATCAATTTAAAGAAAATAAGGTGAGTTACTCCATTTTTCAGTCAGTTCTAGGATTTGCAGTGTTGTTTGGGATTTTTAATTTAAGACTAGTATCAAAGTATTCTGTTTGTTTAACAAGTTTTTCATTTGTGATATTATTCCAGTTCCCTTTTTCTGGCTTGTAAATGGAAGTGTGGCCATGTCGTTTAGCATAATTTCTACAGTTAAATACTTTGCATTGGCAAAATCTGGGATAAGAGCTGATGCCATGTTTGTACGTCACAAGCATAGGACGGTGAAGTGTCACTTTGGTCACTTAATACAGCGTTAGTTGTCTGTTTTACAAGATAAATGATGAAATCTTCTGGGTCTTGTGATTTTCAGTGTAATTCCCTTTAGTTATGGCAAAACCAGACAAAAACCAGTAAGCTTTGCTTAAATATGTAGTGGATTAATGTTTAATAAACTACTTTGAGAGACCTAAAAATAAAGGATAACTTTTAAAAGTATGGAATGACTTCAAAGCACAACTTTTTCTGTCTGTTAAAGGAAGATGCTCTAACGGATTTGGAAGATTTGGTTAAAAAGCTGCCCTGGACTGATCCATTGAAAGTTTGGGAGTTGAACAACAGCTTGAAAAAGAGAAAGACAAAACGCAAAAAACACAATCCGCAGAGCCCTGCAAGCAGAGAGAAGCTGAATGATGGTGGAGAAGAGGCAGGAGCAGACCAAAATAACACTAATGACCAGGACTGTGCCCAAAACTCTGTGGCTGTGGAACCCACTGGTGACCAAGATACAGAGAAGCCCCAAGGAGTGACATCCAGAAATGGGGTGGAGGAGGAGGAAGATAACGAGCAATCAGATGTAAAAGTTGAAGTGCAGGCGAGTTTTGAGAGTGGGACCAAGGCTGGTGACAGTCAGACAGGCGAAGGAGAGGCGAAGGTGCTGAGGTTCCGAGTGACGTGCAACAGGGCTGGAGACAAGCACAGCTTCACATCGAATGAGGCCGCAAGAGACTTCGGTGGAGCTGTGCAAGAGCACTTCCAGTGGAAAGCTGACATGACTAATTTTGATGTGGAGGTATAGTGGCGTGCCTTGGAAATACCTAAATTTCTGCTGTACAAATTTTTAGTTCTTATTTCTGATGCTTAGAGATGCCCAAACTGCCTTCCAGAGGCTCTGGAACTGAAAACTGATAATGCTGAAATTGGCCTCCTCCGAAGTGTTCATTTTCCTGGCACATTATGTGTGTCCTCTGATCCAAACACTTGCCTTGCTTTCACCTTTAGTAAATCTTTCCTCTAATGCATTGTTTAATACCAGTCTAAGTTATCAGGAAATGTTCCATATGGAAGCTGGTTTTGGGGTGAAGGGGACAGAAAGAGTTAACAATAATTGGTGTTTATTTCCTGTCGGGAAGAGCAGAGGCTGGGAAAATACTGTCAGCACCCCTGGCCTGTCGGTGGTGAGGAACCACTGTTTTTGAGGGGCAGAAAGACTTGAGTTTTTCTTGCAGGTTTACTAAGGGCTGGCCACTGCCCTGGAGTGAGATTTCCACCTTTCTAGTTATTGTAGTCCCCACCACAAATATGATTTTTATTGCTGCTTTGCAGATGCTTCACTGTGTCTTGCAGGACTTACTGGGTTTCTCCCCTAGACTTACAAATCAAATCTTTTAAGAAGCCGGTGCAATGGTTATAGTACTTTGAGATGTCTTGTGCAACAGATTCAGTGTGAATGAAAGTATGTGAATGCTCTCTTGAATTCTGTCCTATTAAAACTGTGCTTTGCTTTACTTCCAAGAAGAAAAGCTTTTTATACATCATTCCTGGATTTTAAATTACCATCTAAGATTCTTGTAAGTATTTACCAGGCATTCTGTGGAAAGCTTCTGTTTCTTCTGAAATCCACTTCAAGTTTTTTCTTTAGGTTCTTCTGAATATTCACAACAATGAAGTTGTGGTGGGGATTGCATTAACTGAAGAGAGTCTTCACAGACGGAATATCACACACTTTGGACCCACAACGCTGCGTTCGACTCTGGCTTACGGCATGCTCAGGTCAGGGCAGTTGCGTTGTATTATACTTGGTTAACAAGTCATTTTGTTTCAGAAATTAAACCTTTTATCTCCCCCACTGCTTCCTCAGAAACCATTTCTGTTAATTCTTAAAGAAAAATAAATAAAAAAATCCTGGAGTTGCTGACACCACGTGCCTTGTAATAACAGTGTGTGTTTCCCAGCCAAGGAAAGTAAACATTTCCTGTATTAACCAAGTTTCAAAATAGTGTATCACATTCTTGAAAGACTATCACTGCATTGCTGTTATAAAATAGTAATTAACTAATGGAAAAAAGAATCAGATAAAATTTTTGTTAGAAGGGTAGAATCAGAGTGATTAAAATAGTTCACTTTCCCTTCTTTACAGAAATTCAGGTTTTTGAGACATTTCTCACCATATCTTTTCTTCTGTTCCTCAGACTCTGTGATCCCCAGCCCACAGATATCATAGTTGATCCCATGTGTGGTACAGGTGCGATACCAATAGAGGTGATTCTTCCTTGATTTTTTAAACTTAATTAAACTTTTCTGTATCTGCAGCTGAATAATATGCATAAGTCTTCTTGGTAATGACTGAATAGTAAGCTCCAATCTCACCAATTTTTAAACAGATACAAATACACTTTTTGTAAATGACCTCATTTTCCTTCCCTAGAACGTAGCAGGAGGAAGCTAAATCCAAAAGTATTTTGAGCTTCAAAGGTGCATAATGCAGCTGTCTGTTACAGAATTCTAAATTCCCTGCCATCCACTTGCAGTCACTTTATTGTATTCTGTCATGTTTGAGAAATTATTCTGGGGTTTTTTCATTCAAGCAATGTTGATGCTAATGTTGCTTATTATCATTTCCCCCCAGGGAGCTGCAGAATGGCCCTGCTGCTACCACATTGCAGGGGATAACAACCCTCAGGCAGTGAAGAGAGCAGCAAACAACATCTGCTCCTTACTGAGGAAAAACGAGAGTAAGGACAGGTGAGAGGAGCACGATTTTCCTTTCCTGCAGTGTTGTATGCACAGAAATCCACTTTGCATTGATGCATTTGAGTGTCTGGTTCATATTTGCTTGTTTATTTTATTGCCAACATTCTAGACCTTCCCAGTGTAAAAACCTTCGGAGTGCTCATGTCTGAGGTAACTGCCTTTGCTCTTGCAGCAGCACTGCCCTGGGCGTTCCCTTGGACATCATCCAGTGGGACATCTGCAACCTGCCTCTGCGGACGGGCTCTGTGGACATCGTAGTGACAGACATGCCCTTTGGGAAGAGGTGAGATGTGCTGGAAAGGTGCTGCACCTCACTGCCGCAGCTGTGCGCGCTGTCCTGGTCCAGGGCTGGGCTTCTCCCCAGTTAGGTACTCAACTGGGCCTGGTTGGGAAGGAACCCTATTTTAAAAATGAAGCTTGAAAGTAACAGTAACTGGGGTCCTGAATGAGCAGATTGATGTCTGGGAGACCAACACTGAACTGGTGTCAGTGATCACAATGGGGATCTGAATGTGTCTTGCAGGATAGGGTCGAAGAAGAAGAACTGGGATCTCTACCCAGCTTGCCTGATGGAGATGGGCCGGATCTGCACCCCAGGGACAGGCAGGGCTGTGCTGCTTACCCAGGACAAGAAGTGCTTTGCCAAGGTTTGTTCTGTGAGAGAAAATCAAACCTATTTACACTTGAAAATACATGGAAGGAAAAATTGTAAGCCGTCATCATGACAAAAGATACTCCACTTATAGAGCAATAATTAGTAACACTTAAATGCAGTTTTGGACCTGAAAAGTCCCTTAATGTTGTCATCAGATGGGTTACAGAATAATAAAAAATAATGTTATTGTCTTAACGCCATTCTTTGGCTGTTTTTGGCTTGCAGGCCTTGTCCCGCGTGGGACACATCTGGCGCAGAGCTCAGACCGTGTGGGTGAACGTGGGGGGACTCCATGCTGCAGTGTATCTGCTGAGGCGCACCTGGGAGAGAGCAGAAGAGAGAAGATCCTTCTGGTAAACTGCGTGGAAGAAGACAAGAGACACCTCCAGACTTTGTTGAATAGCCATCTGATTAAGTAGACACCCGAGAGCATAGGTCTGTCAGTTTCAAAACCAAACAACCTATGCAGAAATTGTCACACAAGTATTAAACCAGGAATCAACTTGGGAGCTGCCAGTTCTACTGTGTGTTCTGAAACCTTATTATTTAAATCAGCTCTGCTCCCTGCCACTCAAACTGAAATTCGTTAGTGGAATTACTACTTCTTTCCGTGGCCTGCATATTCTCTTGTATTTTTCAGTTAAATGTTTATTTCTTCTGCTTACAGTAGAAAACATGTTGAGGCAGCTCTGGAGGTAACAGTAATTTATCAAGCTGTATCTTCACATGACTAACAGTACTACTAAGACATTCACCTTAAAGGGTTCAGAGCTAGTATCTCTAATGTAGTTTTCTAATTTATACCATTGCGCAAATGTAAACTAATAATAAACCAGTATCTGGTTTTTGTGGTCTGATAAGCAAATTCCAATTGGCAAACAGTATTCTGTGCTGCTGGTTCTCTTGCCTGTTACCTCACCGTAGTGCTAATTACCAGTAAATGTCTAATCCATATTTTAGTGTTCCATTGCCGTGGGTGAGGGGGTAACACACAGCCTTAGAAAACATTCTGTAGTTACTATTTGAGGACAGAGATTCTTTTAGCAGTTACATTAAAAAGTTCATGTCTTTGGTGTCTACCATTGGAGCATCAAGGTGGCAATTTGAGTTTCTGGGTGATTTAACTACCGCAGTTACACTGCCACAATATTCACAAAAATATTGTTGCAAATATTTTTTTTTCTTCTGTAACTGTACTATGATTTCTCAAGCCTCTTACTCTGCTCATCAGAGGCTGAAAACACATTGCCAGTTTGCCCTTTACATTACAGTGTGTTCATGCTAAGTATGTGTAACTGTTCAGAGGTGAATTAACAAGTATTAAAGTTTTAGAAGTTTTGCATAAAGAGATGAGTCTTAATTGTGTTCTTTTTCTGGTTCATGTCCAGATTGAAGAATGCAGGAAGGAGATGAGGTACAGTGATGTTTGTATAGCTCTTCTCTCTTACAAATGTAAATTTGTGCTCTGAGTTGTACAGTTTGAAGCAGTTGCTTTTAAAGCTGGCAATTCTCTTTTTATGGAAGATTCGCACCAGACACTCAGGAATAGCAGCTTTTTTTCAGTTAAGGCAATCAGCCTCACTGTTCGTATATGCAATGTAATCCCATAGTGCTGCTCACAGCTTCTTTACAGTATCAGGATCTGAACTACGTTCTATAGTGTGAATTTACTATTTTCTTCTCATAGAAGGAACACGGGGGAAGTGACTCCTTTTGCACAAGGGCCAGCAAACGAGCATGGCCAGCAGTTCTTACACCTCTAGCTGTATTGGGAAAAATGTAACTGACAGGTGATGGCTTCTCTTGCATCATTCACTACCAATTTATACACTTCTCCCTCACAGACTGCTAGAGGGACAGAAATTAGGAAAGAATCCCTCTAAGTATTGTTTGAGAATGCTGAGTATTCTAAAAGAAAAAGCTGGTTAAAGGTGTTGAGACATACAAGGAAAATGCACTGTTGTTATGCTTTTAGTACTGTAATTTGCAATCACTGTGAAGAAAAATACACTTAAACTACCGTCACATACTTCACTAGTGCCCAGGGTGGAGGAGTTGGAAAGATAGGATATTTAAGGTTCCTTCCAACCCAACCAATTCTGTGATTCTGTAAAATGCTGTGGAGGGATATCTGTTATCTGATGTCTGTGTAACTCAAG
>VZTH01010396.1:0-13154 GCA_013397815.1 Aleadryas rufinucha
GACACGGTCACCCCAAGACAAAGATGTATTTGAGCACCACCCAAAACTGCCCCCAGCACTCGAGGTGAGGCTGCCCCAGTGCAGAGCAGACGAAGACAATCCCCTCCCTTGCTTGGCTGGTGATGCTATCCCTGATGTCCCCTAGGACACAGTTGGTCCTCCTGGCCATGTTCATGTTCCTGTTCAACTTGCCATCTACCAGGACTCCAGGTCTGTTTGCATGGCACTGCTTTCCAGCCTCTCAGTCTGTCTGTACATCCAAGGTTGGCCAGTAGCAGGTACAGAATCCAGCACTTGCCCTTATTGAGCTTCATGTGGTTGGTATCAACAAGAAAGGTGTGCTATTTTCCATTCTGGATTATGTAGAAATTGAGTTACTTATTTCCAGGTTGCATGGTGCAACACCAGGTGCTCACCAAAAGCGATCTGTCACTCCCCTCCTCAGTGGTCAGGGGAAAGAACATATAGCACAAGGCTCATGGTTTGAGGTAAGAACAGGAAGTGATCACTCACCAATTACCATCAGGGGCAAAACAGACTCAACTTGGGGAACTTAGTTTAATTTATTACTAATCAAATAATGGGAAAAAAAAATTTAAAACACCTTCCTTCCACCCCTTGCTTCTCCCTAGGCTCAGCTTCACTCCTGGTTTCCCCACCTCCACCCCCAGAGGCACAGGGGAACAGGAAAATGGAGGTTTTGAATTTTGAGACTTCTTGAAAAAGTTTTGGTCTCCGATCTCTATTTTTTTAAACACATGCATATCTATGTATATAAAAAGATGATTGTAGTAAAACATCTTACCACTCAAGGAGAGACTCTGTGTTCCCAGGCCTGAAATCAACTACATACCAAACTACACCATTGTGAAATGGTTCCCTGAGGAAAAAAAGGGAAGGACTGAGAAGTGAAAATCTCCAGAAACTGGATTATACAGCACTTTATGTCCAAGGTATCAGATACATCCTTCAGCACTGTACTATACTAAATCAACTTACATCTAAAGCATCTCTAGGAAACCCTAAGAAGAGCTCTGAGGAGCTCGGCTAGAACAGCAATTTGTTATATGCTCAAAATAATTCCTGATACAGAATTGTAGAACTGTCAAATACTGCACTCTTTCAGCAAAATATGATTCTTTTTACAGCCCTTGATGCATATAATTATCTAGGGTATTAGCTGCTTTCTATGACAGAAGGTGCACCTAACAAGGATTAGCTGCATTAACTGCAGAAAAAATTTGGTTTGCCTCCTGAGAATGAACAGGGTTTTTGTTGGGTTTTTTGGTTTTTAAATCTATTCTTTTGAATAAATGCCCAATCAAAAGCTAAATTTTAAAAATCATATCAATTTGTTGCAGCAATGTTGGATTGACTGATAGCAAAGGATTCAAAGTACAGGAACAGAAGCAAAAGTCTACCAGTGTGTGTGACTGTTCTGAGGAGCAGGAATCTCAGTGTGGCCACTGTACATGGCAGGAGCTCTGCAATGACACTGGATCACCCTTTGTTCAGGCTGAGGTGTCACACGGTCCTTGGACACTGAAAGGAAACTCAGTGCAAGGGACATCTCAGTCCTCTGTAGTGTCCTCCATGTCTTAAAGAAGACTAAAACCATAGGTACTTTTCCATTTTACTCTAGTTTCTAATAACTAGATAACATATAAAAGTGAAAAAATTATCAGAAATAATAGTTGCCAGGTTTTTCTTACATAGATCTCAAATCTAATGTTCTTAAAAAATAAAATTTGGAGAAATAAATTGATTTATTTCAGTATTAACTTGCCACTTATACCTGAATTAAAACTTCTTCCTAGCACAAGCATGTAATCACAGTTTTAATGCTAAAAAAAAAAAATGGATACTTCTGAAATGCTGAAAACAAATAGAATTTTCTTGTTTATTTAAAAGTATGACAGAAGAACTTACATCTTGTAAAATGATCCATAAGACACAACTGAATGTAAAAAATTAGCAATACATTTGATAGGTCTGTTCATAATTCCACTTTCTTTGAATCTTTCTATATCACTCTTCATCCATTTTCTTACTTGGTGTAACATATAGGCAAAATATTCAGAAAGGAGAAAGCAATATTCTTAGGAAAATGGAACTTCAATACCTTACCAACAGTTAAGCTAAAACTGTACCCACAGTTAAAATAAAATTGTTCATCTTCCCTGGCATAAGACTGACAATCATAATTCAAGTTTTAAAACCAAGTTTTGCAATCAATACAGTGGATTAAGTCAAGATAGAACCATAGCAGGACATTTTTCCTTAATTTCCAACTCAGTGACCTCCTGTTAGAAGTTTTTAAAATGTGGTATGGATTTGTTGATGTCTCAGTTTGCAATCTATCTGTTAGCATATGACAGGCCACATTCTCATATCAGGAAAAAAATCACAAGCTGAAAGGTTTTGGTAACAACTGAAGGCTCAGTGCCTTCAAATCAAGCATCTCAAAAGAAATATTTTTTAATGTATTCAGGAACTAAAGCTTTTTTCCAAATTTTCTTTGGAGAGGCAGCACTGTGGTGGGAAAGAAGAGTTATTATAGAATGCCCATTAGCACATCATTCAACATGTGTTTTTCTAGGCTTACTTTTAATGAAGTTCACTACTTTTATAGACTCAAATATTATTTTTATTTCCCTGCTAAATATTAACACATTTGTTCAGGGGTTGCTGTCCATGTGCTTTCCTTCCATAGTTAACTCATATCCAGTAGAAATCTATCCTGCTTTAATCTTATGTAGCTTAAAGATTTGATTACTGAAAATCATCAAGATTTTCCCACTTGGAGAACAGCAAGAGCAACAGAGAATACGTTCTCATTGTCTGGATCATGTTAATTCACTGTTACCCTAAGAGCAGAAAAGATCCAAAGATGTCAGTTAATTTCCAGCACCAGTTCACCACACTACCAAAATTTACCTGGTTATACCAAGATTTGACAGCTTTCCTAGGATTAGGAAATCCTAGGATTTTCCTATGATTATAAGAACTTTTTATATTTACAGTGGCATAGTCCTCATGTTAGTATTTCCAGATGTTAATCTTTCCATCCTGGCCTTTTTATTTACAGTATTTGTGTCTTATTTCAAGGAGTAGAACTGAATATTTTTGCAAGTGCAAAAAGCAAAAGAGAAAGATGGTGATGGTGACACAGGGACATAGAATCCCTGATGTAAGGACACCAAGTAGCATTACTACAATTTCTTTGAGTAGAACAGAATGCCTCTCACTGAAGGTCCTCAAGAATATATTAGACAGACATTTCATCAGGAATGATGCAGGTATATTTGATACTTCCTTGAGGCAGCCAAATTGGATAAGTTGTTTAATCTGGTCACTTTCAGCCCTATGATTAGACCCAACATGCTCCAAAAAGATGCAAAAAACATACTCTGTAATTATGGAAACTTGTGGAATGTACTTGAAACTTGAAGAATGCAGTTTTGTAATGTTTTGATAAAAGCTCTCTGTTGCCCAAAAATTTATTTTATTAAAATACATTTTCAAGGAAAAAAAACAGCTGAATTTTTTAAAATTATGGAGTAACCACATGGGAGCCTATTAATACCTATTGAATTTGTTGATATTAAAGGTAGTGGTTTGGTTGCCAGGGATCTTGTTAATGAGAACAGACAAATAACCATTTTGTTAGCATTTTTTGTATGTTTCAGTATATGAAGTGAATATTTCACATGTGTCTTGTGTGGCTGAGGATAGTCTGTGTATTACCTGAATTTGCTAATCCTGCCTAATTACTAATTCACCTGGAATAAGTTACCTTTCTAAGGACTGCTGGTGTTTGGTTTATATGTACTGTTCCACAAAAAACACTGAAAAAAGAGACATAAAATGGATAAAACTGTGCAAGTTAATGGAAATTACAGAATAAAATCATGCAGAGCTCACTTTTAAAAAAGAGAAAAGTTTACCTCAAACTTCAAATTGATGTTTGATTTGTTTAGCACAGAAATTTGGCTTCCTTTTATTCAGATTTCTACAATAATATTGTGTAGTCATTGCTGGAATTTTTCTTCTGAATATGACACTTCAGTATTGCGTCTGGGGGATTTTTTCCCCTTTAATCAATCTGTGACCCCGAGAAGAAAAAAAAACATAATAAAACTTCATGCATGTACTAGTGTATTTTCTGTTCCTCTGCTTTTTCCATATGATGCAGAAACAAAGAAAAAAGCAGGACTGGTGCTGGCAGGGCCGAGGCCAGGGCCCCCAGCTGTGTTTTTTTCTACTTTTTCTTTCTTTTTCTTTTAATGACGTTATTGTCTCAGACAATAGAGGTGGTCATATGTATACACCAATAGCCTAGGCCAAAATTGCTGAAAGAATTACCACTGTATTAAAAAAAAGGAATTGTTCTCTAAAATGAAGCGTGTTCATGCAGTGTATACAGCAAGTTCTCTCATTTCTTTGGTTTTTTTGTACTTGATGAATCAGCTTGATATTATAGAATATTACTTTTTAAGCAGTATTTATCTTCCCTAGCATTTTCCATAAATCCCAACAAAAACACTTTTGCCAAAAAAAGTGCTTTAAAAATCACTTCATCATATTCTTTCATACTGCTTCAAGAAGATTTAGCACTGCTTTTAAGCTTTTTGAAGTTGTAAATGGCTAAGCATTTAACCTGAAAAATCTAATACAGTTTTCAAGAGGAAATCAAGAATACAATTTTAGCTTGACAAAGCAAGAATCTATGGACATATATATGTCCCAAGGGCTTTAAAATTGCAGTAACTGCTTAGAAAGTGAGCTGTGTAGGAAAAAAATATAGTTCTTATGCTGTGTTACTTACATACATGTAAAAACATAATCTTTAATATCGTGTTTTAAGAAGGAAAATATACAAATATTTTAGGAATTACGCTTTGTAAAGAACTGAAAATATATCCTGAAAAAGGAAGAAAAATCATTATATTCATTGTAGAAAGCACACAAAAACCAAAGGGGAGCAGGAAAGACAAATTCTGCAGTTTTATTCACCAGTATCAAGTATGACATATACTTTCGTAGCGTGTTTTATTGCATAGGATTATATTATTTTGCTTAACAGTCAAAATATAGGACCTGCATCCTTTTTCTCCAGAAGTTGTGGCAATACTATTGAGTAGCTAAGACTCTCCAAGAAAAATTGATTTACTGAAATGCCCAGTGGCCATTTTAAAGCAAACATGAATTATTGGAGGTGCACAAACACAACACGCCCCCACATCCCCCCCATACAAAGGCTGTTTATCTTAATAAGCACCTGGGAAATTAAGTTTCCCCGGACAGAAATAAAAACAAGCTCTTTGCCTCACTTAAACAATGAGCTGTAATTCAGTTGTGGAGGAGTAGAGCCTGGAGGAGGAGGATGCCAGGCAGTTCTACTTACATCAGTAGCTCACGCACCTCACAACAGCCAGGTGGAGTGTCCTCCTCAGTCAGCTCCACAGGAAAGTAGTGGTACAGAGATCATGGTATGAAAAAATTAAAATGAAATCTGATCTGCAAAACTTGCACTGGGACGAATCCCTTGCAAGGGCTCCTGACTATCCAGGACCGCTGACTATCCCAGTTCAGTCTTGAGCTTACAGTAACAAGAAGCACAAACAATACTTCTATTCCCTCTGGTGCATTTTTTTTACCTCACCAAAGAGTTCTATTTCTTTCATTTGTTCTATTTGTTTCATGAACAAAGAATGTTCATCAATACTATGTAGCAAGTAAAACCCTTAAAGTTTTGCAACACAAGAAGTGTCAAAAGCCAAAATACTTTATTATACAGTTCTCTGCCTTAAATTTTAAAATAATGCATGCTTCCAAGTATTCCAATTTTCCATGTTCAGGAACACTGAGACTTGGCACATCTCAAATCCCTTATATTTAGAATAGTGCATTTATGAGAAATTTAATTAACACAGTTACATCATTTTATTCATCTATGGGTTTCCAGATATAAAGTGAATGACTTAGAAGGTTTTTTTGGCCCAGACACAAAAAACAAACACACTCTGCCAATAAATTATTACATCTTGGTCCTTTAACTAAGCACCAGATAAAGCAGGAAATTATTATTAGAAATAATAGATTTAAATGCATTTTGTCTACATTAGCTATAAAAATTGACTTCTTTAAAGAACATTTGAAAAAAATTTGATTCAGCCTTTCATTGTTTTTTTTGACAGGACTAGTCATGGAAGAAGGGTAAAAGACATTCAAAATAGCATTTCTTTGTTCATAAAACAATTTTCTGCCTTTAGTTTCCTCTCTTCAACCAGTTTCTCATCAGACTAGATCAGGACTCTGTCCATGTTTGGGTTTTGGCAGGGGACGGTTTCTGGGGGATGTGGAGTATAGACAGGAGAAGAAAGCAAGATGGAAGACATTGTTATTAATGCAAAAATTTAATCTCCTTATCCAAAATTGTTTCTAAGATAAATATTTATACAAATGTTACAAAGTGAAAGTATTTTGCCAAAAAATTAAGTGTATTTTTTCGGTGGGTCTCAATGCATTTTCATTTACACACAAGCTTTATATGGTAGGTAGTAAGCACTAAGATTGACAGGGAACACACTAAAATTGAGATGTAGGAGTATTTTGGCAGAGAACTACAGAGAACGTTGTACAGTGATTAGGTAACAATTTTACTCAAGTGTACAGCAAGGGCAAGAGAATTTCCATTGGCTACATGGTCCTTTTATGAAATTTCTGACTTCTGAGCCACTTTTTAAGCTATTAGGCATTGCCTGCCCACATAGTAATTCCATTTTGGCCTCATTTACACAGCAGAAATCCTTGCTAAGGGCAGTTCAGCTATGTATAGAGGAAAACACAGTCTGTTACTTCTCAGTGTTTTAGACAGTAAAGTATGTAATATAGATCTGGTGAGTTCAGTTATTAATGTAATGCATAGAACAACTGGTGCTGCGGTGCGTCAGCCCATTTTGGACTGTACATCAGAGAGGACATCTAGTGGGTGGATTTCCCCGCCTTGGGTTCTGCCTCCGAGGGCAGATCTGAGGAGGAGACATGGGTTTTCCCTCTCCACCCACTGGGTGCCACTCCAAGGCTCATCTCCTCCCTGATTCCAGAACCCTCTTAGCCCCTAAGTCACTCATTGGCTAAGTCAATTTATGTTTAATAATAAGTTCATTGATTAAGCAATTAATGTCTAGAAAGTTCTGTTCTNACTGGGAGAAAATAAAGCCCAGAATTATAAAGTAATTGCCTGGTTTTTAACTAGTGTGCTTCCTGTGTGTTCCCCTCCTTAACCCAGATTTAGAATGCCAGCTTACATTCTCAAAAGGAGAAGTAAGGAGAAATGCCAGGAAATAATTCCAGGGAGCTTCCAAAGAGGTATTGTCTTGCAGTAGGAACAACTGATTTCTTAACTTCTGCTGAGTTAAACAAAAGCATTTTTATAAATTTTTTAGAAACAAGTATATCGAGTTATTTCCACCATGCACTTTCATAAACCATTTAGAAATACTGGATTCTATTTTCTCTGGTTTTTGGCTCCTACATTAATCAAGCCTAATTCCTACCAAAAAAAATGCTTTCAGACAAAGTATTAAATTCAAAGCAAGTAAACAAACAAAACAAGAATCAGAGAATTTTAATCCTGCAACACTGAATCACTATAAAACCACAAAACAAGCCTGGGCTCACAGGCCTGTGCTAAGAAAGGGAGACAGTCTGCAGTACACTTAAGAATAGGTTCAGAAACTCAAATGTACCCAACCACTTTTCTCTTTGAATATGATTTAACTAATTCTCATCTCTTTTCACTGGCCTGAAAAAGATTTTCCACATGATCATTTTCAATAAAATTCAATCTAATTAAATTGAAAATAAGTCAGGGAGACACCATCCCCCAAAATAGCAGAATTTATTTAATCTTGGCTGGTAAACCTTCTAGTTTCTTTCACATATCAAAATTTGGGCAAGTCTTAAAGTCAGTTTCCCTTCACCTCTGCACATTACTCCTATTTAATGATTTGGTTTTGTATATATAGCACAACCAGTGAACGAACTAGAGTGTGAAACTCTTTTGCTTTGCAGATCATTAGAACTATCAGTATTTCAATCACATTTTTTCCAATGAAAATTGCAGAGATAATTTGTCACTGGGCATGAGTTCCTTCCATTGTTTTTTGTTTATAAGCAAAAAAGTGAGGGTTTCTAGGTTTGCATCTTTAAAGAAAAAAGTGTAAGCATGGACTTGAAAAGAACAAATCAGTATAAAATAAATGAGAAGTTAGCTAGTCCTTTCATACAAGCTACTTTCATCCAAGGGCATAACAAGATTTTTGAGATCCTCTAATTTTGACCTATAAGTTTCTCCCTAAGCACTAAGCATTAACACCCACATTGATTTCTACCATTGCTTGACTTCTTCTCAGGGTAAGGTATAAGGTGGAATTTCTTCATAAAAAAATGTTCCATTTCTGGATGATGGGGCAGAGATGGTACCTTCAGCATTCCTCCCAACCACCATGAGGAGTGGCTGACACTGGAGGGTTTTGCTGCCATCCAGAGGGATCTGAACAGGCTGGAGAAATGTGCTGACAGGAACCTCATGAAGTTCAGCACAAGGAAGTGCAAAGTCCTGCACCAGAAGGAATAATCCCAGGCATCAATATATGCTGGCGGATACCAACCTGGAAAGATGTTTTGAAGAAAACAACCTAGGCGTCCTCCTGGACACCAAGTTGAACATGATCCAGCAACGTGCCCTGGCCGCAAAGAAGTCTAGTGATATCATGGGCTGCATTAGATATATTTCCTGTAGATCCAGGAAAGTGATCCTTCCCCTCTGCCCAGCATGGTGAGGCCACACCTGGAGTGCTGTGTCCAATTGTGGATTCCCCAGAACAAAAGAGACATGGACATATGGGAGAGAGTCCAGAGAAGGCCTGAAAAGTAGATGAAGGAATTGGAGTGTCATATACATGTGAGGAAAAACTGAGAGAGATAGGGCTGCTCACCCCAGAGTAAAGAAGGCTCAGGGGAATCTCTTCAATGTGTGTAAATACCTGGAGGGAAGGTGAAAAGAGGAGGGAGCCAGGCTCTCCTCGCGGTGCCCAATGACAGGACTGGAGACAGTGGGCATAAACTGAAACACAGCAGGTTCCCTCTGAACATCAGGAAGCATTTTTTTACTCTGAGACGGACTGAGCACAGTCACGATTTTCTCATGGAAGTTCTGGAGTCTCCCTCCATGGAAATATTAAAAAGTTGGCTGGACACGGTCCTGAGCAAGGTCTAGGTGGCCTTGCTTGAACATGGTTGTTAGACTAGATGCCCTCCAGAGGTCCCTTGCAACCTCACTCATTCTGTGATTGTGGTCTACCACAGGTACATTTAAAGGACATTTTACTTCATTCTGTTCATCTTGATTTATATTTACTTGATTCACAACTCATTATCAAAACAAAGAATAATGCCCACATAGGAGAGATCAGCTACAGGTTAGCTATTCAAGGACCTAATTCCATATCTCCTACATATTATTTGGTCAGAGAGAGTAAAATACTACCTAACTGAAATCCTGGCCTTTCAAACCACTGAAACCAGCTTCCCTATATGCCAATTACATATAAGTGAGATAGTAAGACTTACACTGCTGGCATTGTCTGCATCAGCTTCCCAGGAATATAGTCAAAATTGTTCTTGCATCAGCAGACTTTGGATATCTGACTAAGGCTCAGCTATTCCTACCATGTAAAGGGAAAAGAGTGAGTAAAATTAACCCATCTGTTTCTAGGGGATGGTATTGGAGGGTGGAAGTAGAAATTGCTAGCTACTGGGCCATCATCATTAACACCATTTTTGTATACGTCAGACTAACTAAGAAGACAAATTTGATCAGTATCGGAAAGAACAAACCATTGCATTTTTGCTGAAATAGAGCACATCATGCAGATAACTGTGTTGATTCAGGAAGGAGAGTCAATACCGCATCCAGGATAAATTTACTGACCTAAACAGTTATTACCTCAGTCATTCAAGTTGCCACTGCAATTTTTAACCAGCAAGATGAATTTATACATGCTAGAGTGGTGATTTATTGCGTGGCTTTAGCATTTTCCTTGCAGGCTCTGCCATAAGCAGCTGCTGACTTAGCCTACAGCTAGAGCTCAAATTAAACATGACTTTTAGAGGCAGTTTGCAAGACCATGTTCTTGCTCACACTTCTCTGGGTACTGTCACAACAAGAGCAAAGCCAAGCACATTGCCAGCCTTTGTCCCATATTCCCTTACCCTCTTCTGTATTTTAAAACTAAAGCACTGAAATCCAATTCCAAACACTGAAATAATGTAAACAGTGCTTGTTCTAGCCTGCTAATTCTGACATCCACATATAACATGGAAGCCACAAACCATATAGGTGTAATTTCTTTTCAGCTTTGCCCCTGAAGGCCTCAAAATGTTTATCCTAAGGTTTATACTGTGAGTTTCTCACAAAGATGTAAACAGGTATATGCATGCCAAACATTTAAGGTCATTACTTTTTATTTTCTTTTCCTAAAGTCTCAAACCATGTGACGCAGTGTCCTTCATAGTAAGAGACTCCACTTGTAGTTACAGGTCTATTATAAAGAGCTAGAAAGAAATGTATTTTCTAGGTTAGTCTGATCCAGACTGGTTTTTGTCAGAAACAACAGTAGATTTACAGACAGTTCTTTTTGTCTTTTTGTCAGTTTTTTGTCCCTCACAAGTTCTTTCCTATAAAGTTTGTTAGTCTACTTGCAACATGAAATATTCATTACAGTTTTAGTCTCAAACACTGACTTTCTTTTCCTTCCCAATCCAAGAACACGCACACATGCTTAGCGTACTCCTTTAGATACGGAGTACACAGTCTGCTTTCAGAAAGTTTGTCACTCAGGGTATGTTAAACATCTGACTGTGTTTAAGTAGGTGGTGGCAAAACTCTGCATCTTTTTACAGTTCCCTGTTCTTAAAACCTTAGGATTTTCAAAAACAATATCAGTTCTTACCAGCGAATCAGAACCTCTATCTAGGACCCAAACATTAATCTCTAATTCAGATTTTTATCTAACTTGACAAGGCACCGGCCTTCTCTTGAAAGAATGTTACATCTAAAGAGCCCAGTGAATTTTCTTCCTCCTCCTAGGAATTTTGCTCAACACTATTGTTGGGGTTTTAAGAGTTCTATTTTTATTTTCTTTTTCTTTTGAAAGAATTTTTTCCCCACACATGTACATTGCTGAGAGGGAGTCATTGCCAAGGTACTTGAGGGAGACAAAGGACTTCACTGGGGAGGAGCCCTGGCCGGCTGGCCCCCTTTTACCTAGGAAGAGGGGGTTGGGTGGGGCCCCTAGCTTCACTTGTGATCTGGCATTCAGAGGGGAAGGAGGCTGCATCGCTGTGGAGAGAATTCACCATCACCGCAGGCTTCTACCTTCTGCTGCTTTTCCTTCAACCGTGAGTGGAGCTTGCTCTCTCTGGGAGCGGCTCTTGCACAGGGGACCCTATTTTTACACCCTACCTCACTAAAAGGAGACACCTTTCCACCATCTGCTGGGGTGTCTCAGGGAGACCCCTCCCCACCCGGGATCCCAAGCCCGTTTTCCCTGCCCTGCTGGGGAGCTGAGCCGGGGCTGCTCTGCCTCCTCCCCCCACCGCCGTTCGGCTGCTGCTGCTGCTGTGGGATTTTGCTACACTGTACCAGGACACCCCCTGCCTGCCCAGACGTCCTGGGACTCCCACTTCAACTCCGGCGTTTGATGTATCTCATCTACTGCCCGGGATTCTGTGTTGGTCCCTGCTGTTCCAGCCTGCTGTTCCAGCCTGCTGTTCCCGAGGGTCCGGCTGGGCACCGGGATCAGCTGCCCCAGGGGGTTTGTGAGGGAAGCTTTTCCATCCGCCATTCCCGCGTGGTGCCCGAGCTCGCTCCGGAGCGCCCCCTGCAGGCGCGGGGGAACCATCGCACCCGCCCTGCTCACCGGGAGCCGCCAGCGCCCCCTGCCGGCTGTGAGCGTCACTGCACCGAAGGGGAAAGGGCCTGAGAGCCGAGAGAGGCTGGCACTGGGTTACTGCTTCTGTTTGGTATCACTGCCATAGTTACTGTTGTTTGTTTGCCTTGTTATATATAAGTAAAGAACTGTTATTCCTATTCCTCATACTTATCCTCATATTCCTCATTGCCTGAACTGTTATCCCCATATTCCTCATTGCCTGAAAGCCCCTTAATTTCAAATTTATAATAATCTGAAGGGAAGGGGGTTGCATTTTCCATTCCAAGGGAGGTTCCTGCCTTCCTTACAGACACCTGTCTTTTAAAACCAAGACAACTATACATGAAATTCCCTCTTCAGGCAAGAATATTTTTTAAGTTTTCAGGAGACAATAACAACAGAAACTTGGAAAAGAAAAGAAGTCATGTTGAAATTTAGATTCCTCTTGTCAGCTGTTTTAGACAATCAGGCAAGTAAATTATTTAACTGAAGAAAAGTATCTGTGACTTGAGCCAGGTGTCTAAATGGTGGAAGTCTGCCTTTTGATGAGTACAAATCAAAGAGAAATTAAGACTTTCTTTTTATGCAAAATGATTCTTATTTTTAGTGATTGTGGCATTAGAACAGAATCATAAAATCATAGAATCATTTAGATTGGAAAAAACCTTTGATATCATCAAGTCTAACCATTAACCTAACACTACCAAGTCCCCCACGAACCCATGTCCCTAAGTGCCACATCTACATGTCTTTTTAATACCTCCAGGAATGGTGACTCTACCACCGCCATGGACAGCCTGTTCCAACATTGGGCAACCTTTTTGGTGAAGAATTTTTTTCCTGATATCCGATCTAAACCTTCCCTGGCACAACTTGAGGCCATTTTCCCTTGTCCTGTCACTTATTATGTGGGAGAAGAAACCAACTTCCATCCTCATTGCAGCCTCCTTTCAGGTAGTTGTAGCGAGCAAGGACCCCTCTGAGCCTCCTTTACTCCAGGCTAAACAACCCCAGCTCTCTCAATCACTCATAAAACTTGTGCTCCAAACCGTTTACCAGCTTCACTGTCCTTCTCTGACCACACTCCAGCACCTCAATGTCATTCTTGCAGTGAGGGACACAGAAGAGGACACAGGATTCAAGGTGTGCCCT